>OZ025239.1:13757310-13837260 GCA_964019155.1 Osedax fenrisi | reverse complement strand
AGTAGTACTATATCAGTACTAATATAGTAGTACTGATATAGTAGTACTGATATAGTAGTACTGATATAGTAGTACTGATATAGTAGTACTGATATAGTAGTACTGAATATAGTAGTACTGATATAGTAGTACTGAGTACAGTAAGTACTGATATAGTAGTACTGATATAGTAGTACTGATATAGTAGTACTGATATAGTAGTACTGATATAGTAGTACTGATATAGTAGTCTACTATAGTAGTACTGAGACAGTAGTACTGATATAGTAGTACTGATATAGTAGTACTGATACAGTAGTACTGATATAGTAGTACTGATATAGTAGTACTGATATAGTAGTACTGATATAGTAGTACTGATATAGTAGTACTGATATAGTAGTACTGATATAGTAGTACTGATATAGTAGTACTGATATAGTAGTACTGACTACAGTAGTACTGATATAGTAGTACTGATATAGTAGTACTGATATAGTAGTACTGATATAGTAGTACTGATATAGTAGTACTGATATAGTAGTACTACTATAGTAGTACTGAGACAGTAGTACTGATATAGTAGTACTGATATAGTAGTACTGATACAGTAGTACTGATATAGTAGTACTGATATAGTAGTACTGATATATTAGTACTGATATAGTAGTACTACTATAGTAGTACTGAGATAGTAGTACTGATATAGTAGTACTGATATAGTAGTACTGATATAGTAGTACTGATATAGTAGTACTGAATAGTAGTACTGATATAGTAGTACTGATATAGTAGTACTGATAGTAGTACTGATATAGTAGTACTGATATAGTAGTACTGATATAGTAGTACTGATATAGTAGTACTGAGACAGTAGTACTGATATAGTACTGATATAGTAGTACTGATATAGTAGTACTGATATAGTAGTACTGATATAGTAGTACTGATATAGTAGTACTGATATAGTAGTACTGATATAGTAGTACTGATATAGTAGTACTGATATAGTAGTACTATATAGTAGTACTGATATAGTAGTACTGATATAGTAGTACTGATATAGTAGTACTGATATAGTAGTACTGATATAGTAGTACTGATATAGTAGTATGATATAGTAGTACTGATATAGTAGTACTGATATAGTAGTACTGATATAGTAGTACTGATATAGTAGTACTGATATAGTAGTACTGATATAGTAGTACTGATATAGTAGTACTGATATAGTAGTACTGATATAGTAGTACTGATATAGTAGTACTGATATAGTAGTACTGATATAGTAGTACTGATATAGTAGTACTGATATAGTAGTACTGATATAGTAGTACTGATACAGTAGTACTGATACAGTAGTACTGATATAGTAGTACTGATATAGTAGTACTGATATAGTAGTACTGATATAGTAGTACTGATATAGTAGTACTGATATAGTAGTACTGATATAGTAGTACTGATATAGTAGTACTGATACAGTAGTACTGATATAGTAGTACTGATATAGTAGTACTGATATAGTAGTACTGATATAGTAGTACTGATATAGTAGTACTGATATAGTAGTACTGATATAGTAGTACTGATATAGTAGTACTGATATAGTAGTACTGATACAGTAGTACTGATACAGTAGTACTACTATAGTAGTACTACTATAGTAGTACTGATACAGTAGTACTGCTACAGTAGTACTGATATAGTAGTACTGATATAGTAGTACTGATATAGTAGTACTGATATAGTAGTACTACTATAGTAGTACTGATATAGTAGTACTGATATAGTAGTACTGATATAGTAGTACTGATATAGTAGTACTGATATAGTAGTACTGAGACAGTAGTACTGATATAGTAGTACTGATATAGTAGTACTGATATAGTAGTACTGATATAGTAGTACTGATACAGTAGTACTGATATAGTAGTACTGATATAGTAGTACTGATATAGTAGTACTGATATAGTAGTACTGATATAGTAGTACTACTATAGTAGTACTGAGACAGTAGTACTGATATAGTAGTACTGATATAGTAGTACTGATACAGTAGTACTGATATAGTAGTACTGATACAGTAGTACTGATATAGTAGTACTGATATAGTAGTACTGATAAGTAGTACTGATATAGTAGTACTGATATAGTAGTACTGATATAGTAGTACTGATATAGTAGTACTGATATAGTAGTACTGATATAGTAGTACTGATATAGTAGTACTGATATAGTAGTACTGATATAGTAGTACTGATATAGTAGTACTGATATAGTAGTACTGATATAGTAGTACTGATATAGTAGTACTGATATAGTAGTACTGATATAGTAGTACTGATATAGTAGTACTGATACAGTAGTACTGATATAGTAGTACTGATATAGTAGTACTGATATAGTAGTACTGATATAGTAGTACTACTATAGTAGTACTGAGACAGTAGTACTGATATAGTAGTACTGATATAGTAGTACTGATATAGTAGTACTGATACAGTAGTACTGATATAGTAGTACTGATATAGTAGTACTGATATAGTAGTACTGATATAGTAGTACTACTATAGTAGTACTGAGACAGTAGTACTGATATAGTAGTACTGATATAGTAGTACTGATATAGTAGTACTGATATAGTAGTACTACTATAGTAGTACTGAGACAGTAGTACTGATATAGTAGTACTGATATAGTAGTACTGATATAGTAGTACTGATACAGTAGTACTGATATAGTAGTACTGATATAGTAGTACTGATACAGTAGTACTACTATAGTAGTACTACTATAGTAGTACTGATACAGTAGTACTGATACAGTAGTACTGATATAGTAGTACTGATATAGTAGTACTGATATAGTAGTACTACTATAGTAGTACTGATATAGTAGTACTGATACAGTAGTACTGATATAGTAGTACTGATACAGTAGTACTACTATAGTAGTACTGATATAGTAGTACTGATATAGTAGTACTGATATAGTAGTACTGATATAGTAGTACTGATATAGTAGTACTGATATAGTAGTACTGATATAGTAGTACTGATATAGTAGTACTGATATAGTAGTACTGATATAGTAGTACTGATATAGTAGTACTGATACAGTAGTACTGAGACAGTAGTACTGATATAGTAGTACTGATATAGTAGTACTACTATAGTAGTACTGATATAGTAGTACTGATATAGTAGTACTGATATAGTAGTACTGATATAGTAGTACTGATATAGTAGTACTGATACAGTAGTACTGATATAGTAGTACTGATATAGTAGTACTGATATAGTAGTACTACTACAGTAGTACTGATATAGTAGTACTGATATAGTAGTACTGATATAGTAGTACTACTATAGTAGTACTGATATAGTAGTACTGATATAGTAGTACTGAGACAGTAGTACTGATAGTAGTACTGATATAGTAGTACTGATATAGTAGTACTGATATAGTAGTACTGATATAGTAGTACTGATATAGTAGTACTGATATAGTAGTACTGATATAGTAGTACTGATATAGTAGTACTGATATAGTAGTACTGAGACAGTAGTAGTACTGATATAGTAGTACTGATATAGTAGTACTGATATAGTAGTACTGATATAGTAGTACTGATATAGTAGTACTGATATAGTAGTACTGATATAGTAGTACTGATACAGTAGTACTGATATAGTAGTACTGATATAGTAGTACTGATATAGTAGTACTGAATAGTAGTACTGATACAGTAGTACTGATATAGTAGTACTGATACAGTAGTACTGATATAGTAGTACTGATATAGTAGTACTGATATAGTAGTACTGATATAGTAGTACTGATATAGTAGTACTGATATAGTAGTACTGACTATAGTAGTACTGATATAGTAGTACTGATATAGTAGTACTGATATAGTAGTACTGATACAGTAGTACTGATATAGTAGTACTGATATAGTAGTACTGATATAGTAGTACTGATATAGTAGTACTGATATAGTAGTACTGATACAGTAGTACTGATACAGTAGTACTGATATAGTAGTACTGATATAGTAGTACTGATATAGTAGTACTGATATAGTAGTACTGATATAGTAGTACTGATATAGTAGTACTGATATAGTAGTACTGATATAGTAGTACTGATATAGTAGTACTGATATAGTAGTACTGATATAGTAGTACTGATATAGTAGTACTGATATAGTAGTCTGATATAGTAGTACTGATATAGTAGTACTGATATAGTAGTACTGATATAGTAGTACTGATAAGTAGTACTGATATAGTAGTACTGATATAGTAGTACTGATATAGTAGTACTGATATAGTAGTACTGATATAGTAGTACTGATATAGTAGTACTGATATAGTAGTACTGATATAGTAGTACTGATATAGTAGTACTGATATAGTAGTACTGATATAGTAGTACTGATATAGTAGTACTGATATAGTAGTACTGATATAGTAGTACTGATATAGTAGTACTGATATAGTAGTACTGATATAGTAGTACTGATATAGTAGTACTGATATAGTAGTACTGATATAGTAGTACTGATATAGTAGTACTGATATAGTAGTACTGATATAGTAGTACTGATATAGTAGTACTGATATAGTAGTACTGATATAGTAGTACTGATATAGTAGTACTGATATAGTAGTACTGATATAGTAGTACTGATATAGTAGTACTGATATAGTAGTACTGATATAGTAGTACTGATATAGTAGTACTGATATAGTAGTACTGATATAGTAGTACTGATATAGTAGTACTGATATAGTAGTACTGATATAGTAGTACTGATATAGTAGTACTGATATAGTAGTACTGATATAGTAGTACTGATATAGTAGTACTGATATAGTAGTACTGATATAGTAGTACTGATATAGTAGTACTGATATAGTAGTACTGATATAGTAGTACTGATATAGTAGTACTGATATAGTAGTACTGATATAGTAGTACTGATATAGTAGTACTGATATAGTAGTACTGATATAGTAGTACTGATATAGTAGTACTGATATAGTAGTACTGATATAGTAGTACTGATATAGTAGTACTGATATAGTAGTACTGATATAGTAGTACTGATATAGTAGTACTGATATAGTAGTACTGATATAGTAGTACTGATATAGTAGTACTGATATAGTAGTACTGATAGTAGTACTGATAAGTAGTACTGATATAGTAGTACTGATATAGTAGTACTGATATAGTAGTACTGATATAGTAGTACTGATATAGTAGTACTGATATAGTAGTACTGATATAGTAGTACTGATATAGTAGTACTGATATAGTAGTACTGATATAGTAGTACTGATATAGTAGTACTGATATAGTAGTACTGATATAGTAGTACTGATATAGTAGTACTGATATAGTAGTACTGATATAGTAGTACTGATATAGTAGTACTGATATAGTAGTACTGATATAGTAGTACTGATATAGTAGTACTGATATAGTAGTACTGATATAGTAGTACTGATATAGTAGTACTGATATAGTAGTACTGATATAGTAGTACTGATATAGTAGTACTGATATAGTAGTACTGATATAGTAGTACTGATATAGTAGTACTACTATAGTAGTACTGATATAGTAGTACTGATATAGTAGTACTGATATAGTAGTACTGATATAGTAGTACTGATATAGTAGTACTACTATAGTAGTACTGATATAGTAGTACTGATATAGTAGTACTGATACAGTAGTACTGATATAGTAGTACTGATATAGTAGTACTGATATAGTAGTACTGATATAGTAGTACTGATATAGTAGTACTGATATAGTAGTACTGATATAGTAGTACTGATATAGTAGTACTACTATAGTAGTACTGATATAGTAGTACTGATATAGTAGTACTGATATAGTAGTACTGATATAGTAGTACTGATATAGTAGTACTGAGACAGTAGTACTGATATAGTAGTACTGATATAGTAGTACTGATATAGTAGTACTGATATAGTAGTACTGATATAGTAGTACTGATATAGTAGTACTGATATAGTAGTACTGATATAGTAGTACTGATATAGTAGTACTGATATAGTAGTACTGATATAGTAGTACTGATACAGTAGTACTACTATAGTAGTACTGATATAGTAGTACTGATATAGTAGTACTGATATAGTAGTACTGATATAGTAGTACTGATATAGTAGTACTGATATAGTAGTACTGATATAGTAGTACTGATATAGTAGTACTGATATAGTAGTACTGATATAGTAGTACTGATATAGTAGTACTACTATAGTAGTACTGATATAGTAGTACTGATATAGTAGTACTGATATAGTAGTACTGATATAGTAGTACTGATATAGTAGTACTGATATAGTAGTACTGATATAGTAGTACTGATATAGTAGTACTGATATAGTAGTACTGATATAGTAGTACTGATATAGTAGTACTGATATAGTAGTACTGATATAGTAGTACTGATATAGTAGTACTGATATAGTAGTACTGAGACAGTAGTACTGATATAGTAGTACTGATATAGTAGTACTGATATAGTAGTACTGATATAGTAGTACTGATATAGTAGTACTGATATAGTAGTACTGATATAGTAGTACTGATATAGTAGTACTACTATAGTAGTACTGATATAGTAGTACTGATATAGTAGTACTGAGACAGTAGTACTGATATAGTAGTACTGATATAGTAGTACTGATATAGTAGTACTGATATAGTAGTACTGATATAGTAGTACTGATATAGTAGTACTGATATAGTAGTACTGATATAGTAGTACTGATATAGTAGTACTGATATAGTAGTACTGATATAGTAGTACTGATATAGTAGTACTGATATAGTAGTACTGATATAGTAGTACTGATATAGTAGTACTGATATAGTAGTACTAATATAGTAGTACTGATATAGTAGTACTGATATAGTAGTACTGATATAGTAGTACTGATATAGTAGTACTGATATAGTAGTACTGATACAGTAGTACTGATATAGTAGTACTACTATAGTAGTACTGATATAGTAGTACTGATATAGTAGTACTGATACAGTAGTACTGATATAGTAGTACTGATATAGTAGTACTGATATAGTAGTACTGATATAGTAGTACTGATATAGTAGTACTGATATAGTAGTACTGATATAGTAGTACTGATATAGTAGTACTGATATAGTAGTACTGATACAGTAGTACTACTATAGTAGTACTGATATAGTAGTACTGATATAGTAGTACTGATATAGTAGTACTGATATAGTAGTACTGATATAGTAGTACTGATATAGTAGTACTGATATAGTAGTACTGATATAGTAGTACTGATATAGTAGTACTGATATAGTAGTACTGATATAGTAGTACTGATATAGTAGTACTGATATAGTAGTACTGATATAGTAGTACTGATATAGTAGTACTGATATAGTAGTACTGATATAGTAGTACTGATATAGTAGTACTGATATAGTAGTACTGATATAGTAGTACTGATATAGTAGTACTGATATAGTAGTACTGATATAGTAGTACTGATATAGTAGTACTGATATAGTAGTACTGATATAGTAGTACTGATATAGTAGTACTGATATAGTAGTACTGATACAGTAGTACTGATACAGTAGTACTGATATAGTAGTACTGATATAGTAGTACTGATATAGTAGTACTGATATAGTAGTACTGATATAGTAGTACTGATATAGTAGTACTGATATAGTAGTACTGATATAGTAGTACTGATATAGTAGTACTGATATAGTAGTACTGATATAGTAGTACTGATACAGTAGTACTGATATAGTAGTACTACTATAGTAGTACTACTATAGTAGTACTGATATAGTAGTACTGATACAGTAGTACTGATATAGTAGTACTGATATAGTAGTACTGATATAGTAGTACTGATATAGTAGTACTACTATAGTAGTACTGATACAGTAGTACTGATATAGTAGTACTGATATAGTAGTACTGATATAGTAGTACTGATATAGTAGTACTGATACAGTAGTACTGATATAGTAGTACTGATATAGTAGTACTGATATAGTAGTACTGATATAGTAGTACTGATATAGTAGTACTGATATAGTAGTACTGATATAGTAGTACTGAGACAGTAGTACTGATATAGTAGTACTACTATAGTAGTACTGATATAGTAGTACTGATATAGTAGTACTGATATAGTAGTACTGATATAGTAGTACTGATATAGTAGTACTGATATAGTAGTACTGATATAGTAGTACTGATATAGTAGTACTGATATAGTAGTACTGATATAGTAGTACTGATATAGTAGTACTGATATAGTAGTACTGATACAGTAGTACTGATATAGTAGTACTACTATAGTAGTACTACTATAGTAGTACTGATATAGTAGTACTGATACAGTAGTACTGATATAGTAGTACTGATATAGTAGTACTGATATAGTAGTACTGATATAGTAGTACTACTATAGTAGTACTGATACAGTAGTACTGATATAGTAGTACTGATATAGTAGTACTGATATAGTAGTACTGATATAGTAGTACTGATACAGTAGTACTGATATAGTAGTACTGATATAGTAGTACTGATATAGTAGTACTGATATAGTAGTACTGATATAGTAGTACTGATATAGTAGTACTGATACAGTAGTACTGATATAGTAGTACTGATATAGTAGTACTGATATAGTAGTACTGATATAGTAGTACTACTATAGTAGTACTGATACAGTAGTACTGATACAGTAGTACTGATATAGTAGTACTGATATAGTAGTACTGATATAGTAGTACTGATATAGTAGTACTACTATAGTAGTACTGATACAGTAGTACTGATATAGTAGTACTGATATAGTAGTACTACTATAGTAGTACTGATACAGTAGTACTGATACAGTAGTACTGATACAGTAGTACTGATATAGTAGTACTGATATAGTAGTACTACTATAGTAGTACTGATATAGTAGTACTGATATAGTAGTACTGATACAGTAGTACTGATATAGTAGTACTACTATAGTAGTACTACTATAGTAGTACTGATATAGTAGTACTGATACAGTAGTACTGATATAGTAGTACTGATATAGTAGTACTGATATAGTAGTACTGATATAGTAGTACTACTATAGTAGTACTGATATAGTAGTACTGATATAGTAGTACTGATATAGTAGTACTGATATAGTAGTACTGATATAGTAGTACTGATATAGTAGTACTACTATAGTAGTACTACTATATCAGTACTACTATATCAGTACTACTATATCAGTACTACTGTATCAGTACTACTATATCAGTACTACTATATCAGTACTACTATATCAGTACTACTGTATCAGTACTACTATATCAGTACTACTATAGTACCTGAAACAGTAGTTACATACCGGCTATAACGTATACCGATTAAGTACAGCTGCACCTAGCGAATAGCTTAGTTACAGCGTCGAGTATTCCCCGGTTACTGAAGTACCTGTAGGCACCTATAGGTACTTACAATACTTAGGTACTTACAGTACTTAGGTACTTATAGTACTTAGGTACTTACAGTACTTAGGTACTTAGGTACTTACTTCGCCGACTTACTGGTCTTCAATATATATATATATATATATATATATATATATTCAACGGCTCGTATAATCCAATATTTTATTTTTATTTTACTTCTCCGTTTATTTCTTGTTTTTTTGTATCGTGTCGTTTTGTCTTACTGTTATCACATTTATATATTCTGTTTATATATGTTATATAATTATATGTTTATATATAATTATAACTTTATTTATATATAACCAGTAATTCAATAAACTTTTGATCTATCTATCTATCTATCTATATATATATATATATATATATATATATATATATATATATATATATATATATATATATATATATATATATATAATTATATATATATATATATCGATAATATAGAATTTATATCATACGGTAGTGAGTTACATCGTATAAGATCTATAAAGGTGCTTCAAACAGTAAATGTATAACCTAAATAAATGACTGGTTAGAATACTTGACCACTGGCCTGAACTACTGCCACGAACTCTCTCTCTCTCTCTCTCTCCTGCCGTTACTCGTTACTTATAACCTATAGGTGTGTCGCTATGGTAACACAAGAGTAGTGATTGGTCGGTTATGTAAGGGTAATGAGCTAATAGTATTATTTATGTTTTAGTATTTAAATATAATATATATATATATATATATATATATATATATATATATATATACAGTGTATAGTATACAGTGTATAGTATACACTCATATATTTCGATTACTAATCAGTGATAGAATCAGTTCGTTACAGACAACACAGTGGCATACAATGTAGCCATTGTTCACAACGTAGCCTATAGAAGTATCGCTTTATCGTATCGGATGGCTGGCCTAACGTGGACATCGTTAGGGATACGACCTTGACTCGTGAGCACGTGATCATCTCTAATACGCCCACTACCATGTTCTATAGGTGACTCTTCGATCTAATTACACCTATCCATCACTGTCGTACACTTACATACAATGTTGCTAGGTTATATGTATATACACACACACATATATATATATATATATATATATATATATATATATATATGTATATATATATTATGAATTACATGTAATTAAACTGAGATGTGTAAACATCAACCCAATTCACAAGTAACCATAAGATAACGATAATAATAAAGCGCACGAACACACGCACGAACATAGGCGCGCGTACACACACACTCTCTCTCTCTCTGTCACGTGTTTAGTATTAGCTCATTACGCAATCGTTATGTCACTTGTTACGTAACTTGGCGGCGTCCTGGTGACGTCATGCACTCCTATTGTCTGCATGTATGTGTATACACACATATATATATATATATATAGACTTCTATAGCTGATGATTACTATATTTAGGTGGTGAATATTTTCTATATAAAATAATGCGCGATTTTTCAGTATATACTTTACTGTATTCTACATGTACGTGGTAGGTGCAGTGGTAGGTGTAGTGGTAGGTGTAGTGGTAGGTGCAGTGGTAGTTGTAGTGGTAGGTGCAGTGGTAGGTGTAGTGGTAGGTGCAGTGGTAGGTGCAGTGGTAGGTGTAGTGGTAGTTGTAGTGGTAGGTGTTGTGGTATACCACACTTATAGGTACATTTGTAGTTACACTATAGGTCGTGGGTAACGAAGCGTGACTCAACAGATGGGAATGCGTTTGTCAAAAGGGTAATCGACCATCAAGAACATATTTCTGGAAAACGTACATCGATTATATAAATAAAGGCAACATTTCTCGTGAGAACCTCAGCTATATACTATACATTGTATAGTATACATTATATAGTGTATATAATGTATACATTGCATACTATACATCGTATAGTATATATGCATATATTGCTTATACTGATAATGCTAACACTAGTTTCTTACGTAAATTTGTCAAAAGTACTTATACATTAACTTGACCTAGATACGCATTTGTTATTCCTAAATGTAGATTAAATATTAGCATCCATTCAGTACATTGTGATAGTATTAAACTATGGAATAAACTCAATACAAAGCTGAAATTGATAACAAATATCAAGTTATTCATTACAAAGTTAAAAATGTCTTATATTGATAATTATTAATTTTACTTTTACTAATAATATTCAATTTTATTAACATCTATACATATTTCATATTGTCCCTGGTTAATCTGGATGGAGAATACTGGCTTCTACTTATGAATTCTCAATTGATCATCAAAGCTGTAATGAGAACTTATTTGTAATATGATATTATTATTATTTTATTATTTTTATTATTATGATTATACACTCTGTTTATTTAACTTGGTTTATATGCATCGTTCAAGTGTGTACTGTGGTTATATGGGATGATACATATGCCTGTTTGAAACGCTAACAATAAAGAGTTTGGTACACTCAGGGTCTGGTCAACCCATATGGGGCATGGGCAACCCTGAAGCTTCCTTCATTTGTTGATTCTCATAATTACTTATAGTGATCACTTGTTCGATGTGATGGCTACTATTATTATAAAAAAAATGTTTAAATATCTTTAAAATATACAATTGTTATATAATATATTATGATTATATACTGATAACATACATTGTGACTAGTGAGAAATGCACGGTGTACTGTATGTACAGGGAGTCCCTTACCATGTACGCTTGTGTGTGTGTGTGTGTGTGTGTGTGTGTGTGTGTGTGTGTGCGATAAGTGAAAGGTTATACCAACTCTACTAAAAGCCTACGATTGTGTCGTTAACTTTCTATAATTTATTCACAAAATACTCGTCGTCAAAGTTCACCAGTTGCACTTGCGCAAGATTAACTATTGCGTCATATCCATGGATTGCGTCACACTCACTCTTTCTCGGTGTATGACGTTATTGTCTCACACTCACTAGTCACCTGTAGTCGCACACTTTAGTGCGTACACTCGGAGCGGGGCGTAATCGTCTATCCGTTACTCAGTACTCAGGCATGCGTGGTAGTGGTAGTGGTAGTGGTAGTGGTAGTGGTAGTGGTAGTAGTAGTAGTAGTAGTAGTAGTAGTAGTAGTAGTAGTAGTAGTAGTAGTAGTAGTAGTAGTAGTAGTAGTAGTAGTAGTAGTAGTAGTAGTAGTAGTAGTAGTAGTAGTAGTAGTAGTAGTAGTAGTAGTAGTAGTAGTAGTAGTAGTAGTAGTAGTAGTAGTAGTAGTAGTAGTAGTAGTAGTAGTAGTAGTAGTAGTAGTAGTAGTAGTAGTAGTAGTAGTAGTAGTAGTAGTAGTAGTAGTAGTAGTAGTAGTAGTAGTAGTAGTAGTAGTAGTAGTAGTAGTAGTAGTAGTAGTAGTAGTAGTAGTAGTAGTAGTAGTAGTAGTAGTAGTAGTAGTAGTAGTAGTAGTAGTAGTAGTAGTAGTAGTAGTAGTAGTAGTAGTAGTAGTAGTAGTAGTAGTAGTAGTAGTAGTAGTAGTAGTAGTATAATACTACTATAGTACGGGTAAGTATGTTGATGTTGATGTTGTTTCGATCTGAAGTGATGGATTATAATTGAACTTAAGTCACTGTGGATTAAGCTTAATGTAGGGGACGCCACCCGTTCAAATGCATGTATACAATGTATACATGCACACGTATAGGTGTACATTTAGATTAATGTATAGCTATGGTTACAACTATGTATGTGTACAGTGCACGCCTGCACCACGAGTATACTATCTATAGATACTATTATAGTATACATATATATATATATATATATACAATATATGTGTGCGAGTGTGTGTATATGTAATGCAATGCAATATCATTCACTCGAATACCACTACATCCGGTGTATACATTTCTACTTATGTGGAACCGGAAGTGATTACCCGACTTAAGCACGTGGTGTGATTATTGTGTATACGGTTCTTCATACTTAGATATTAGTTATATTATTTGTATATTAATTAGTTATATATGCAACACGTATGTTCTATATACAATATAGTGAATTCGCAGATTGTGCGAAGTAATGATATATCACTCCGTATCTATGCAACTTAATTAATACTTAATACCTGCCCCTGTTGGAAGTATATACATCACTGAAATAGATTTAGGTTTGCCGCGATTTTCGTACAACAATGTTTTATTTAAATTTTTATTTTAAATTACATGTATTATATAAGGCTGTGGCCATTGAGTTATATACACATGTTTCTCTAGCTCTATGTCTGTGGCATAAGAAAATGGATAACAAATTGACGCACGCAATGCATATAAAATATACGCGAATAACACTTTTATCGACTAATTAACAACATGGTATCAGTGATTTTGATTGGATATTACTTATATTATATATGTCAAATATTAAAACAGTAAGTTTTTCGACGAAATAGATAAGAGTGACTTCTCTCTGTATCAATGGATTTAGATTATAAATATCAATAAAATAGTATGATATCGTTAATTTAAATACACAAAATTACGAGTATGTTAATATTTTGTATTTTAAATATATAATTTTATCTTTAGTATAGATAGCACATTAAAATTGGTAGTAATTAATAATTAATAATTAATAATTACTAATTATCAATATATATGTATAAATAAATAATATTAATTTAAAATTTAGTAGGTTTTTAGCGGGGTTTTTACTAGTAGGTTTCGACTGCAGCGCCTCTATAGAAAAGTGTCATACATTCAATTGATTATCCATGGATGTGCACTTTCTTTATATTGATGGGCTGTGGTTCTACAAAAGTATAATAAGGTTGAGGCGTGCGTCGCCTTCTTTTTACATTATACATATTTAAATAGTTTTATTGGGCAGTTAAAATTAAGTTAACTTTTATTCGTCACTTAGAAATGTATAGAATTTAAAACCAACATACCATATTGCTTTGTTGTTATATATTAGGTATGCAAATTTAGTTTTCATCATATATGAATATTTATATAAATATTTAAAACTTATTATGTTACATTTTAAAAGTGTATATATATACAACTATATGTACAAAACTATAATTTGATATGAATTTGCATTATAAACAACACATTTTTCAAATTGTTGACCCTATATAGGTGGCGCTGTACATGTTTTTGTGTTCAAAATCGAAATACAAGATTTCGCGTAAGTGTTATATCCTTCCTTAGAACAATCGTTGATATAATGATTACATTAGTAAGTTTGAACTTGTAACATGGGATGATTGTGAAGATCTATATACCTATGTTAGCCTATATTAGTCTATATTAGCCTATGTTAGCACGTATTATTAGCACATACCGTGAACACAAACATATTATATGTTATATGATAGTGATTCATCGAGTGATATATATACAATGATTACTGATTAAAAACATCAAAAACTAATGAAATATTATACATATACTTATTTTGAAAATCTTTATACTATAATTATGTTATAAATATAAATAGGATGTAACTATAAATGAATAATAATACATACATATATATATATATATATATATATATATTAGTTATGTAGGTACTAAATTAATATATAAATATATATTTACATATTATTTAATAAATGCATTATAATATATTCCCCTATATATATTCTTAATTTATTTATAATACTATTTAATATAGTAAGTAATTGGAAAACGAATATAGATAATATAAATATAAATTAAAAATAAAATAAAATAAAATAATACATAATGTATTATATACTATAGAAATATAACGGGTAAAACTATAGTGAAGTATATGTGTAGTATATATGCCTAGACGTATTTGAACTATAGTTAACACTTGGATAACTATTGGGTATAACATTTATCGTATGCATTAACAGTTAGAAACACTTTCATACGATATAGTTGTATGTTTGTTGTACAGTAAACAGTATGCCCTGCACTACACTGTACTACATTGCACTTAACAGTGTGCAGATCTACTAATCAGGGCTGTAAACGGTGAACATACTTGTGAAGTTTCGCATTATATTCAAACGGTGCGTGTAGTTTCAGATCGGATAGTAGGCACACAAAAGTGTCACAGATCGGCTAACATATTAAAAAGTATGCGATTGTATCCGAATTGAAGACCGGTCCACATTTACATCCCTAATACCAATCAATAGTACACCACTTACCCTTCGTGTCGGCATACCTATACATATCGCATACCTAAAGGTTATTAACAATGTATACGATACAGATAATAAAGACGCTTAATACAAGTTTTATAATGTGTAACGGTGAAGCGACTACGATATGCTAAGTGTGACGAGATAGATCAGTGCGGGGCGTTATATAGACTCGAGAGGGGGGTGGATTAAGGGACCAATGGGCGGCGATCCACCATATTCATTATGTTAATAAGGTAATAAATTAGCGGGAAAACGGCTTATCTTAGAACAGCACGTGGTCCTGTTGAACAACGTAACCGAGATCAAAGTAACCCCGCTACTGTCCGGGCGTTATTATTAGCCAATCAGAAGTGAATCGCTAACTCAACTCCACGCGGAGTAATCTTGCATAATTATCTCTTTCTCTTTAATCAGCCAGGATCAGGTAACAGTAGTAAATAGTATGTATTATGTAATGATTAGTATTATTGCACTGCAGTGCATGCATGCATGCATGCAGTTAACATTTATAATATGAAGGAGAGGCGACATGCACCCTAATTCATTACTTTAAGAACCGCACTCAGGGGCGGATACAGGAATTTTTCAAGGGGGGGGCTGACATTCAAATAAAAGTATATTTTTAAAATAAGACATATTTACTATGATAATATTCAATTGATATATAAATTAAATACTATATTAAATTAAATAGAATAATATTTTATATTTTATTGAATAAAAACTATTAATCCAATATATTAATCAATTGCATTATTCTTGGATTACGTATTTCAAATTTGGAAATAATATAATCACAATCGATCTCTATGTCTTTATGTATATATAAAGAAATTCTTTTTAGTTGATCTTCACTCATAATCGAAGGTAAATATGTATTTATTATTCTTAATCGGTTAAATGAACGTTCACATTCACACAAGGTAACTGGAGTAGTAGCCATCAATAAAAGCATTTCATAGATATTAGGAAAAAATGTATATAATAATATATATAAATTATAAATTATTTAATAATTTCAATTTACCTTGCCATTTTATCGAGTACTTGAGTACTGGTCGTAACAATTTGTATTGTATTAGGTATACCTATATCTATAGATATTTATTTTCTGTCCATTTAACTTCCCAACAAATCAATTCGGTTTGTATTAAATGTATCTTTGGTAAATCATCTTTTACTAATTCATAAAACTTTAATATATTTTCTTGTCATGAATCCTTGCTTTCATTCATTACTTTTGGAATTAATAATGCTCCAAGAGATATATACAATATGTATATATTGGATCCTTCTTTCATCTCCATTATCAAATGATCCATGAATGGAATATATATTACTTTTTTTTAAATACTCTTCAGATGATGAAGCAGGTGTCTTTATTTAACCTTGGTAAAGAAATTCCTTCATTTGAATATGATAATAAATGTGACGCTTCTTCATTCCATTCTAATTGTACTTCATCAATATTATCTCTACAAACTGGTATCCCTTTAATTACACTTTGAATATCATGATTTACCTTATATGCGTCTATTGACCTACTCTGGAGAGCATTTGTTAAATTTTCTATGAAATTAATTGAATTATTACATACAATTAATGACATACTAAATTGAGTATTAATCATAGAATTGTAAAGACCGTTAGCTTTTGTTATACTTTCTGAATTCCATGTTTTATCTTCATATATTTCTAACATTTTTCAAGTATTGCTTGATACAGTTTGATAAATACTCGCAAAGCATCATGTCTGGCAACCGATCTCGTTTTACTTTAACTAATTTCTTTTTAGAAGATTCAACACAAATTTGTGTAAAATTTTCTTCTAATAAACCTTGCCTCTTAGCAGAATATTTAAAAAATATGCAGATTTCTAATAATATGCTTACCATATTTTGAATTAACGACATTTTGCATTCATCTACTATTGATATATTTAATACATGTGATCTATAGTATACATGTGTAGAGTTAGTGTTCTTATTCAGAATTATAGTTGACGCTCCTTTTATTTTTCCAGATATATTTCCTGCTCCATAGTATCATTACCCTCTTAAATGTTCAATATTTAATTCAGATTTAGTTAGTGTATCCATAATCAAGTTAGCTTTACTTTCTTAAGATGTTCACATCCTATGAAATAATTCAACTTTTCAGTGATACACTTACCATTATAATATCTAATTTATAAATCCATTTGTTCAGTATTATATACATCTATGGTTTCATCAGCTAAAATATTTAGCTTTTTTTATACCATCAATTATAATTGAAGAATAATTATTCTGTCTTTAATATATTCACCACATTCAAATATCAATTCATTCTGTGTTGTTTTTGAAGTGTATTTAGCATTTTTACTACACATTAATAAGTGTTCTTTTAATATATCATTTCCAGAGTTTATACATAGTTTTAGAAGTGCATTTAAATTTCCTAGATTAAAATGTGGATCAGTATACTAATCTATAGATTCTAGAGAATACTCATTATGACCATGTAATGAAATATTGTATCTTCTATAAAGAATGATTATATCTAAAGGGGGTATCCCACTACAAATATTTCCGGCAAGTTGCCGGAAATATTTTAACTTTAAAAACATTTTCTATCAAGTTAACTACAATTTTAGTGGGAAACCCCTTTACTTTCCGGCAACTTGCCTGAAATATAATAACTTTATAGGAGTATTCCATTACAACTTGATATAATAATTTTTTAAAGTTACAATATTTCAAGTAAGTTGCCGGAAAATCTTATATACAAGTATAGTGGGATACCCCTTTAATATTGATTTACATTTTTCTCTGTTGCATTAAATGTACTTAGATATGTTATTGTTGACTTGCATTATAGCTGATTGCAGCATGCTTCTTATTTTCTATCACTGCAATAAAACGAGAATTTTCTTCCAAAGAGTTATTGTGGTAAATAAAAAAAATCAACAATAATTGATTCAAATTTTCTTAAATCTGCAATCGAATCTTTAAACTTAATCATGGACGAAGTGACACATTTTCCAACTTGATTGTGATTAATTTTTAAATGAAAAATACATGGTATATACAATCGGCCATTTAAAGATTCACCCTACCTATAATTGATATTGAATGTTTTGCTGATTTAACCATATTATCTATTTTTAAATCATATATTTTACAATCATGAGGGGGGGGCTAGAGCCCCCCTAGCCCCCCCCTGTATCCGCCCCTGGCACTATTACCTTACTTATAATACATTCACGGTTATTCAATACAATAGTGAATGTATAGGTGGATAATCAATAGTTTATTAAAATCATTTATATAATATTGGCCGATAATGATACTATGGTTATAAAGTCTGACTATATTTTCAAAAATGTTCAGTTTTATAATTTTTCGTTAATTAGAAATAAGTAAATATTAATCTGGGGATCATGTGAACAAGCGTCCGTTCGCGTTCCTTCGCTTAATATGTAAGGATAGGGATTCTAAAATCGCGTTCCTTACCGATATGAGCAATGAACGCGATTCGTGTGTACACTTTTAAATATTTATACTATATATATATATATTAAAATAAATATTATTTAATTAATTAATTGTCTTACTTATACATATCTCATAAAACATACACAAATATCATCTATTGTGAAAAATACAAAACTCCTAGTATAGTATCAACATCTTTGGTATATTCTTGGACCAGTACATTTATTATTGATAAACTCGTAAATTCCATACAATGTAGATAATTGATATCATTGATATATTCATTTTCTTGGCTGCATAATACAATACATTAATAGATACACTCATACTTCACATTCGAATTTACTAATCGAGGTGTAGTTATAAATGTTTAAAATCGGTAAGGAACGCGATTTTATAATCGCTCTCCTTACCTATTAAGTGAAGGAACGCGAACGGACGCTTGTTCACGTGATCCACAGGTTACATAATATCAAGCATCACCTTTGTTAACAACGATGTACTATAGGACAGCTTTGTTTACGTCATGTACATTATAGAAGGGTTATGCAATTAGGTTCTAAGTACGCCTGTGTACACACACCCACATCGCACACCGCACATCGCACACATGTGTGGCTTACGTAATACTGTTTACCTGTGTGTTGATCGCGTGTAAACAACGCACGTCACTCCCGCTCAGCTCGCACACATTACGTAACGCCACAACATCCGCTCACACACACGCACACACTTCCATTGCGAGCGCACACACAAGAGCGCACACGATCAATATAGACTGTGGCGGCGGTAAGCGATATTTACTTTAATTACCGGTCAGTGCGCAGGCGCCAAGTAAATCTCTCTAGCACGTGACACAAACTATTACGCAACGACCGGCGGCCAGTGTATTACGTAATGTGTAGTTATGTAATACATCTCGTTATCGATACGGCTTCCGTGTACACAGTGTCGTTGTATACGATGTTGATATACAGGGGTACCATGTACCATGGTCTACTTTATCATTCTTTAGCCTGAAACTAAAGGGGCCATTGTTATATACAGGGTTAAATACAGGGGATTATACAGGGTTAAATATAGTGCATATATACAATGCATATATAAAGTGGTTATTAATTTGGGTTCTATATATACATATATTATATACGGGTTATATAATAGGTTATGCAAAAAAGAAACGGAAACTCTTGATTTATCGGAACATATGTCTACTGCAAGACATATGTCGGGCTATTGATATGTAATTGATCTACAATAGAATACAATAGAATACGATGGAATACGATGTGAAATATGTAATTGGAGTGAGAGATAGGCATTGGCGTCTGATTTATAACTGTTTACGTAGCGATATTTGACGAGATGTGACGAGATGTGAAGAGATGTGACGAGATGTGATGAGATGTTACGAGATGTGACGAGATGTGACGAGATGTGACGAGATGTGAAGAGATGTGACGAGATGTGACGAGATGTGACGAGATGTGACGAGATGTGACGAGATGTGAAGAGATGTGACGAGATGTGACGAGATGTGACGAGATGTGACGAGATGTGACGAGATGTGATGAGATAAACCTGTTGTTATCATGTGGCATATGGGAGGGGGGACGGACAATTACAGACTACACTATGTACGTGTGTGTATACGTGTATGTATGCGTGTATATGTATGCGCACAATATGTGTGTGTATGTGTGTGTGTGTTGCTATGATGAATAGTGATAAGGGATAACTTATTATCACTAAGCGTATCACGTGTGCAGTATCACGTGAGAAGTTCACACTTCACTGTTATATAACGAAATAGTAGACTATAGTTTATCTATGAATGTCACTGGTATCGTGACTCTCGTGTGGACACTGTCAGCGTCCCTTAACTCTCCACGGATGTACGATGTACGACCTTTAATCATACGATATGACACTTTTTAATATGTTACCCGATCTGACACTTTTGTATTCGTAACTACCCTATAGGGTAGTTACGGTATACCCCGATCTGATACTGTTTACTCATGCGCATGGTATATAACATGTATTACTATTACATGTATTACTATTACATCATCATGATTGTTTAACGAGCAACAGATAATTATGCAATATTCCTCCGCGTAGAGTTAATTTAACAATACACTTCTGATTGGCTAATAATATAACCTGGGAATCAAGGATATGTCGATCAGGGTTTTGATTATTTCGTTCTGCAGGACGCCGTGTGCTTTACGATAAGCCGTTTTAACGCTAATTTACTACTTATTTAACCGCACGAATATGATTGGTCTAAAGCCCTGTAGTTCCCATTGGTTACACACTCCACACTTACACTATTACATTCATCACAGAACCACTTATCATTTCCTGGCCCAACTACTGCAACACTACATTATATTGTAGGTTATAACCTCGACCTCTCACTAAATAGATCAATACCAACTATTTTAAATCTGAAACCTACTGACTACGTCATATATCTATCGCAACTTAAACAACAACAGAGCTGCCCTACCATCTCCAAGGTTATGTCCTACAAATCCACACGTCTATTACATAGCACCCTCACCACCACTGAAACTTACTGTCTACATAATTAATTTCCCCCTAAACCATCTACCTGTCGACTCGGCTATGCACAATATTATCATCACGTGAAAGTCTGTAAGAGCAGTTTCACGTCAAAAGCTATTAAACTCTGGAACGGTCTGCCGAATAATTTTTTAAACTGGACACAAGTTATGATTTATTTAAATCACAAATTAAAAAATAACTTATTCTTAAATCCAACTTTTTACCCTCTACTATTACCAAAACGGGTTATTACTATACCTTTTCGCTACTAATGCATTAGTTATTGCAATAAAATGTTATCATAGTTATTATTGTAATAACTGTTATTTCTATTATTATTGAATCTGATCCTTCTCTTCACATCTCCTGAACACCCTAAACCTAATCCCGCATCCTCCTCCTCCTCCTCCTCCTCCTCCTCATCTTCTTTTTATTTTACTTATCCGTTTATTTCTTGTTTTTTGTATCGTGTCGTTTTGTCTTAATATTATCACATTTATATATTTTGTTTATATATGTTATATAATTATATGGTATTTTTTTCTTTTTTTTATATATAACCAGTAATACAATAAACTTTTGATCTATATATCTATCTAACTATATATATATATATATATATATATATATATATATATATATATATATATATATATATACATACTGCATATATATAAATAACACATTTATTTATTGGATATTATTATGTATTGAATAACGTCACATCGCCACGTTGACAATTAATAACGCCACCACTTCCGCCTACGATACACGCGCCGCGTGTGTACACCATCATACGACGTGTACACAATAATGGGTACCTACTAATACAATTACCCTACGTGTGATTAAGTCACCCATATGGTGTTGTTTATATCCACAGAGGCGGACCTTAGTCCGATGTGCCATTGTCAGCGTGCATTAATCGTGCGCTACGCTACTGTAGGACACGGATGGGACATGTTATAGAGCATTATGTTTAATAATTTACAGTTTAATATTATAAATTGTTAATGTTTAGTATGTAACTATACTGTAGTTAGTAACTACTAGTTACCATTGTTACCATAGTTACCATAGTACCAACATTATCGTATCAGATACTTGTATTACATTTATTTACTTTGAATTACATTTAGATAAATATATTTAAATCGTCATGGTAGGATTGCTTATTTTAGATGTTCTATCCGTGTCTTTATGAAGACAAAGCTAAGTTTTATTAACAGTAACGCGAATTCGAAATACGATGAATCATAGTATACTTTAGTTATATTTATATATAGATCCTAGTCTATTTAAATGTCTTATACAATGTTCTATTTGTGAGGCAGACTACCCTCTTTATGAGGATGGGTTACGAGATAACCTCTGCTACCCTCCTTTGAGCAGACTTGTATTGCTTTGTGTGTCGACTCGATACACTATTTCAATTCAATTCGATGAAATATTGTTTTATTTATATATATGTTGTTGTTGTTGTTGTTGTTGTTGTTGTTGTTGTAGTATCGCGAGGTGTGCATAATATACACACTGTATATCGATGTGGGGTCTAACCAATCTAGTTAATCATAATCACCAGGCTTCTGATATGCGTGTATGTTATTATTGAATATTAATTATGATAAATAACCAATATAGAGTAGAATGCACATAGCGTACGTATACCTACATTGTATACCTACATTGTATACCTACATTGTATACCTACATTGTATACCTACATTGTATACCTACATTGTATACCTACATTGTATACCTACATTGTATACCTACATTGTATACCTAAATTGTATACCTACATTGTATACCTACATTGTATACCTACATTGTATACCTACATTGTATACCTACATTGTATACCTACATTGTATACCTACATTGTATACCTACATTGTATACCTACATTGTATACCTACATTGTATACCTACATTGTATACCTACATTGTATACCTACATTGTATACCTACATTGTATACCTACATTGTATACCTACATTGTATACCTACATTGTATACCTACATTGTATACCTACATTGTATACCTACATTGTATACCTCTACGACATCGTATAGTACACATTAATGCGTTCTAAAACTGAATAGTATTATGGGAATACTAATTCCGTGCACTTCGATTAACAATTTTAAAGTACACCATTATTTTGTATATATTACATTGTCAACAGCTTGGCGTCATAACCATTGTCTTAGCCATAATCTCAGCCATTGTCTTAGCCATAATCTTAGCCATTGTCTTAGCCATAATCTTAGCCATTTTCTTAGCCATAATCGTTAGACATCTCGCTAACGATGTAAACAATGCGAGATGCCGTAACATCCGGTCATGTCTCGCATTATATTCACTAATTACAGAAGTAGTCTTACAACAACAACAGTTCTCTAGCTTAGCGCTATACTCCTGCAGGAAGCGGCGACTTCCCACCGGAACTCGTCGGGGGCGTGGTTAGCGTAGGGGGCGTGGCTAGCGTAGTGGCGAGAGCGACGCGCAAACTCCACGGCGCCACTCGGTAAACAATGGAATCCGCATCCGGTATGACCGTTTTAACACCTATTTGTAAAAGTGGTGGCTACCTATAGGTGTGTTACCTATATATATATATATATATATATATATATATATATATATATATATATATATATAAGTAACAAAGCCCCCCCCCCATTATATGCGGAGTGGTTTTGCGTGGAGTGCGGTTTGAAGATCTACGTGTGTGTTATTCGTACACCGCTGTAGGATGTGTATACACACGCACACACACACGCACACGCACACACACACACGCGCACACATACGCGTGTTATACTATAGGTATGCTACGTATTAAGATAATTGCGTGGGCACTTTCGTTCTCCTACACACGACGCGTATTACACGGCTGGCATGTACTATAGTACTATACATACCCTGTACACACTGGTCAACGTACTTGTGTCTCACTTGTGTCTAACTCATGTCATGTGCACATCGCTATTGTGTGTACCTAATAGTGGGTACTACCTATAGCATATATCACTATGTTATATATATATATGTGTGTGTGTGTGTATATACATTATAATAGATTATAATAGATGTGTAATAATTCGTACTAAGTAACGCACATAGTATTCTCCACTGTAATGATCATTTCTATCATAACAATAGCGACACAACAACAAATCTATTGTTATTATATTTAACGATAAAAGTGAATCAATTCGATCTGATAATAATACTGATGATGATGATGATGATGATGATGATGATGATGTTATTATGGTGATGGTGATGCATATGATGATAATACAGATGATAATTATGGTTGTAATGATGATGATGATGATGATGATGATGATGTAGAAGATGATTATGTAGATTATTATGATGCATATTATGATACATATGATGATGATGATGATGATGGTGGTGGTGATGTTGATGTATGATTTACTGGTCTACATAACACTGGAATAGTCTTCCCGATGAATTACGGACACAATCATATTTTATCACTTTTAAATGTCGACTACATTCATATATGTTATCATTATAAGCTATTCTTTTTAAATTTATTATTATTTTTGTAACTATTTATTTGTTTTATTATTTCAACTTGACGCATAAAAACGTCTATCGTTTTCTGTGTCAATAAACCTTTCTATTATTATTATTATTATTATTATTATTATTATTATTATTATTATTATTATTATTATTATTATTATTATTATTATTATTATTATTATTATTATTATTATTATTATTATTATTATTATTATTATTATTATTATTATTATTATTATTATTATTATTATTATTATTATTATTATTATTATTATTATTATTATTATTATTATTATTATTATTATTATTATTATTATTATTATTATTATTATTATTATTATTATTATTATTATTATTATTATTATTATTATTATTATTATTATTATTATTATTATTATTATTATTATTATTATTATTATTATTATTATTATTATTATTATTATTATTATTATTATTATTATTATTATTATTATTATTATTATTATTATTATTATTATTATTATTATTATTATTATTATTATTATTATTATTATTATTATTATTATTATTATTATTATTATTATTATTATTATTATTATTATTATTATTATTATTATTATTATTATTATTATTATTATTATTATTATTATTATTATTATTATTATTATTATTATTATTATTATTATTATTATTATTATTATTATTATTATTATTATTATTATTATTATTATTATTATTATTATTATTATTATTATTATTATTATTATTATTATTATTATTATTATTATTATTATTATTATTATTATTATTATTATTATTATTATTATTATTATTATTATTATTATTATTATTATTATTATTATTATTATTATTATTATTATTATTATTATTATTATTATTATTATTATTATTATTATTATTATTATTATTATTATTATTATTATTATTATTATTATTATTATTATTATTATTATTATTATTATTATTATTATTATTATTATTATTATTATTATTATTATTATTATTATTATTATTATTATTATTATTATTATTATTATTATTATTATTATTATTATTATTATTATTATTATTATTATTATTATTATTATTATTATTATTATTATTATTATTATTATTATTATTATTATTATTATTATTATTATTATTATTATTATTATTATTATTATTATTATTATTATTATTATTATTATTATTATTATTATTATTATTATTATTATTATTATTATTATTATTATTATTATTATTATTATTATTATTATTATTATTATTATTATTATTATTATTATTATTATTATTATTATTATTATTATTATTATTATTATTATTATTATTATTATTATTATTATTATTATTATTATTATTATTATTATTATTATTATTATTATTATTATTATTATTATTATTATTATTATTATTATTATTATTATTATTATTATTATTATTATTATTATTATTATTATTATTATTATTATTATTATTATTATTATTATTATTATTATTATTATTATTATTATTATTATTATTATTATTATTATTATTATTATTATTATTATTATTATTATTATTATTATTATTATTATTATTATTATTATTATTATTATTATTATTATTATTATTATTATTATTATTATTATTATTATTATTATTATTATTATTATTATTATTATTATTATTATTATTATTATTATTATTATTATTATTATTATTATTATTATTATTATTATTATTATTATTATTATTATTATTATTATTATTATTATTATTATTATTATTATTATTATTATTATTATTATTATTATTATTATTATTATTATTATTATTATTATTATTATTATTATTATTATTATTATTATTATTATTATTATTATTATTATTATTATTATTATTATTATTATTATTATTATTATTATTATTATTATTATTATTATTATTATTATTATTATTATTATTATTATTATTATTATTATTATTATTATTATTATTATTATTATTATTATTATTATTATTATTATTATTATTATTATTATTATTATTATTATTATTATTATTATTATTATTATTATTATTATTATTATTATTATTATTATTATTATTATTATTATTATTATTATTATTATTATTATTATTATTATTATTATTATTATTATTATTATTATTATTATTATTATTATTATTATTATTATTATTATTATTATTATTATTATTATTATTATTATTATTATTATTATTATTATTATTATTATTATTATTATTATTATTATTATTATTATTATTATTATTATTATTATTATTATTATTATTATTATTATTATTATTATTATTATTATTATTATTATTATTATTATTATTATTATTATTATTATTATTATTATTATTATTATTATTATTATTATTATTATTATTATTATTATTATTATTATTATTATTATTATTATTATTATTATTATTATTATTATTATTATTATTATTATTATTATTATTATTATTATTATTATTATTATTATTATTATTATTATTATTATTATTATTATTATTATTATTATTATTATTATTATTATTATTATTATTATTATTATTATTATTATTATTATTATTATTATTATTATTATTATTATTATTATTATTATTATTATTATTATTATTATTATTATTATTATTATTATTATTATTATTATTATTATTATTATTATTATTATTATTATTATTATTATTATTATTATTATTATTATTATTATTATTATTATTATTATTATTATTATTATTATTATTATTATTATTATTATTATTATTATTATTATTATTATTATTATTATTATTATTATTATTATTATTATTATTATTATTATTATTATTATTATTATTATTATTATTATTATTATTATTATTATTATTATTATTATTATTATTATTATTATTATTATTATTATTATTATTATTATTATTATTATTATTATTATTATTATTATTATTATTATTATTATTATTATTATTATTATTATTATTATTATTATTATTATTATTATTATTATTATTATTATTATTATTATTATTATTATTATTATTATTATTATTATTATTATTATTATTATTATTATTATTATTATTATTATTATTATTATTATTATTATTATTATTATTATTATTATTATTATTATTATTATTATTATTATTATTATTATTATTATTATTATTATTATTATTATTATTATTATTATTATTATTATTATTATTATTATTATTATTATTATTATTATTATTATTATTATTATTATTATTATTATTATTATTATTATTATTATTATTATTATTATTATTATTATTATTATTATTATTATTATTATTATTATTATTATTATTATTATTATTATTATTATTATTATTATTATTATTATTATTATTATTATTATTATTATTATTATTATTATTATTATTATTATTATTATTATTATTATTATTATTATTATTATTATTATTATTATTATTATTATTATTATTATTATTATTATTATTATTATTATTATTATTATTATTATTATTATTATTATTATTATTATTATTATTATTATTATTATTATTATTATTATTATTATTATTATTATTATTATTATTATTATTATTATTATTATTATTATTATTATTATTATTATTATTATTATTATTATTATTATTATTATTATTATTATTATTATTATTATTATTATTATTATTATTATTATTATTATTATTATTATTATTATTATTATTATTATTATTATTATTATTATTATTATTATTATTATTATTATTATTATTATTATTATTATTATTATTATTATTATTATTATTATTATTATTATTATTATTATTATTATTATTATTATTATTATTATTATTATTATTATTATTATTATTATTATTATTATTATTATTATTATTATTATTATTATTATTATTATTATTATTATTATTATTATTATTATTATTATTATTATTATTATTATTATTATTATTATTATTATTATTATTATTATTATTATTATTATTATTATTATTATTATTATTATTATTATTATTATTATTATTATTATTATTATTATTATTATTATTATTATTATTATTATTATTATTATTATTATTATTATTATTATTATTATTATTATTATTATTATTATTATTATTATTATTATTATTATTATTATTATTATTATTATTATTATTATTATTATTATTATTATTATTATTATTATTATTATTATTATTATTATTATTATTATTATTATTATTATTATTATTATTATTATTATTATTATTATTATTATTATTATTATTATTATTATTATTATTATTATTATTATTATTATTATTATTATTATTATTATTATTATTATTATTATTATTATTATTATTATTATTATTATTATTATTATTATTATTATTATTATTATTATTATTATTATTATTATTATTATTATTATTATTATTATTATTATTATTATTATTATTATTATTATTATTATTATTATTATTATTATTATTATTATTATTATTATTATTATTATTATTATTATTATTATTATTATTATTATTATTATTATTATTATTATTATTATTATTATTATTATTATAACAGAGATTTTCGGAAGATTTCTATCGTGCACGTATTCAACAGAAAATAAATAATAATAAAGAATGTATAAATAGAACAACAAGTAAACAACAGGAACAACAAGTAAACAACAGATTAAAAGGTTAGTTTACATGAATACAGAAATAACGAGGATGGCAGGTGACAAGTGAATAAAAGGTAAGTGGCAGGTAAGTGACAGATAAGTGACAGGTAAGGATGACATACGATCAATAATCGATATTATGTGAACTTATTGCACGGAGTTGAAGAGATAGAGATCCCTCGAGTTATATAAATTTAATGGAACATAAGTGGGGTATCGTGATTGAGGAGGAGGAGGAGGAGGAGGAGGAGGAGGAGGAGGAGGAGGAGGAGGAGGAGGAGGAGGAGGAGGAGGAGGAGGAGGAGGAGGAGGAGGAGGAGGAGGAGGAGGAGGAGGAGGAGGAGGAGGAGGAGGAGGAGGAGGAGGAGGAGGAGGAGGAGGAGGAGGAGGAGGAGGAGGAGGAGGAGGAGGAGGAGGAGGAGAAGAAGAAGAAGAAGAAGGAGGAGGAGGAGGAGGAGGAGGAGGAGGAGGAGGAGGAGGAGGAGGAGGAGGAGGAGGAGGAGGAGGAGGAGGAGGAGGAGGAGGAGGAGGAGGAGGAGGAGGAGGAGGAGGAGAAGGAGGAATTGGAACGACTATAAGTAGCCATGATCGCTTGTCCTATAATAAGGTCAAACACGTGTACTGAGGGATATAATGAATTAGTGATATGGCATGTATGATGTAGGGTTTAATGCAGTGGTTCCTATGTTTTTAATTATAATACAGTTAAATAATAGGTGGCATTTGAATATATTATACAATTATATGAATATGTATATATATATATATATATATATATATATATATATATATATATATATATATATATGTGTATGTGTATGTATCATCGATATAAAGAAAGTTTCTTTATATCGATGGTATGTATACATGTAGGTGTGTATATATATAAGCATGCATTATAATCAAATACATCTACTTATATACGCATGTGATATTTAATATGTTGTGTGTGTATTGTGTATTGTGTATTGTGTTCATTGATAGGAACGAGAGTCAACTGATAACGTTATATAGGAATGCATGTTATCTATTGTATTCTAGTGTATTCTAGTGTATTCTAGTATATCCTATAGGATCTTCCCAATCTTCCTTGTTCTACATTTGAACTATACTACAACACACTATAGTGTATTGTAGTCTAGTTCAAATGTAGAACAAGGAAGATTGGGAAGATAATGAATCTGGGGAAGACAGGGAATGTAGTTAGGATAGGGAAGAATGGAAACGAAGTATAGGAAATATAGGGGAAATAATATATAAACTGTATACATGTATGGAGATAAGTAACATTGTGCATTCATTAATTATTTGAATACGAATACAAAAATGATAATTTACTTAATACATAAACTAAATAATATAAAATTCATATGTGAATATTATTAATCTTCAATTATAATGCATCCGAGAGGTTGACAATCATAGATATACACTCCTTATCTACCCAACGTAATTAATAGTTACCATACGTATTTTACATAGTGAAAAAACATCTTTTATTATAATTCTTTTTTTAACGTCATTATTTGATTAGAGTTTAGAGATTTTTTTCTACTATTATTGCGTGTCTAAATAAACAATTATTATTATTATGACTACATCGTATATCGTTCGAAATATACGCTCTCAACACCACACATACACACCATAATCACGCCCATAACCGTGTCCCTAACCACGCCTATAATACGCCCATCTCTGGCGATCAATTAGCATGGAAGCGCATTCTTTTGTGCGGAGAAGTCCGCCTTCGTTTGATGACGAGCCGCGGACGACGTTAATCCGACCGACATTGTCATCAAGGGCTAGTGGTCAAACAATGGCCGCAGCCACTGACCATTGAATAATGCATAACATTTACTGCGGACTGCGCATGATTTAACGCTCGATTACGTAACCAGCGATAGGCCACGCCCTGTCACGTGCCTGGTTCGTAATACTTAATGGTATTAATGACTGTAGAACACAATGGTATTGTATTACGTTCTCTGTACTGCCCTCGCTCCTTCATTAACTGTACATAGGAGATCACCTATATTAAATTCTCCTTTATTATTATTATTATATATATATATATATATATATATATATATACATAAACTATTTAGAATTAATTTAGAAGATATACAATTAAATAATTATAATATTAGGAACAAATGTCGAACAATTTATTTCAGCAATCTAAAAGTAACTAGTAGCAACACAAATATTAATAAAGAATTATACGCTGTGAATGCGCTGTGGATATGCTATTTTTTATTATCGAAGTATCGTTCCTGGATATAATTGGAAAGCATGTCGACATGCCTTGGTCAAGGCTCTCTAAGTTATTCCGATATCGGATAATAGGGTGTGAGTATCCTATGTTAAAGTATAATGTGTCGAAAGTGGCAGAGAGGTCTAAGAAAATAACTTTGGTGGATTGATTGTTATCCACAGAAAGTGGTGAATCATTAAGTGGTGAGTCATTAAGAAGCGCAATCACACCAGTTTCAGTGACGTGTTTACTTTTGGAACGTGATGACCCCCATCTAGTAATGTGTGTTGTTGTTCACGTAGTAGATCAGTTTTCTGTATACCCCAGTTAACAGTAATATATTACTCGTATATCCTCATAATAGCAGCATAATAGCATACATAATAGCAGCATAATAGCATACATAATAGCACTTAGAAATTATGATGTCTACATGCTTAAAATATTAATGAAGACAGATATAGACTTCAAATTACCGCCATATAACACAACTAATTAATCAATAATCAGTAGTATTATCACTACTAGTCAAAACAAATACATTACAACTGTCCCAGCTAACAGTACTATACTCATAATAGCAGAATAATAGCATAAATAATAACCTCAAATATTTACATTAATTGCTATTATGCTGCTATTAATTTGTAATGCTATTATACTGATATTATGTTGTTATAATTATAATAGCAAAATAATAGCAGTATTATAATAAATTACATATTATAATAGCAGCATATATGCTATATTATATATTATAATATACTTTTAATAGCAACATAATAGCACATTGTAAACATTTGAGGCTATTATTTATGCTATTATGCCGCTATTATGAGTCTATTACTGTAAGCTGGGACAGTTGTATTGTTAATTGTTTTGACTAGTAGTGATAATACTACTGATTATTGATTAATTAGTTGTGTTATATGACGGTAATTTGAAGTCTATATCTGTCTTCATTAATATTTTAAGCATGTAGACATTATAATTCCTTTAAGTGATTTAGGGATGGTATCATGAGTCATGGTATACCATGAGTCACACTGCAGTCGTTAGCACCGCAGTCGTTAGTGATAGCTAACCTAGATCTTCTCTGACAATCAACGCAAAAGTAGTTGACATATTTCGTGAGAAATGAGTGGAATTGTTTCATTCGGGAAGCAGAGACATTGCAATCATATGCTGGATATCCGAGAGTTGTGGAGTTGAATATTTTGTTAGAGAGTGAAGCTCTAAGGGTGGTCTATGGGCCCAGATATGCCTTGAAGGGGAGTAGGGGTGGAGGGGGGGTGGAGGGGGTTAGTGATAGCCTAACACTAACTAAACACTGTAAGAACGGTGTGTCAAGTGTGGGTTATAAGTGTATTATCAGATATAGAAGGAAGAAGGCTTGTAGGCCTGTGATAAGTTATTATATATAATATATATATATATATATATATGTAGCCATAGTTAGTAGTTATAGTTATAGTAATGCCACCATTACACACACACACACACACACACATATATATATATATATATATATATATATATATATATATATATATATATACATATATGTATATCAGATCTTATATACATTTTTGTATTGATTTCTAGAGTCATTAATTTTAGTTGTGTATTAGTTGGATTTAGAAATATACATGTGTCTTTTTATAATATATACGTACACTGGTAACGGTATTGTGTGTGTGGGTGTGTGTGTGTGTGTGTGGACCCACATTGTGGGGGGGGGGGGAGTATTCTGAAGAAAATGTCAAGTTTATTTGTTTGTCTTTTAAAGATATTTACATTAATGATTTCCAATTATAAAAATCTATTTTCCTTTATTTGAAGGAGATATTAAAATATATTTTCTTACACAACTGAGAATGAAAAATCTAGTATACATTGCATTTATATTCCTGATAAGAAAATAAATGGGAATTAAATATTAAATTATAAAAATGTTAGGTTATGAATCATAATTTATGATGGCTAAGGAATGTTATCTCTACTAACTCTATAATTTTATAAATAACATTAAAATAGAAAATATTACATTTTATAAAGATGTACTGATAATGCTCGAGAATAGCCTTTAATAGATAGGTACATTGATAGCCTACATTGATAGCCTACATCGATAGCCTACATCGATAATTACCAATGATCCTATTATAATATGTAGATATATATATGTTTGTAAACGATTGATAAGTTTCTTAGAATTCAATAATTAGATGTAGTAGGTGTAGATGTAATATTAGTAATATGAGTACTAATAATTTAATTAATACTAGTAATATTAGTTCAGTGAGTATTAGGGACCGCGGAACCGGGGGTCGGGCGGGGGGGGGGGGGGTATCGACCCTCCCACTTTAAGTACTGGGGGGGGGGGGTCAGAATATATTTCTAGCTTCGATTATAGCTTACTTTAATTTTGTATGGTATAACATATATTAAAAAATAATAATTTCTGCTCTATTATTAAAAATTATTAAATTATTTTAATATTAATAATTGTCTTTGTAAGAATATTAGTAGTAAATAGTAAATAGCCTTGTGGGTAAATTTAAATTAAAATGGCATCTCACAAAAATTATTTATTTAATTATTTAGTAAAAATCTACGCAATATCATGTAGAAGAAATTAATGAATCGCCTAAAGAAGCAAGTACTCCAATAGAAGAAAATAATGTATCTAATAAATGTTTAAGTTCTGCTGATTTATGCATAGCCATTTCATCTTCACACCCATACTAACCTTCAGCAGATTCGTGTTTATGTAGGATATAATGTAACAAATAATGAAAAATTATTAAAATTGCAAGATTCATGGTATAAAATATGGCCATTGTTCGTGTTTATGTATATATATACATATACAGGTATACATGTATACATAATGTACAAAATAATGAACAGTTATTAAAATTCCAAGATTCATGGTATAAAATATGGCCATGGTTACATTATGATACAAATCTTACAGCAGTGGTATGCTTCACTTGTTCAAAATATCAATCTAATAACACAATGCAACAATTTAAAACTAAATATAATTGTTTTATTACCAAATGATTTTCAAATTGGAAGAAAGCTATAGAACGATTTAAAACTCACCAAATAATAATTACCATATTCATTTTACCTTTCTATAGATATATCGATATATCGTCTACACATAATATTGGGTATTTATTTTGTGATCAAGCGGCAGAAAATAATAAAGTAAATCGTATTTGTTTGAGAGATATATTTTCTAGTCTATGTATTTAGCAAAACAAAATATTGCTATATTGGGAAGTAAAGAAAACGATGGCAATTTTATAGAGTTATTGGAACTTAGATCAAATTAAATACCCGAGTTAAAAAGCATTCTATTTAAATATGATGATCCTTCTACAAGACAACGACATATGTTAAGTAGAGATATTCAAAATGAAATATTATAAATGTATTCTAATACTGTTACAATATATCTATTCAATTTATATAATGCTGACAATGCCATATATGGTATTATGGTACATGGGACTTAAGCTATTTCTGGAAAGGAGTAAGAATCCATTGTAATTAGATTCATGGATGATTATTTACAACCCATAGAGTTATTTTGTTGATTATATGAAATACAATATACTACTGGCCGAGCTATTGCAGATATGATTTGTGATGTGTTGACAATGTAAGTTAATTAGTATATAACTAGTTTATTTATTATAACAAAATGTATAAATATAATTCTGTTTACAAATATTAATATTGTAATATTTTATATGTATAGATACATATATATATATATTTATAAACATGTGTTTCCATAAGTAATAATATATATTATAACTATAAACTAGGCATAGGTTAAATATGTCATTAAAGAATATGCGCTGTCAAATCTATGACGGATCAGCAAACATGAGTGGTGCATACCATTGTGGAAATAATTTAATATTATAGAAACATGAATTGGTTCATTACACTCATTGTGGCGCATATCGAAAAATATAATAGCTAAAGATGTTGCAAATAATTAACATAGGCCTATGGAGTCAACAATTTCTATGGTGAATGATATTGGTTCCTTATTTTCAAGAAGTATTACATTTAGAAATATTTTATTATCTGAAATCGATACATTGAAATTTAAGTCAATGTGCCCAACAAGGTGGACTGTCAGACTGAAAGAAATTACTAATTTTTTAAATAATTATATTATAATTAAGGATGGATTAATAAATTTACAAAAATAAATATATATTTCTAGAAGGCAGAGTTATTGGTTATATATACGCAATGGAAAATGAAAAGTTCTTTATAAACTTAATAATATTCAAGCACATTTTTCAAATATTAGAAAATCTTATAAAAGTATTTATGTCTCCTACAATGTCAATAGCCACTAGTCAAGAGATAATTTCTAAAATGAAGAAGGATATTGATATTAAAAAATCAAATTTGGATAAAGACATATCGAAATCTATGGAATATAGTAGATATCTGGACTTAAATAATATTGTAGTACCTATAAAAAGGATTATAACTGAAAGGTAATTGGGCTACTCTAATAGGTACTTTAATAGTTGACATAATAATTAATTATATTTATAAATATGTAAATCATGAAGAATTGAAAAGTTCAACTGTAGATGAAGATTGTAAATTAATTCAAAGTATAATGTAAGCTACTATTTTATTTTGCAAATAATTTATAATCTTATTTTAGGATAAAATATATTGAATTATACGATATATTGTTAAACAAATTGGAAGATCGATTTGCCGATTCATCGTCATTTATTCTTTCCTATAATAAGCTATTATCATATTTATTGGATGCAGATAATAATGATATATCTGAGGTTTGATAACAATGTAATGTTTAATAAGTCAAATACTTTTATTATTTAAGATAAAGAAGTCTCCAGAAATCAATAATTTTGGTATTTAAGTTCAGATAGCCTCTTCATAATTTAAAGACTAAATCACTTGAAGGCCACCCCGCTTATTTGATATCGTGTCCAGTTGAAATGAGTACAATGTTTCAAGATGTTGAGACGTTAATACCATTATTACCTAATTCGTCCACCATCATCGGTTTACTGTGCAAGGAGTTATAGTGGACTACAAATAATCAAGTCTTGGTTGAGATCAACTATGAACCAAAAAAAAATAAATTCTTTAATGATGTGCTATATCAATAAAAATATTGTTGATAAGTTGGATATGAAAGAATTTATGAATATATTAATATTAATACATTTTTGACAGAAATGAGTGGAGAAGCAGTAATTTTAAATAATGATAATAAAATATTTATAACATTTTACTTACTCATTTTATTATCAATATAATATTATAGATAGATATTTGAACAGATTACATAATAAAGTTTACTTTTTATTGAAAATGTATTAATATAGATATGGACCCCCCCACACTTTGAACTTACTTCCGCTGCCTCTAGTGAGAAGATGGATTTTATCATTTACAATATTAATGTTGAACAATTATAGTATATGAATCAATAATATTTAATATAATAGTTTCCTTTTCAAATGTTAGCTTAAATTTGGTAATCTCCTAGATCAAATTTAAGAGTGCAGCGTTTATTTACTAGAGGATTAATTTATAGATGTAGTCATATAAATGCATACCTAATAAAGGAATAATAAATAATATATAGATATGTTGGGATATTTTAAATTAAACTTAAACTTAAAAGCTTAAATATATATATCATTACCTTTTAGTTTTACAATAATTATAGAATACCTAGGATATATTGGATATCTTTAACATTTTTAATAATTATAGAACTAGATTTATTTTATTATATTCTTATTGATTATTGTAGAAAATTAGTTCCCTATATCTTTCAAATTTATTACAGAAAATATAAATATTAAAATATAGAATTAATAACTACTATACTAAACTATACAGTATGGTATAGTTTATAGTATAGTCTATACTATTATCAATGCACAAGTACGAGTAGGTATTATATTATTATGTTGTAGCATGTCACGAGTGTGTGTTATAACATACTTAAGTTTGACTTAATTGGCTTGTAATATATCCTATATTTTAAATTTATTCTACATATTAAAATACATATTTAAAAAAAAATAATATTGTTATATTACTATTACAATTGAAAACAATTTAATTTATTTAGAGTTATTTACAGGCCCAGTTAATATGTGACAAAGCCCAAATTAAATTTATTAATTTTAATAAATTCACGATTATAAAAAGTATTTAAAATATATTTTTAATTTGTATTATATTGTAATAAGATTAAATACTAATAATAATGTTTTATGTTATAATAAGTTTCGTTTATAAATTATAAATTAAAATAATCTATTACTAATAGTGATAGTAATACATGTTATTGCTTTGAATGAAGCATACCTTCCCGAATAATGTTATGTGAAAATTATTCTTGACATTATTTATAAATGTGAGTAGGAAAACCTACAGAAAAATCTGACTCAACAGATGTGCCAAGCATAATGGCTATTATGCCACAAACACATTATTTTTAATTATTATATTTATCATATTTACATATTTCTTCGAAAGTTTGCATACAAATATTCTAAGTGCTTCTAGTTCTCTTACGTATTATTTAATCATATCTTTATATTCGAACTTAATAGCATAGATGTTTTGTAAAAAAAACTTTGCAATCTTTCTGTATATATATATTGAATAGATTACCAAACCCCTTTACTGTTATGTTAAAATTGCTTTGTTGATCAATTATAACTTGCATAGTTTGTATTGCAATTTTAGAATCTCCTTCAGCAGATAGTAATTGTAATAATGTAGTAATTGAAGTTTTTTTGTAATTTTAATATAATGTAATTTAATATTTAAAATTTAATAAATTTATACATTAAAAATAGCTATATAGGTAATATTCCTATAGCTATTTTTTGGTAAAAATGAATTTAGTAGAAAATAATTAAAGTGAAACAAATGATCCAATATCTTATAACATTTATAGTATACATTAATAACATATTTTAAATATATAATCTACATAATATAGGTTAGAAGATACCTTACTCTCAAAATGTGATATTGTAATGTAATATTATTATAAATTATAAAATAAATCTTTGTTATAAAAATATATATTATTTGATTTATTACAATTCAATACGAATATTTCATATCCTACATTTCATATAAAATATCTTCATAATTAATAATATGTTTTACTTGATGTAAATTGTTATTAAATATATTATATTTTGTATTATTATACACAGTATACTTTATATAATATACAGTAGTCATAATAATATTTATACTAATATTAGATATAGGTATTCAAATTAATATATTTATCAATAATTTGTAATAAAAAAATAAAAAATAGGAATAGGACGTTAAAGCCCCGTCTGGACCATTACAATATTTCTTACAATATATTTAGAAGTGATATTATATAATTGTGTAGGCCTATAAATGATCGGCTCTCGTTAAAACCATGGATGCCTTAACATGAGAGCGGCTTCGAAGGGATATTAGAGCAATATGCCATATGGAATATTGTTACACTTTATTTATGTTCTTGGATGGGAAGGACTCTACTAAAATAAAATAACAATAATTTTGTTATAATTCATCATAATGATTATATTGAAAGATATTGGATTATGAAATTCTATCATATATTTAATTACTTACAATATTTATAAAATAAATATGTTAAGATAAAATATTCAATAAAGTTTATTTTGAAAAAAAATAGATAATAAGAAATAATTATTCTTTGAAAAACAGATTTGAAAATTACTCTAATTTTTAACATGATTTATACTGAATAATATCCATATATATGTTATACTTGTATAACATATATATTAACTAGTACAATTATTTAAAAAAATGCTTACTATATAAATATAATTAGGTACCTACCAATAATTTACTATAAATTAAGAGAGCAAGTAGGTATGTCCTAATATTAGTATTTCCTAATATTTATAAAATAAAATAAAAAGCCTACAATAAGTTATTTTAATTTTATTTTGTACTTCGGCCCATATTAACTGATCCTGGTTACAAACGATTTTAAAAATATTTCAATTCAATCATGCAATTTATTTTATTTTCTATTTTGATACTTATTGTTTATATTGTAAACTGTAATGCATGTACTTCTCTTTATGTATTATTACTATAGTACTGTATAGTACTATAGTAATATATAGTACTGATAGATGTTCAATGTCGTATGTTATCACTAGAATTAGCTAATATTTCAAATTTTTACTATTGGAATATATATTGTATTAAATGATAAATCAACACTTATTAATTGTACTATTTTGTATTATTATTATCATTGTAATATGCAGGTGGGTGTGAGAAATTGACGTATTGAAATATATATATTTATGTTAGATAGGAGTCCTATCATAGGACTATAGCCGCCGGAACTAGTTTTTCCCAGGGGGGGGGTTTTAAGAAATAAGTATAATTTATCAACTAAATACCCTAAATACTAGACTGTCATTATTTTAAAATATATCTTGTAACATATAATAGAGTACAAATTATGATTCATTATAAATGTTAAAACATATAATTATAATTATACTTAGTTAATTAACAAAATATGAATCCCATAATGAACATATCTAGAATATTTTAAATAAATATGTATATTATAACAAGAATAAATCCCAAAATAGTTTATATATTTATTATGTTATACTTATAAACAATTTTCTACAAGTATTTCTTTGGCAAAATTCTTTTATCAATTTATTGTCGATGTTCATTGCAGATAGCCAATATGTTTATTTTTGCTGTGTGATTTGTGACCTTCCCAGCAAACAATTTATCGACGCTTTTGGACGCTTTTGAGAATTTATGGGCACTTTGTCGACGCTTTTGGACGCTTCAGTTCTCAATCATATTGAATTCGTCGCAAATTCGACGCTTTTGGACGCTTTAGTTCCGAATCATATTGAATTCGTCGCAAATTCGACGCTTTTGGGCGCAAATTGTCATCAAAGCGACGAATTAATTCCGGAACTTTTAGGCGCATTGCGTCCAAAAGCGTTGAATATATTGTTTGCTGGGTTAACCACGTCTTCAATCTTCTTAACATTAACATTAACATAGAAAAGCTTCTCTCACAGGACACTGACGTACTTGGTTGTACCATCAATAAATTGATTCATTTTGTTGTTTCTATAAAAATAATTAATATTAAATTAATAAATATATAAGATAATATATATATATATATATATATATATATATATATATATGTATTAGTACATACCTAAAAATAATTCTTTTAGGCAATCTTTTGCATTGCTTATATTCTCTACTGAATCTTTTAAAGATTGAGAATTGAAATGGTTCTTGAACATAGGTAGTTCGAGTTTTAAAGCTTGAACACTTAATTCAGGATATTTATTTATCTGAAAAATTAATAAAATATAATATAGAATATTGTATTTGTAATATAGTAAATATTCTATATTATGTTTTATTAATTTTGCAGATAAATAATTATCCTTAATTAAGTATACTTACTTCAGCATAATCAATTATATTTGTATTTAATAATGACGATAATAATTTATCATATGAAATTATACTTTGATTATTTTTCATAAATCTTTGATTTAATTCAGTAATAAGGATATCATATATTTCAATGTGTTCTTTTCTAATGTTTTATTATTAAAAAAATATTAAATAAATAGATTATTTTTGTACAACCTCAGTATAATATTGATATTATTGATGTCGTAATAAACATTGTTTTCTTTTCCATTGCCCGCGCAACACCCTGATTTAAAAAATAATTTTTTTTTTAATATTTTGTATATAATAATCATAATATGTGATTATTTCTCTTTACAATGGTATATAGCACAGTGCATAAAAATACTTAAAAGTGAGATAAATAAGCATTTATAAATACGAGCTGAAAAATAGTTCATATAAATATGATGATTTTTTCTAATCTCTAATTTTTAAAACGTGAATATCTCTGAATTAAAAAAAAACTGTTACCATCTATGTTTGAACCACTTTCGATTATAGAAATACTTATTCAAATAACATGAAATCTTCACAGTATATTAATATTATTTTACTCTTCAGATATAACTATATAAAACTAATACATTATTCAATTATATATAATATTTTTTATATTTTATTGAAATTTCTTACATCTTTTTTTTTCTAGAAATAGCTATTATGTTAGTCCATTTTTATTATGATTTTAATCATCTAAATCTCATAGTCGATAGTTATATTTGTAGATAAATATTAGTTATATAATATATAAAAAAATTAGTTGATATTTTGCAGTATACATAGATTGGATCTATTTTTAGTATTACATGATTTTCCTATATCCACCATGTTAAACTCATGGTGTTACGCTGGCCCTTAAAAAGTCTAAAAATATTTGTAATTACAAATAAATAAGATTATATATATATATATATATATATATATATATATATATATATATATATTAATATATGATACAAACTTTGATGGAATTTTACCTTTTCTAGGACTACGTAATGGTAGCAAATATAGATTTTCAGATTATTTTAAAATCTTTTCTAAATAAATGTGATAATTCATTCGTTTGTTCCTACAGTATACTGTGTCGATTAACATATTAATGAGTAAAACAACATCTTCATTGAGAGTAGCCTTTGATCCAATTACACTTATCTAATGAAATATATTTTATAACTTATACTTTTATAAATATAAATTAATATAATTAATATAAATATATATTTCTGTAATCAAGAATAATTAGTATAAGCTATAGGTAACTCACTTACAACAATAGTCAAATGGAATAATCGTATTTTAATCGTTAACTTTCATGGAAATCCTAAGTCTACAATTATCATACATTACTCGCCCTGTGAAGGAAGTGAATATGCTCAAGGACACTACGATGAACTTACGAAAGCAACTGTCTCTATACCTAAACACAATTTTCTAATCGTTATGGGAGATTTCAATGCTCATTTTGCCACATCTAGTGAAACCATCCATTCTTATCATGATAAAACAAATTTAAATGGACAACTTTGTAAAGACTTTGCACAAGAAACTGATCTATTAATAACCAATACTCACTATAAAAAGAGAAAAGGAAAACTATGGACATTTATGTCAGATTGTAGCGGAAATAAGACTCAAGTTGATTATATAATGATACGTACAAAATGGAGAAATAGTTCTATAAACTGTGAAGCATATAATAGTTTTAGCAGTATAGGTTCTGACCATAGAATTCTGAATTCCAAAATTAATTAAGTTTTAGATCACAAAAGAAGAAAAATTCAATACCAATGTATAACTGGTCAGTACTTAAGAATAAAAACATAGCTACAGAATAAAGTGACATAGTTACAAAGAGATATAACCAACTTAATATTTCCAATGAAGATGAAATTAAAGACATATCTTTAACATATGGTAATTGTATTCTTGCAAATCAAGAAGCATGTAAATCTCTATTACCAAAGAAGCGAAAACTTGATAAAAATCCATCTCGACATCCAGATATTGCAATACCTCGTGATAATGTAAATGAAGCTTATAAAAAGTATGTATTATCAAATACAGAAGAAAAGTATGAAATGTTTCAAGAAACCAAGAGAAAACTACAGGAAGCATATGATAAGATAGAAAGTGATGACCTCGAGAAAACAGTTTATGATATTGAAAATTCGAATAAATTAAGACAACATGCCAAATGTTGGCAACTAATCAATGATATAACTGGTCGTAAAACTACCAAAAAAGGAATAATTAAAGCCAGTAATAACGAAGATAGAATCAATAAATGGTTTACTCATTTAAAAAATTTACTCGGCAATAATAATTCTGAAGAAGAAATTGATGATTTCGAACCAGAAATTGTAATTAAACATACAGAAATATTTACCAACGCTTTTACAAAAGACGAATATATAATGGTAAAGAATAATCTAGTAGATGGAAAAACAGTAGGACTTGATGGTGTTGCACCTGAAGCTTTCAAATATTGTAAATTTGACGATATCCTTCTAGAATATGCAAATAAAATTTTACTTAAAAAGCAAAAACCTATTCAATGGTCTACTTGTAAAATAATGCCAATACCAAAATCAGGTAATCTTAATAAAGTCGACAATTATAGAGGAATTGCTATATCTGTTATTGCTCTAAAAATAACTAATAAGATGATACTTAATAGAATTCAGCCAATTATAGATCCCCTTCTCCGGCATAACCAAAATGGTTTCTGTTATATGGAGTAGAAATCCTACATTCATACTACAGTCATGATCTTTGGGATCCATGCCAATGATCGTCCTCTGAACTCAACTAGTCATTAAGGAATCGATGTTAGTTATTATTGCTATATAAAACCATATAACTAACTTATAACAATTGGCGACGAGGAAAATTATAAATATACAATTAAATAGAGGTATATGATAAACGCGAAATTAAGTAGAATTGTACAAAAAGCGAAATTAAAGAAGTTAATTCGTGCGCAAAATTATAAATTTTGAAGTAAAATTTATAATTGAAATTGTAATTATTTTTATTAAAAAAAGTATATTTTATATTATTATAGATAGTATATAAATTATATATAATTATAATTTATAATTATAATTGGAAACGTATAATAATTTATAATAATTATAAAGTTAAAAATATATATTAAAATAAATAATTATTATTTTTAAATAAAAATTTAGAAAATAATTATGAGTAATTACGGGCAACTAGGAGAGTTCAGAGCAGAAGAGGAACAATTCTCTAGTTACATGGAAAGAGTAGAGGCCTACTTCATAGCAAATGAGATTGAAAAAGAGATGAAACAAAAATCCATATTTATAACTTCAATAGGGGCAAAGACTTATAAACTTTTACGGGACTTATTATTACCAAGTAAGCCTATGGACGCTAAGTTTAACGTCATTACAGAAACGTTAAAAAAGCACTTCGAACCAAAACCGTGCGAGATTGTAGAGAGATTTCGCTTTAATACCTGCGATAGGAGTTTAAACCAATCGACGGCGGATTACGTCGCAGAGTTGAGAAGACTTAGCGAGTTCTGTAACTATGGTGATAAACTAGAAGAGAATATAAGAGATAGACTCGTCTGTGGTATAAGAGATAACAGGATACAGAGACGGTTGCTATCTGAAGGCAATCTAACTCTTAAAAAGGCAGTGGAAATAAGTATTGGAGTAGAACTAGCTGAAAAGAATATGGTTACATTGGAGAAGCATCAGGAGAAAATGCCTGAAATTCATGTAGTCAAGAAAGAAAACACCGACTATCAAAAGACCCCTTACAAAGAAAAGTGCAGAATATGCGGACGTACAGGTCATGACAAGAAGGATTGTCGTTTTAAAAACGCAAAATGTTTTGCCTGTGGGAAAGTAGGACACCTAAAAAATGTATGTAAGGGAGGAAACCAAGAAACTAATGTGGTAAGTAGGGAGTACGACAACGAGGAAGATGGAGAGAATATTTACAGCATGTTTAACATTGAAACAGGAAACAACGGAGTCATTTTCAGCACTATTAAGCTAAATGACGTAAAATGTAAACTACAAGTGGATACGGGTGCAGCCGTTTCGATAATTTCTGAACAAACCTTGGCGAGATTGCGCAGAGGGAAACAGAAGGTAGAACTAAGGAAGTCGAAAACAAAATTGAAAACATTCACAGGAGAGATGGTAGATGTGCTAGGTAAAATAGAGGTGGATATAGGAAATAATCAAAGAGTGGGATTATTCGTGGTACAGGGGGACATTCCGAACATAGCGGGTCGGGACCTGATCAAGCAACTATGACTAGACTGGCGGGGAGAGTTGGCATGTAATTCATTGAGAAGTAACGACGAAGGCCAGTGGAAACAACAATTCCCAGGTGTATTCAAGGAAGGACTAGGAACAATGAAGGGGGTAGAAGGAAAATTATACCCAGATAAAAGTGCAGTGCCTAAGTTTTTTAAAGCAAGGTCCGTGCCCTATGCCATGAAAGATAAAGTAGGAGAGGAATTGTTGAGATTGAAAGAAGAAGGAGTCATAGAGGAAGTGAACAATTCGGAGTGGGCAACACCCATTGTACCGATACTGAAGAGGGATGGGACTGTGAGGATATGTGGAGACTATAAGATAACCTTAAACAAAGTTTGCAAACTAGATTGCTACCCGATACCACGAATAGATGATTTGTATGCAAACTTAGCTGGGGGGAAAACTTTTACAACGCTGGATTTATCTAATGCATATTTGCAGATGCCATTAGCCAGAGAATCCAAACCGTTAACCACTATTAACACCCATCTGGGGTTGTTTCAATACAATAGATTATGTTTTGGAATAGCCTCAGCACCTGCTATGTTCCAACGAGTCATGGATAATTTATTAAAAGGGATAAAGCATGTTTGCGGATACTTAGATGACATATTAATAACAGGAGCATCCCAAGGAGAACATCATAATAATTTATCACTGGTACTAAAACGATTAGAAGATGCAGGAATACGAGTTAAAGAGAAGAAATGCCACTTCATGAAGGACGAGGTTGAATACTTGGGTTATTTAATAAATAAAGATGGGCTTAGACCCGTACCAAGAAATATGGAAGCTATTAAAGAAGCCCAGGTACCCCAAAATATCACCCAATTGAGAGCTTACTTGGGTATGTTAAACTATTATAGCAAATTTTTGAAGAATATGTCGGATCTATTAGGACCATTACACGTGTTATTAAGAAAGAATTCACGCTGGAACTGGACGAAAGAGTGTCAGCAGGCATTTGTAGAATCTAAGAGGAGGTTATTGAATGCCGACCTATTGGTTCATTTTGATGCAGGTAAGAAAATTATATTAACTTGTGACGCCTCGCAATACGGGATAGGAGCCGTAATGTCACACATAATGGAAGATGGAACAGAAAGGCCGATATCATTCGTTTCAAGAACGCTAGCACCAGCGGAACGAAATTACTCACAGATCGAAAAAGAAGCCATAGGAGTAATTTTTGCGGTAAAGAAATTCCATAGATATCTGTTTGGACATAAATTCATTATTGCTAATGACCACCAACCTCTTCGACAACTGTTTGGGGGGGAAAAAGAATTACCCACGATGGTATCAGGTCGAGTAAAGAGATGGGCGTTGATATTATCAACATACGAATACGAGTTTCTATATTTACCAGGAAGCGAAATTCCACATGCAGACGCTATGAGCAGATTACCGATAAAGGCAACAGGAGAGGATAATAGAGAAATTCCGATACCCTCAGAGATAATATTTATGTTGAAAGAAATGGCAGGATCTGTAGGAATTAAAGAAACACAGATGGCTACAAAGAACGACGAGGAACTTCAGAGAATTTGGAGATATATTGAAAGGGGATGGCCCGAGAAGGAACCTGTACCGACTCAATTAAAAAGTTACTTTAGAAGAAAAGAGGAATTAGCTATAGAATCAGGATTGATTATGTGGGGGCCGAGAGTTGTGGTACCTCTGGAGATGCAAAAGGGGATACTGACTATACTACACGAAGGTCACCCAGGTATCAGCAGGATGAAAGGGCTTGCCCGGAGCTATTACTGGTGGCCATCTTTAGACGTCGATATAGAAGCCATTGTCAGAGAGTGTTCGGGATGTCAGGCCGTGAGAAATCATAGTAGTTGCACATATGATGCGTGGCCGGAAGCTAAGACAAGTTGGCAAAGATTACATGTTGATTTTGCAGGGCCGTTTCTTGGGCAAATGTTTTTGATCATGGTAGATGCGCATTCAAAATGGATAAAAGTGATACCAATGCTGACCGTGACTTCAAAAAGAACCACAGAAGAGATGGACAAAGTTTTCACAACCCACGGTATTCCACAGGTCATAGTATCGGATAACGGAACAAACTTTAGCAGCGAAGAATTTGCTGAGTACTTGAGAACTAAACAAATTAAACACCTGTTTACGCCTCCCTATCACCCGGCATCAAATGGACTGGCAGAGCGTACAGTGCAGACTTTCAAAAAGGCCATGAAGAGTTCAGAAGGGGAAGGAAATATCCAACATAGGATCAACACATTCCTGTTAAGATATCGGTTGACTCCTCATACGACCACAGGAAAATCACCATGCGAAATGTTGATGAACCGGATGATTCGATCAAATTTAGACGCAATAAGGCCGACAGAAGAGGTGGAATGGGCGGAAGGAAAGACAAAATTTGAACCGGGTGAGACCGTTTTAGCTGTAGATTTCAGGAAAAAAGGAGCCTGGGTCGAAGGCAGTATCGAAGATATATCTAACTCAATAGCCTGGATTAGACTAAAGGATGGTAGAAGAATAAGAAGACACATAAACCATATTAGAAACAGAGGAAGCTGTGAGGAGAAATCAGAGAAGGATTGGGAGAATCAAGAAATAATTCTTGAGAAATCAGCACCAGTAGAAGCTCAGGAACCAGAAGAGATAACAGGAGAGGATATGGTACAACACCAACCCGAAATAACGACAAGGGAATCGCTAATCCACGATACAACATCACCATCAGTCAGGAGGTCTTCCAGAGTAAGGAGTCGACCTCAGCGGCTCGACTTGTAAAGACGAGCGGAGAGAGGACGAGGTCTGTAGAAGCTTTTCTACAGACGGAAGGGCAAAAGGCCCTTTGGGGACGACAATTCAGGAAGTTGAATTTTAATCACCATTTTAGCAATTTTTAGATAACGGGAGAGATGTTATATGGAGCAGAAATCCTACATTCATACTACAGTCATGATCTTTGGGATCCATGCCAATGATCGTCCTCTGAACTCAACTAGTCATTAAGGAATCGATGTTAGTTATTATTGCTATATAAAACCATATAACTAACTTATAACAGTTTCCGTCCCAGAAGATCAACTACTACCCATATACTAGCACTGCGAAGATTAATAGAAGGTATCAAAGAAAAGAATCTAAAAGCAATCATTACTTTTGTTGACTTTAAGAAAGTTTTCGATACTATAAATAGAAATAATATGTTCAAAATACTCTTGGCTTACGGAATTCCCACTATTATCGTAGAAGCAATAGAAACATTATACAAAGGAACCAAAGCGAAAGTACTAACACCTGATGGAGAAACCAAATCGTTTAATATAACTACTGGAGTTCTACAAGGTGATACGCTGGCCCCCTTTCTGTTTATAATAGTGCTTGACTATGCAATGCGAATGGCTGTGAAAGGAAAACAGTTAGATCTTGGTTTTGAACTAACTAGGAAACAGAGTCGTAGGGTACCAGCAAAAGTGATTACAGATCTAAGCTATGCAGATGATATTGCTTTAATATCACAAGATATTGAGCAGGCTCAAGAATTACTATCAAATGTAGAAACCCAAGCTTTAAAATTAGGTTTAAAAATAAACTCAAGAAAAACTGAAATAATGGCTTTTTCTCAAAGTGAACCAATAAATATCCACTCATTACTAAATGAAGATATTAAAGTAGTAAATAACTTTAAATACCTGGGTGCATGGATGAGTAGCTCATCAAAAGACTATGAGATCCGAAAGGCTCTAGCTTGGCAGGCATGTCACAAGTTGAAAAAACTCTGGAATTCCAAGTTAAAAAGAAAACTAAAGATTAGGACTTTTCAAGCCACTATTGAAAGTATCCTACTATATGGCAGTGAGACTTGGACGATCGACAAATCACTTGAACGGAGAATAAATGGATGCTATACAAGGTTATTAAGAATGATTCTGAATGTATCATGGAGAGACCATATAACAAATGTTGAACTCTATAAAGAACTATCAAAAATTACCGATGTTATAACTACTCGTCGTCTGAGAATAGCAGGTCACTGCATCCGTCACGACGATGAAGTAGCTCATGATCTGATTTTATGGCAACCAACGTCTGGAAAAAGCAACAGAGGAAGAAAAGCTGTGACGTACATTGATAATTTAAAAAAGGATACTGGACTAGATGATGTGAATGAAATACGTAATGTTATGATGATTCGTGATGATTGGAAGAAAATTGTAAAGAAGGGTCGAACGGGAGTTCGACATAAGTAAATAAGTAAGTATAGGTAACACTAACCAATTTTTTCTAATAAAGTGAATATATCAAATGATATATTTAATGAAATATATGTAGATGTTTCTAGTAGAGTATTCTTATATGGATATTCTTTGGCGATTAGTTCAGTACTATTTACGCTTGCCATTGTCAGTTTTTCTAATGCATTTATAATATCTAAATAGTTTTTAAGACTGCTGATATAGCCTTACATCTGATTGTCCATCTTGTAGGACACATTTATTTGAATCTGGTTTTATCATTATCAATAGATTGGTATTAATTGTTAAATTTTCCAGATATGCTAAAAAGACTACCAATATTATTCACAATGGATAGATAACCAAGTAAAGCTTTACTTTGAGCATAGATTTACAAACAAGATTTAGGCGATGAGAACTACAATATGTGTAATATGCCAAAGGTTGTTCTTTTTGTATCAGGGCTTGTGTTCCTTTGTATACAGCTGACACATTAGACGCTCCATCATAACATTGTCCACGTAAATTAAACATGGATAGACAGAGACGAATAATGGTGTCTTTCAGAATATTTGCAATAGATTCGCTAGTACTTGATGTAGATGAATAAAATCCTATATATTTGTCTTGTACTTTTAGATTTTCATCAATGTATATAATCACAATCGATTCCTGGTTTTCCAAAGTTATATCTTGGGTTCCATCGCACATTATAGAGAATGGTCATAAGAAAAATTCTTCATTTTACCTAAATGGCAGGGGGGGTTTTAGGTATCAAAACCCCCCCATTATTTTGCCAGGGGGGGTTGCAACCCCCCCCCCTGTTCCGGCGCCCATACATATGACTATACATGTTGATAATCTATAGGTAATAGAAAATCTAGTAAACATATTTAATAATAACTACTAGTGATGTATGGTTAAGTAAAGTAGGCCTATAATTAGGGAAAAGGCAATTAAGAATTGTGTACATAGGGGAAAGTGGACACCTAATACGGACACTTTAACAATACATGGTCTTAACATTTTATGATTCATTATTTTTAATCAAACATTATAATATATTAATATTATATGACTATAGATATTATTGTGATTTTAAAATTTTATTTAATCTTTTAATTCCATAGAAAACGAGGGTGTCCGTATTCGGTACCCATGTCCGAATACGGACACCCTGTGTTATAATACGGACACCCTATATACCACTAGATAAACTATATATTATTGATGAATCAATCGGACAAATTACAATTACATTATATATAATTAATGTTATGAACAATTTATTCTAATTTAAATAGTTAATAATTTATTTATTATTATTATTTTTTAAATAATAATATAATTTAAGTATCTAAATAATAAACATTTTAGATTTAGCTTTATTGGTGGTATTAATATTATAACGCACGCGATTTTTATGAATATCAGAATACTTCATACGCTGCGCGCTGATTGGTTATAGGGTGTCAGTATTAAGACATCTAGGGTGTCCGTATTAGGGACTTATATGACCTCTAGATATATGCTTATAGCTTAATGAATATTTGATAAAAATATAGAAATCATATATATAATTTTAGAATGCTTTATATTTTAATAATATAGTGTTATATTTTATATGAATACATTTGTATATTCTTGAGAAGGTTTTAAGTTGAATTTGTTTTTTCATAAATTTAAAAACGTAATAAAAAAATCAGTTTTGTGGATATATCAGTAATATTTTGAATAATTTAAATATAAAAATACTTTTTTAGACTATTTATATAATTATGAATATATTATAAATTACACATTTTTTTGTAGGATTTATGGTTTCTGAGATACCGAGAGTGTCCGTATTCGGTTACTTTCCCCTATATTTAAAAAAAAACTAATATTAGTGATCTTTATTTTTAAACTTGATTGTGATTCTTTGAACATCCATAACATGTACACGTGATCACGTGATCTTCCTGACTTAGTTACGGGACATTCCTGGAAATGTTGCTATTTTAAATTAGTGTTTTGTAGGTCAAATTATCATCGTCATATAATTCTATAACTTAATATACATATATATATATATATATATAGATCTAAATATAATTAATAAGACATCAGCAAATATAGTCATTATCTTACTTATTTCAGAAGTTATAAGAAGACAATAAGTTATTTAATTTTAGTAAAAAACAATCTAATATCTCCACCGTGTAAATATTCATGTTTAACCGGCCCTTAATAACGACTTATTTTACGATTCTGTGATGTAATTATATCACACTTATTCACAATTAGTAACATGCATTGGTTACACTTATTTGATGGCTTATAGATTCTTACTTCATTACATTAATTATTTCTAAGTGAGTTTTAAGCCTAGATCTTAGTAGAAGCTTCTAGAAGTTAACTAGTTCAGCTTGAGTTTAGCAGATCATAATCTGACTGTAGGCAAGGCTGGATGGGTACCGGTAAACTCGGACCACTTTTATACTTTAACCCATATTATAGAAGTATAGGTTATAACCTATAGTATACCTACTATATATAGTTATTTTAAAATGGGCCGAATCTTATTCAACAGTGATCCGAGTTTACTGGTATTCGGCTGGATTCACTATATTGCAAAAATAGGAACAAAACAATTTACTCAACAAGATTTACACATTTCTATTAATTCTCACTATTGCTATGAATGTTATAATTTAATTTTTAGAAATATTCTAATACACTAATAATTATAATATTACATGTATTATACTATACAATTCTATAAAGTATAATGTGTATATTCTATCTAGTAAAATGTGTATCATAGGATAAATGTGAACATTAAATAATTTTTAGTTTTTTCTGATTAACTAAAATTTTAGGTAAACTATATTAAAATACATGATTATATCCACGACTAATTAGTAATTACTAGGGATGTAAATGATGCTCAAATATAAAGCATGATGCAGTCTCAGTCTCGGTTACCCAAAGCATCGATGCAGTTTCAGTCTCGGTTACCCAAAGCATCGATGCAGTCTCAGTCTCAATACCTAAAGCATCAATTCAGTCTCAGTGTAAATAACAATAGCATCGTTTAAGTCTCAGAATGGGTTACCTAAAGCATCGATTCAGTCTCAGTCTCTATAAAATGCATTGCTATTAACTCATGCTTATTAAAGGCATCATTCAAGTGTTAGTCTCAGTTTTCATAAGCTCAATATAGTTTCAGTGTCAGTTACCATCTGCAGAATCATTGTTTTGCATATCAAACGAAAATAATTTCATTACAATACAAACTATCAGATAAGTATCATAAATAACTACCAGGAGTGCTAATTGATAAGAATCTTAATATGTTCATAAACACAAAAAGTCAAATCAGCCAACTATCAATTGCATAATATTAGAATTATAAGAACAAATATAAATTGTAATACATGTAAATTGCTAAATCAAATCTTTATTGGACATATGTAACATACTTTTAATTAATTTACCTCCTTATCAGTTAATGACATCAAATAAAATAATTCTATCGTCATTCGAGTAATATATAAATTAACACCGAGATCAATATACGATCAGAATAACTGAACTGATGCGACAACAACACCTACTATCAATTAATGTCCACATTATTTATAAATTACTGGTAACTACACATTTTGCATATCATCACAAGACACCAACATACCTCGCGAAATTAATAAAGCCATATTCAAGTCTGAGAGTACAGAGAACACATAATCTACATCAAATTAAAAATATATTAATATTATAAACAAAATAGCCACTTATCGATACATATAATTAATATTATGTCACATGAAATAGGAAACATTAAAAATATGGATACATATATAAAAATTATGATTAAAATATAACTTCCAAAAAGCATCATTTCGGCTCGATTATATTTTGTAAGAGTCTCATCTCGGTTCGGGATCGTTTGACTAGAGTCTCGGCTCGTTTGACTAAAGTCTCGGCTCGGCTTGGGCTCGTTTAGCTAAAGTCTCGGTTCGGCTCGGCCTCGTTTAGCTAGAGTCTCGGCTCGGCATGGGCTCGTTTTTTCTCCGAAAATGTAAGTCTCGGCTCGGCATCAAAAACCAATAGTCTCGGCTCGGCATCATTTAGATCCCTAGTAATTACTGAGCATTTTCAAAATAAAATATTATATTAACTTAAATTTAATCTTATATTATCTAATAATTTGCATAATATAGTTCCATGTAGCCTACCTTACAATACGGCAAAGTTAAACCCCCATCAGAATACTAATACTAGTATTTAATAGGAATAATATAATCATAAGATAAATATACTTATATATTTAACGATTTATTTTATACGAGACCAAATTATAAAAAATTGCGTTTAAATGAAAAATATAACATGAATTAATGAACTATGTTTTGAGAAATGTTGATAAATATTGTAAGAAAGATATTCTAGATATGGATAGGTACGATGTTTGTAAATTAATAACTGGTGATATTATTAGCAAGGACAGATTGATCTTCTAGCGTATATTTATGACATTTTATTTTAGTATGAATGATGTTATCGTATAATACGATTCGTATTGCATCATGGTCCTGGAGTACATATTTAAATTACAAAAACCATTACAACACCTCGTCAATCAATGATTTCAATATGATTATATTAAAATCATATTACAATTTAATATACGTTATATTATTTGGAATGTCAATATAAATATAATAGAAAAACATCTTTCAGTTCAAATTGAATTGCTAAATAAATTTGTATTTTTAATAACATATTTATAGAGTCACAATTAAAAATATGAATGCATTTTTATTTTACAAATAAATAAATATATCTGATATATTTAATTTATATTTTTAATTAAAAGTTTGAAATCACTGAAATATACTACTGAAAAGTATCTATTTCCAAGTACAAAAAGTAACTATTACAAAGATAGTGAGCTGATGTCCTGTCCTTGGTATTAGAAGAAATGTGTAATATCTTTGGGGTTCAATATAACCTAATCTCCCCTATTTTATTAGTAATATCGATTAATAAGTCAAGAACGTAATTAGTAATATATAATAATATTTTTCTAAGGAAAGTTATGCTAAATCGTGTAATTCAATGTTGTACACAACAGTGCCACCTACATAGGTTGTTGTTTAGGACAAATATATTATTTATTTATAATGTAAATTCATATCAAACTATACAATTATGGAATGTAAAAAAATGGTTTTAAATTATTATTTATATGATAAAAATTAAGTGTTCATTACTAATATATAACAAAGCAATAGGATATTGTGCTTTTAAATTCTATACATATCTATGAAGTGAGTAAAGCTAACTTATATTGCATGAAATTTAATAGAACAATAAAAACATTGTATAAAAATGACGTAGAACCTAAATCTTTTCAGTGACTTCTATAGAATTACTACTGCTAGCAGCGGGATGGGTCAATATTACTTACGTTGTGTAGATGGGGAGTGTTATATATATCATTACTTCACTCAATCTTTGATAATAGTATACTATTAAATATATAAAGATACGTTAAAGTAGTAATATCTATACATTTTCTATCACAAATGTATAATTATAACTGTTAAATTAGTTATCATATATAATATTAGTATTAAATAAGTCATGATATTTAATAAATGGAAAAGTATACCATTATTTATAACAGATCAAAAGTAATGCTAAGGATATGAATATTTTCTAAAGATTAACTTTCTGAAGTAAACACCATATATTGCAGTATAACAGAAGCTTTAACCTGATAATATGATGTATAGATACGCATATATTATTAATCACATAAATGTGTATTGTTATTAAACTCTGAAACGGTCTGTGAAATTAAATTGTATAACTGGAAACCAGTTATGATTTATTCAAATAAATAATTAAAATAACTTACTGTTAATTATAACTAGTTAACCTCTACTATTATTATTATTATTATTATACTTTGTCACGCCCTTTAGTTATTGTTATCAATGTTATAACTGTTATTACTATTATTATTAATATTATTTAAACACCATCGTTAATAACACTTCCAAGAATATAAATTGTATGTATTACGGAAGTGTTTCGTAAATCAGACATACGATCTACCTAATTATACATCTATAATCAGTGAAGATCATTAACCATATCTCACATTAACTAGGTACGTTGCTACAGCCTCACTACAGAGTAATGGAGGAGGGAGGGGAGAGGGCAATAATGCATTGAGAAACGACTTCTACAAATAACGTTTATTAAATGTACAACTAAAGGTCATGTGACGCTGGCTGTTGTCATGTGACGTGTTCTATTATAACATGTCGGTGTCTTTCTTCTCTTTTAGTGCTTTCTGTGAATCGAGAGATTGTCGTTAATTCATTTGAAAACGTGAACGGTTAATTATTATGTAATCGTTATGCGATAATACAGAGGTTAATAGAGGTTAAAAGGGGATACTTGAGGTTAATAGAGGTTAAAAGCCAGATATAAATGTTAGCGTAAATACTTATATAGTATTAAGTTCTGATATTGAGTTGTATTTAAATTTTCATACAAAAGTGTCGTTACAGAGATACAAACAAACATTAATGCTATATTAACAATCTTATAATAATATATAATATGTTGATATAGCATTCATTTATATTTATAATAATATGCTAATAATATATAATTACACAAATAATATATAGTACAATAATAATATAGAATATAATACACTGTAATAACATATCATCTTTAATAATGTATAATGTGTACCTTATGTATTAACTATACATTGTCTTTGTGCACGTATATCTATATTGTCTACATTGTCTACATAGAAATCTAATGATCTGATATAATATCTAGAGTATCTAAAGGAAATTCCATTAGACTAATCGAATTATATTATTTATAAAACTATGAATTATATTACTAAATATATTTAAGTTTATAATTTTATATTATAATTGTACAACAGTAAATCAATTATATACAATATCAACATTCTAATATATAATATTCTGATTTAGTAATATAAAACATTCTAATAATATATACTACAGCAATATTCTAATATATAATATTCTGATATAGTAATATAAAACATTCTAATAATATATACTACAGCAATATTCTAATATATTGGAAAAGACATATACATTCATTAAGATGTAAATTATCTAAAATAATCTCGGTATTTCATAAATTGATTAAAGCTTTATTGATTTTATTTAAGTCTTTATTCATGTCCTCTTTATCTTATTATATTCAAATATGGGGTAAAGCGTATAAATCAAATACTAATTATATTAATGTTTTACAGAACAGAGCCCTGCGAATTATTTATAAGATAAATCGTTTCAAAAATATTGATTATATTTATAAAAAATTAAATATACTAAAGTTCAATGACTTGAAAAAAATATATATTTTAAATTATATGTATAAAGCATTTCACAATAAGTTACCTAATATTGTACAAGTAAAATATGTCAAAAAATATTTAAGATATAATTTCAGAAATGATAAATTATTCCATATTAAAATGAGTAAACTCAATACAAAGATTAAATGTTTGTCTATTTCTGGTTGTATTCTTTGGAATGAATTTGATTTAATTATCAAAAATTCAATTACTTATAGTATTTTTAAAAATAAGTTTAAAAAATACTATATTAGTAAATATTGATTCATCTAATTGTATTCATTCATTTTCTAGTTTACTTCATTTAAGAAACAGATATAGGAGACAGGAGCCAGCTTTAACAAGTGAACGACTTATCCTGATATTGAAGATATTATTTATTTATTATGCTATTATTATATTATTCAAATTTATTATTATTTTGTATTTCTCGATTATACTTATATTTATTTTTGTTTATTTACATCTTGTTTCTTATAGTACTCTTGTATTACGTGTATTTAACGCTATTCATAGCATGTACACATGGCCGTTAATTATTCCTTATTACGGTTTTCTATGATAGAAAATATTATATACCAATAAAATCCTTTTGGGCTAATATACGAAGACATGTAGCCAATAAAGGCCATTCAGGCATGCCATGTGTTCATGTTGTGAGTAGATGTTTGCCGCACGTGAGATTTGAGCTATTTGATTCACTATGTAATTTAATTTCAGTATATATTATTAAAGTTATGTTATTATCATATTTCTTTGTTTTTGTTCTTTAATACTTATATATTTTTGTGTGGAATCCTTTCTCAAAAGCATATTGCTATTAAAGGGTTCCTTTTTTACTCATTATTTAACTACATTATATTGTATACATATGCCATGTGTATTAATTATTAATTTTTGTATATTATACAAGTAAAATAAATATAATTCATTCATATAATATATAATATTCTGATATAGTAATATAAAACATTCTAATAATATATACTACAGCAATATTCTAATATATAATATATAATATTCTGATATAGTAATATAAAACATTCTAATAATATATACTACAGCAATATTCTAATATATAATATATAATATTCTGATATAGTAATATAAAACATTCTAATAATATATACTACAGCAATATTCTAATATATAATATTCTGATATAGTAATATAAAACATTCTAATAATATATACTACAGCAATATTCTAATATATAATATATAATATTCTGATATAGTAATATAAAACATTCTAATAATATATACTACAGCAATATTCTAATATATAATATATACTATTCTGATATAGTAATATAAAACATTCTAATAATATATACTATAGCAACATTATAATATATAATATATAATATTCTGATATAGTAATATAAAACATTCTAATAATATATACTACAGCAATATTCTAATATATAATATATAATATTCTGATATAGTAATATAAAACATTCTAATAATATATACTACAGCAATATTCTAATATATAATATATAATATTCTGATATAGTAATATAAAACATTCTAATAATATATACTACAGCAATATTCTAATATATAATATTCTGATATAGTAATATAAAACATTCTAATAATATATACTACAGCAATATTCTAATATATAATATATACTATTCTGATATAGTAATATAAAACATTCTAATAATATATACTACAGCAATATTCTAATATATAATATATAATATTCTGATATAGTAATATAAAACATTCTAATAATATATACTACAGCAACAATCTAATATATAATATTCTGATTTAGTAATATAAAACATTCTAATAATATATACTATAGCAACATTATAATATATAATATATAATATTCTGATATAGTAATATAAAACATTCTAATAATATATACTACAGCAACAATCTAATATATAATATTCTGATTTAGTAATATAAAACATTCTAATAATATATACTACAGCAATATTCTAATATATAATATATAATATTCTGATATAGTAATATAAAACATTCTAATAATATATACTACAGCAACAATCTAATATATAATATTATGATTTAGTAATATAAAACATTCTAATAATATATACTACAGCAACAATCTAATATATAATATTCTGATTTAGTAATATAAAACATTCTAATAATATATACTACAGCAACATTATAATATATAATATTCTGATATAGTAATATAAAACATTCTAATAATATATACTACAGCAACAATCTAATATATAATATTCTGATTTAGTAATATAAAACATTCTAATAATATATACTACAGCAACAATCTAATATATAATATTCTGATTTAGTAATATAAAACATTCTAATAATATATACTACAGCAACATTATAATATATAATATTCTGATATAGTAATATAAAACATTCTAATAATATATACTACAGAAATATTCTAATATATAATATATAATATTCTGATATAGTAATATAAAACATTCTAATAATATATACTACAGCAATATTCTAATATATAATATATAATATTCTGATATAGTAATATAAAACATTCTAATAATATATACTACAGCAATATTCTAATATATAATATATAATATTCTGATATAGTAATATAAAACATTCTAATAATATATACTACAGCAATATTCTAATATATAATATATAATATTCTGATATAGTAATATAAAACATTCTAATAATATATACTACAGCAATATTCTAATATATAATATTCTGATATAGTAATATAAAACATTCTAATAATATATACTACAGCAATATTCTAATATATAATATATACTATTCTGATATAGTAATATAAAACATTCTAATAATATATACTACAGCAACAATCTAATATATAATATTCTGATATAGTAATATAAAACATTCTAATAATATATACTACAGCAATATTCTAATATATAATATTCTGATATAGTAATATAAAACATTCTAATAATATATACTACAGAAATATTCTAATATATAATATATACTATTCTGATATAGTAATATAAAACATTCTAATAATATATACTACAGCAACAATCTAATATATAATATTCTGATTTAGTAATATAAAACATTCTAATAATATATACTATAGCAACATTCTAATATATAATATTCTGATATAGTAATATAAAACATTCTAATAATATATACTACAGCAATATTCTAATATATAATATATAATATTCTGATTTAGTAATATAAAAAATTCTAATAATATATACTACAGCAATATTCTAATATATAATATTCTGATATAGTAATATAAAACATTCTAATAATATATACTACAGCAATATTCTAATATATAATATATACTATTCTGATATAGTAATATAAAACATTCTAATAATATATACTACAGCAACAATCTAATATATAATATTCTGATTTAGTAATATAAAACATTCTAATAATATATACTACAGCAATATTCTAATATATAATATTCTGATATAGTAATATAAAACATTCTAATAATATATACTATAGCAACATTATAATATATGATATATAATATTCTGATATAGTAATATAAAACATTCTAATAATATATACTACAGCAATATTCTAATATATAATATATACTATTCTGATATAGTAATATAAAAAATTCTAATAATATATACTACAGCAACAATCTAATATATAATATTCTGATTTAGTAATATAAAACATTCTAATAATATATACTACAGCAATATTCTAATATATAATATATAATATTCTGATATAGTAATATAAAACATTCTAATAATATATACTACAGCAATATTCTAATATATAATATATAATATTCTGATTTAGTAATATAAAAAATTCTAATAATATATACTACAGCAATATTCTAATATATAATATTCTGATATAGTAATATAAAACATTCTAATAATATATACTACAGCAATATTCTAATATATAATATATAATATTCTGATATAGTAATATAAAACATTCTAATAATATATACTACAGCAATATTCTAATATATAATATATAATATTCTGATTTAGTAATATAAAAAATTCTAATAATATATACTACAGCAATATTCTAATATATAATATTCTGATATAGTAATATAAAACATTCTAATAATATATACTACAGCAATATTCTAATATATAATATATAATATTCTGATATAGTAATATAAAACATTCTAATAATATATACTACAGCAATATTATAATATATAATATATAATATTCTGATTTAGTAATATAAAAAATTCTAATAATATATACTACAGCAATATTCTAATATATAATATTCTGATATAGTAATATAAAACATTCTAATAATATATACTACAGCAATATTCTAATATATAATATATAATATTCTGATATAGTAATATAAAACATTCTAATAATATATACTACAGCAATATTCTAATATATAATATATAATATTCTGATTTAGTAATATAAAAAATTCTAATAATATATACTACAGCAATATTCTAATATATAATATTCTGATATAGTAATATAAAACATTCTAATAATATATACTACAGCAATATTCTAATATATAATATTCTGATATAGTAATATAAAACATTCTAATAATATATACTACAGCAATATTCTAATATATAATATATAATATTCTGATATAGTAATATAAAACATTCTAATAATATATACTACAGCAATATTCTGATATAGTAATATAAAACATTCTAATAATATATACTACAGCAATATTCTAATATATAATATATAATATTCTGATATAGTAATATAAAACATTCTAATAATATATACTACAGCAATATTCTAATATATAATATTCTGATATAGTAATATAAAACATTCTAATAATATATACAACAGCAATATTCTAATATATAATATATAATATTCTGATATAGTAATATAAAACATTCTAATAATATATACTACAGCAATATTCTAATATATAATATTCTGATATAGTAATATAAAACATTCTAATAATATATACTATAGCAACATTATAATATATAATATATAATATTCTGATATAGTAATATAAAACATTCTAATAATATATACTACAGCAACAATCTAATATATAATATTCTGATTTAGTAATATAAAACATTCTAATAATATATACTACAGCAATATTCTAATATATAATATATAATATTCTGATATAGTAATATAAAACATTCTAATAATATATACTACAGCAACAATCTAATATATAATATTCTGATTTAGTAATATAAAACATTCTAATAATATATACTACAGCAACAATCTAATATATAATATTCTGATTTAGTAATATAAAACATTCTAATAATATATACTACAGCAACATTATAATATATAATATTCTGATATAGTAATATAAAACATTCTAATAATATATACTACAGCAACAATCTAATATATAATATTCTGATTTAGTAATATAAAACATTCTAATAATATATACTACAGCAATATTCTAATATATAATATATAATATTCTGATATAGTAATATAAAACATTCTAATAATATATACTACAGCAACAATCTAATATATAATATTCTGATTTAGTAATATAAAACATTCTAATAATATATACTACAGCAACAATCTAATATATAATATTCTGATTTAGTAATATAAAACATTCTAATAATATATACTAGAGCAACATTATAATATATAATATTCTGATATAGTAATATAAAACATTCTAATAATATATACTACAGCAACAATCTAATATATAATATTCTGATTTAGTAATATAAAACATTCTAATAATATATACTACAGCAACAATCTAATATATAATATTCTGATTTAGTAATATAAAACATTCTAATAATATATACTACAGCAACATTATAATATATAATATTCTGATATAGTAATATAAAACATTCTAATAATATATACTACAGAAATATTCTAATATATAATATATAATATTCTGATATAGTAATATAAAACATTCTAATAATATATACTACAGCAATATTCTAATATATAATATATAATATTCTGATATAGTAATATAAAACATTCTAATAATATATACTACAGCAATATTCTAATATATAATATATAATATTCTGATATAGTAATATAAAACATTCTAATAATATATACTACAGCAATATTCTAATATATAATATATAATATTCTGATATAGTAATATAAAACATTCTAATAATATATACTACAGCAATATTCTAATATATAATATTCTGATATAGTAATATAAAACATTCTAATAATATATACTACAGCAATATTCTAATATATAATATATACTATTCTGATATAGTAATATAAAACATTCTAATAATATATACTACAGCAACAATCTAATATATAATATTCTGATATAGTAATATAAAACATTCTAATAATATATACTACAGCAATATTCTAATATATAATATTCTGATATAGTAATATAAAACATTCTAATAATATATACTACAGAAATATTCTAATATATAATATATACTATTCTGATATAGTAATATAAAACATTCTAATAATATATACTACAGCAACAATCTAATATATAATATTCTGATTTAGTAATATAAAACATTCTAATAATATATACTATAGCAACATTCTAATATATAATATTCTGATATAGTAATATAAAACATTCTAATAATATATACTACAGCAATATTCTAATATATAATATTCTGATATAGTAATATAAAACATTCTAATAATATATACTACAGCAATATTCTAATATATAATATATAATATTCTGATTTAGTAATATAAAAAATTCTAATAATATATACTACAGCAATATTCTAATATATAATATTCTGATATAGTAATATAAAACATTCTAATAATATATACTACAGCAATATTCTAATATATAATATATACTATTCTGATATAGTAATATAAAACATTCTAATAATATATACTACAGCAACAATCTAATATATAATATTCTGATTTAGTAATATAAAACATTCTAATAATATATACTACAGCAATATTCTAATATATAATATTCTGATATAGTAATATAAAACATTCTAATAATATATACTATAGCAACATTATAATATATAATATATAATATTCTGATATAGTAATATAAAACATTCTAATAATATATACTACAGCAATATTCTAATATATAATATATACTATTCTGATATAGTAATATAACAAATTCTAATAATATATACTACAGCAACAATCTAATATATAATATTCTGATTTAGTAATATAAAACATTCTAATAATATATACTACAGCAATATTCTAATATATAATATATAATATTCTGATATAGTAATATAAAACATTCTAATAATATATACTACAGCAATATTCTAATATATAATATTCTGATATAGTAATATAAAACATTCTAATAATATATACTACAGCAATATTCTAATATATAATATATAATATTCTGATTTAGTAATATAAAAAATTCTAATAATATATACTACAGCAATATTCTAATATATGATATTCTGATATAGTAATATAAAACATTCTAATAATATATACTACAGCAATATTCTAATATATAATATTCTGATATAGTAATATAAAACATTCTAATAATATATACTACAGCAATATTCTAATATATAATATATAATATTCTGATATAGTAATATAAAACATTCTAATAATATATACTACAGCAATATTCTAATATATAATATTCTGATATAGTAATATAAAACATTCTAATAATATATACTATAGCAACATTATAATATATAATATATAATATTCTGATATAGTAATATAAAACATTCTAATAATATATACTACAGCAATATTCTAATATATAATATATAATATTCTGATATAGTAATATAAAACATTCTAATAATATATACTACAGCAATATTCTAATATATAATATATAATATTCTGATATAGTAATATAAAACATTCTAATAATATATACTACAGCAATATTCTAATATATAATATTCTGATATAGTAATATAAAACATTCTAATAATATATACTACAGCAATATTCTAATATATAATATATACTATTCTGATATAGTAATATAAAACATTCTAATAATATATACTATAGCAACATTATAATATATAATATATAATATTCTGATATAGTAATATAAAACATTCTAATAATATATACTACAGCAACAATCTAATATATAATATTCTGATTTAGTAATATAAAACATTCTAATAATATATACTACAGCAATATTCTAATATATAATATATAATATTCTGATATAGTAATATAAAACATTCTAATAATATATACTACAGCAACAATCTAATATATAATATTCTGATTTAGTAATATAAAACATTCTAATAATATATACTACAGCAACAATCTAATATATAATATTCTGATTTAGTAATATAAAACATTCTAATAATATATACTACAGCAACATTATAATATATAATATTCTGATATAGTAATATAAAACATTTTAATAATATATACTACAGCAACAATCTAATATATAATATTCTGATTTAGTAATATAAAACATTCTAATAATATATACTACAGCAACAATCTAATATATAATATTCTGATTTAGTAATATAAAACATTCTAATAATATATACTACAGCAACATTATAATATATAATATTCTGATATAGTAATATAAAACATTCTAATAATATATACTACAGAAATATTCTAATATATAATATATAATATTCTGATATAGTAATATAAAACATTCTAATAATATATACTACAGCAATATTCTAATATATAATATATAATATTCTGATATAGTAATATAAAACATTCTAATAATATATACTACAGCAATATTCTAATATATAATATATAATATTCTGATATAGTAATATAAAACATTCTAATAATATATACTACAGCAATATTCTAATATATAATATATAATATTCTGATATAGTAATATAAAACATTCTAATAATATATACTACAGCAATATTCTAATATATAATATTCTGATATAGTAATATAAAACATTCTAATAATATATACTACAGCAATATTCTAATATATAATATATACTATTCTGATATAGTAATATAAAACATTCTAATAATATATACTACAGCAACAATCTAATATATAATATTCTGATATAGTAATATAAAACATTCTAATAATATATACTACAGCAATATTCTAATATATAATATTCTGATATAGTAATATAAAACATTCTAATAATATATACTACAGAAATATTCTAATATATAATATATACTATTCTGATATAGTAATATAAAACATTCTAATAATATATACTACAGCAACAATCTAATATATAATATTCTGATTTAGTAATATAAAACATTCTAATAATATATACTATAGCAACATTCTAATATATAATATTCTGATATAGTAATATAAAACATTCTAATAATATATACTACAGCAATATTCTAATATATAATATTCTGATATAGTAATATAAAACATTCTAATAATATATACTACAGCAATATTCTAATATATAATATATAATATTCTGATTTAGTAATATAAAAAATTATAATAATATATACTACAGCAATATTCTAATATATAATATTCTGATATAGTAATATAAAACATTCTAATAATATATACTACAGCAATATTCTAATATATAATATATACTATTCTGATATAGTAATATAAAACATTCTAATAATATATACTACAGCAACAATCTAATATATAATATTCTGATTTAGTAATATAAAACATTCTAATAATATATACTACAGCAATATTCTAATATATAATATTCTGATATAGTAATATAAAACATTCTAATAATATATACTATAGCAACATTATAATATATAATATATAATATTCTGATATAGTAATATAAAACATTCTAATAATATATACTACAGCAATATTCTAATATATAATATATACTATTCTGATATAGTAATATAAAAAATTCTAATAATATATACTACAGCAACAATCTAATATATAATATTCTGATTTAGTAATATAAAACATTCTAATAATATATACTACAGCAATATTCTAATATATAATATATAATATTCTGATATAGTAATATAAAACATTCTAATAATATATACTACAGCAATATTCTAATATATAATATATAATATTCTGATTTAGTAATATAAAAAATTCTAATAATATATACTACAGCAATATTCTAATATATAATATTCTGATATAGTAATATAAAACATTCTAATAATATATACTACAGCAATATTCTAATATATAATATATAATATTCTGATATAGTAATATAAAACATTCTAATAATATATACTACAGCAATATTCTAATATATAATATATAATATTCTGATTTAGTAATATAAAAAATTCTAATAATATATACTACAGCAATATTCTAATATATAATATTCTGATATAGTAATATAAAACATTCTAATAATATATACTACAGCAATATTCTAATATATAATATATAATATTCTGATATAGTAATATAAAACATTCTAATAATATATACTACAGCAATATTATAATATATAATATATAATATTCTGATTTAGTAATATAAAAAATTCTAATAATATATACTACAGCAATATTCTAATATATAATATTCTGATATAGTAATATAAAACATTCTAATAATATATACTACAGCAATATTCTAATATATAATATATAATATTCTGATATAGTAATATAAAACATTCTAATAATATATACTACAGCAATATTCTAATATATAATATATAATATTCTGATTTAGTAATATAAAAAATTCTAATAATATATACTACAGCAATATTCTAATATATAATATTCTGATATAGTAATATAAAACATTCTAATAATATATACTACAGCAATATTCTAATATATAATATTCTGATATAGTAATATAAAACATTCTAATAATATATACTACAGCAATATTCTAATATATAATATATAATATTCTGATATAGTAATATAAAACATTCTAATAATATATACTACAGCAATATTCTGATATAGTAATATAAAACATTCTAATAATATATACTACAGCAATATTCTAATATATAATATATAATATTCTGATATAGTAATATAAAACATTCTAATAATATATACTACAGCAATATTCTAATATATAATATTCTGATATAGTAATATAAAACATTCTAATAATATATACTACAGCAATATTCTAATATATAATATATAATATTCTGATATAGTAATATAAAACATTCTAATAATATATACTACAGCAATATTCTAATATATAATATTCTGATATAGTAATATAAAACATTCTAATAATATATACTACAGCAATATTCTAATATATAATATATAATATTCTGATATAGTAATATAAAACATTCTAATAATATATACTACAGCAATATTCTAATATATAATATATAATATTCTGATTTAGTAATATAAAAAATTCTAATAATATATACTACAGCAATATTCTAATATATAATATTCTGATATAGTAATATAAAACATTCTAATAATATATACTACAGCAATATTCTAATATATAATATATAATATTCTGATTTAGTAATATAAAAAATTCTAATAATATATACTACAGCAATATTCTAATATATAATATTCTGATATAGTAATATAAAACATTCTAATAATATATACTACAGCAATATTCTAATATATAATATATACTATTCTGATATAGTAATATAAAACATTCTAATAATATATACTACAGCAACATTCTAATATATAATATTCTGATATAGTAATATAAAACATTCTAATAATATATATTACTGCAACATTCTAATATATAATATTCTGATATAGTAATATAAAACATTCTAATAATATATACTACAGCAACATTCTAATATATAATATTCTGATATAGTAATATAAAACATTCTAATAATATATATTACTGCAACATTCTAATATATAATATTCTGATATAGTAATATAAAACATTCTAATACTATATACTACAGCAAAATTCAGCGTTAACGAAGACTAATACTAGTGCCTGGCGCTGCCTGAAGATGGCAGCACTAACTTCGAAGCGTTCCTGCAGCAGTGATATCTCCGAGATACAGTCGGTGATAGCGCGGGACAGAGCTTCCTGGGGGGAATAGCCGTCGATAGTTTGTATACGCACGACGAACTTATTCTCGAGGGGGTGGGGGATCTTGTAGCCGGCGAAAGTCACCTGCGGGTCTTTGAGGAGCTGGCTGTGGGGTGGGGGCGGGGGATTAGGGGTAATGCGGGTGCTGGAGGTGGGGGTGAGTCGAGGGTACAGGTAATGTAGGCTGGGGTGGTGGGGACGGGGGGTTAGGTGCGCACTGCTTACTAGGGTTGGGTGTGCTTGAGGAGTTGTGGGGTTAGGGATACTGCTGAATAGGGTCGGGGGTGATTAGAGAGTTAGCTGCGGGGTGTATGTGTGTGTATGCGATATAATATACTCTATGCTTTCACACACACGCACACACACATAGGCGCTGCATATTTATTGTTATTTGTATCTATTATTATAACTTTATTTTTACTTATATATACATAAAACGTATATGTTTAATATTTATTCGTATTATAACAATTTTAATATTTAAATCGTACTTTATATTTATATTTTACTTTTCTTTCGAAATTTCTAATTTCACTTTACTCTATCGTTACTAATATTAATATGTTTGTTTTTTTTTGCCATTCCTTTTGCTGACATGTAGATATCTCAAGGATGAGTTCAGTGAACTTCTATATCTAGCTGGGTTCACTCTCATTTATTACGAGGAACCAATCTGATTATTATGACTATTATTATTGATCACATTACCATGGAGGCGTAGTGTTAACATTATTATCTAGGATGATATAGGTACGCCTGTGCCTATTGAACTAAGTTCTATGTGTGTGTGTATATGTGTATGTATGTAATACATACACTGTGTATGTATGTGTGTACTAGTGATGTAAATGATGCCGAGCTTTTGATGCCGAGCCGAGACTTTTGGTTATTGATGCCGAGCTGAGAGTTTCACTTTCTAAAAAAATGAGCCCGAGCCAAACCGTGTCTCTAGCCAAATGAGCCCGAACCGAGTTGAGACTTTAGGTAAAGAGCTGAGACTGCATCATGCTTTAGATTTGAGCATCATCTACATCACTAGTACGTATACATACATGTATGCAATACTAAAGTATAGCGTAGAGATAACTGGTACTGGTAGAATACACATTAATTGTACTCATGTATACAGATTACATATATACATATACATATATATATATATATATATATATAGTTATTGCAGTATTGATAGTATCACTGCACCCATCTCCATCGGACTCTGTAGAAAAAGTGAGTTATATAGTATTAATAAATACAATATTGAATATATATATATATATTATTACTACTAAATATGAACATTTATAACAACAAATAAGGCATCGACGCTAATGTACACACACACACACTGGCATCGGGTAAATAGAACGGGGGTGAACCACGGTGCTGGCGGGCGGGGGGTACGAACATAGTGAGCATGTTAGCGAGGGTGTGATCTTCCTTGTTGATCGTGAACACGTAGGCGTCGGCTACCTTGGTGTCCTTCTCGAACGTGATCCTGGGTAACAGTCGGTGGTAAAGTACACGTCTATAGTAACGACTATAGTAACCGTCTATAGTAACGTCTATAGATATAATAACGTCTATAGTAACATCTATAGATATAATAACCGTCTATAGTAACGACTATAGTAACGTCTATAGATATAATAACGTCTATAGTAACATCTATAGATATAATAACCGTCTATAGTAACGACTATAGTAACGTCTATAGATATAATAACCGTCTATAGTAACGTCTATAGTAACATCTATAGTAACGTCTATATTAACCGTCTATAGTAACGTCTATAGTAACCGTCTATAGTAACATCTATAGATATAATAACGTCTATAGTAACGACTATAATAACGTCTATAGTAACATCTATAGATATAATAACGTCTATAGTAACATCTATAGATATAATAACCGTCTATAGATATAGTAACGTTTATAGATATAGTAATGTCTATAGATTATATGGTAAAGAGTATTATAATGAAATAATACTTCAACGGCTGACCACAACAACAGGCAGTATGCAGCAGTATTATTGTGAAGACCTTTAAGAGGACACACACACGAGTACATATTATAATCTAGAATACGAAACGGAAACAAACAAAATTCGTATAATAAATATTATTATTATTAAATATAATGAAATAATTGTGGATGTTGTCGCTCGTTGAGAAGTTAATTCGGCCATCGAACTGTTATCAGTTTATAGTAGCTATCTAATGCATTTATTAATCCGCAATATCTAAAATAATAATCATTGAGAAATACTATTATGGAGTTGTGTACGGTAGCACTTATACCTCATGCTATAGTGTATGAGTTATAAACACATGTGTGTCCTGTCCTTACCGTATAGTAGCTCGGATATCATCGCTATATGAATTTTGATACTTAAATTGTGATATTATTTTAAATAAATATCTAAATTAATATGGATAAAAATGTACGTTATTTGTAAAATTAATAATATATGTTTACTATTTTAATAATTTATACATATATTTTGTACATATTTATTAAATTATATATAAACTATTATACGAGTATGCTATGATGTTATTTGTACTTGTACGCCAATGAGAGAACGGAGATGTTAGTGTAACATAATGTGTTTTGTTTATATTGCGATCTTAGACTATATCACGGGAATTTAGTAACTTTACTAAATAGAATCCCAAGATAGGCGCAACACCAAAAGTGGAATAGCGGCGGTGTGTCATAGGTTTCTCACTAGTGTATACTATATAAAGTCATCTTAACTAAGCCTATTTAATATATATATATAACTTGTTTGCGAGTAATACGATAGAATATTCATTGAATGTTTGAACGCAATACACATGGCTACCATCTGTAGCATTTATAGATTATAGTTATATAGATTAAATATATTTATTAAAAAATATTAAAATATTTTAATTTAAACATAATTATATATATATATATATATATTTATATATAATAATAATAATATCAGAATGTAGGCATGACCATGGTAAACAAAGAAGTGCGATGCTTATCTAGTCGTTTACCCGTTTCACTTTCCTAAAGAAAATTTATGAGGAGAAAAGTATAGTAAAAAATAATATAAATAGGTAAATATATATATATATATATATATATATATATATATAGATATTAATATTAACATAAAAATATATTAATATTTACAATAGGAAAATAAAATAATATTTAGTAAGTGTCTTTTACATAAAATATTTTAATATTAAGCTTTATAAATTGATTTTAAAAATTAAATTGAGCTTTATAAATATACTATTTAAATAATATTTTAGTAGTGTTTTAAAGTGTGTTATTAATTAATATCTATGGTATATATGATAATATCTATGATGATATCTTCGATTTATTATACTGAATAAATATAAATCATAAATTTATTAAATATTCTCGGATTATAATAATAATTAAATAATTAATAATATTAATTACATATAATTAAAATTTTCAGTATTTACTAAGTAATTAACGAGTGTTGAACATTAAAATAACAATGTATACAAAACTAAAATTCTGACCAAAACAAATGCTCATTTTAATTATTCTACTATAAAAAGTGATGTTAGCCTTAATTAGCCTTATTATCTGTGATTATCTTAGCATACTAATTGATGTTTCTCCATAATGTGTGTAATAGAATCATAGAACTAGAGAGAATAGAGTGGTAATACGCTATGCCTGGCAGTGTAGGCCTGTGAGGAGAGCGGAAATAAAATCAGCCATCTTGTACAGAGCAAATACTAAAATATAATTAAAATATTATATTATTTTATTTATTATTATTCTAGACAATATTTAATACGGCAATCAATTTGCAGCATTAATAACTGTGGTACTAATAACAAATAAAAATAAATCATATAAGGTTTTGATATTTCAATTATTTTCCTTGATTTATAAATATAACGCATGGATCTTAACGAAGCTCCATAGTTGTAACAACAAATGTTCCCTTTTGTAATTAATTATCCTATTCAGGAACTTAGATGAAGTTTTCACTTATAACCATATATGGCTCTAATGTCCCTTCGAAGCCGCTCTCATGGTAAGGCATCCATGGTTTTAACGGGAGCCAATCATTTATTTATACACCATGTGGGGCCACCTGGTAGGTCCACCTGATGGGGGGGGTCTAAGTCACCATTTGAATACTGTGTTTACGACGCACGAGAACTAGTCGGATCACTAGGATTGTGCATTCGCACATTGTGTACCTGTAAAGATACATTAAGTATAATAACAGCTCGTGTGGCTCAGTTGGCTAAGGCGTCAGACACGCAAGCAGTAGGTCGCGGGTTCGAGACCCGTCCGGATCAATAAAATAGGACTTAAAATAATATTTAAAAGTGATCTTATATAATGGTGTATACATAAATGATTGGCTCCCGTTAAAACCATGGATGCCTTACCATGAGAGCGGCTTCGAAGGGACATTAGAGCCATATCATATCATATCACAACTTAATCTGTTTAGAACTTTCATCCTATCCAGGAACTTAGATGAAGTTTTCTCTTATAACCATATGGCCCATATGGTTATAAGAGAAAACTTCATCTAAGTTCCTGGATGGGATGAAAGTTCTAAACAGATTAAGTTTTCCACAAATATAACAATAGATAATATTGTAAACACCTTTAAATAATAGAATATTAGGTGTTATATATACGTCATAATTTAGCATTATATGCTCTAGTAGATGTGTGATTCAGAGACAAATAAATCAATATATATATATATAATTATTGTATAACATTTTATCGGTAATAATATGATTTCGAAATTGCCTACATTTATACCTAATATACACATATCCTCGATGCAAAACCTAATCTTAATTTTATAATAGTACATTATTAAACATACTTTAACTAACTATGAATATTAATATAAATTTATATTCATCATCATCATCATATATATACATATATATATATAATGTAAGACCAGATGAATTCCAGGTATCTTTATTCGAGTTATATTCAATTACAATGTTAGATAATTTCCTCGATTTTCTCGACTTCGAATGGTAAAAGCTTCGCTTAACGTTGTTTCGCCATACCCGCGCTCTTTTAAGGGCGCGGGTCTATACAATTAGTATAGGGCAGTAATTACGCACTACCAGAATCACATATCACTATTACGAATCAGAAGTCGACTTCACCGCCGTTCTGGTCGGACGCTAAGTATGACCGGTGACTAGTAGAGTTGTTGTTCTGTTGCTGTCTTGCAGGTTTATAATTGTCGCGTCTTAATGAGCTGAGCCATCAGTTCGCTGTTGTTCTCTTGCTGTCGTCGCAGCTTTACAATTGTCGCGTCTTAGGGTATGTTTTTGGTCAACCACAGGTGTACGAGAAACCGCATGTAAAAATCCAACTGTTACAAAACACGTCTGGTTGTGCTATGGATTTTTACATGCAGTGAATACGAGTTTCTCGAACACCTGTGGTTGACCAAAAACACACCCTGAATCGCTGAGCCATCGGTTCGCCGCTGTTATCGTCGCCGCTTTATCAACCGGTCGTTAATAACTCGAAGGCAACCCTAACTAACTACGATCGGAACACTATATAACGTAGGTATACATATAACTGGACGAATACTCCGCACCGCGCGCTCAATACATATATACTTTAGCACAAGTATACCTTAGCTTAGCACAAGTATACATTAGCTTAGCACAAGTATACCTTAGCTTAGCACAAGTATACCTTAGCTTAGCACAAGTATACCTTAGCTTAGCACAAGTATACCTTAGCTTAGCACAAGTATACCTTAGCTTATTGATTACTGTGGCGCTAACCTATGCATACATATTGCACTAATTTATCCGCACAATTACTCAAAATAACATATATATATATATATATATATATATATATATATATATATATATATATATATATATATATATATATATATATAATATATATATATATTAGTTTTGTCACTGTCATCAAAAAGAAGTATCAGTATCAACACATTAGGTATCACAGATATCGTATCAGTATTGTTACAGTATCGCAATTGTAAGTATCAGTATCATGCATACTGGTATACATATTGTAAAGAGTAATGATATATATTAAAGGAATACGGCATCTATTCCGCCCCATTAAATTACAAAGTTATAATTATTTTTAAATAAAATATTTAAAAAATATATAATATTTCCAAAAAAAAAGATAATTCTTACGAGGTAGAAATATAATCCATTTCGTCAACTAATTAAGGATTAGGCCTCTACCCTAATTGCAAACCAAATAATATTATTTCCGTGCGTAACTGACGCCGCACCTTAGCTTTAATTGTTTGTATAACCGGAGCCGATGTCGCATATAACACTCGTTAGTAATATCAAATTGAGATACGGCGTATTATAAATAACATCGTATCGATTGACGTCGTACGAATAAATGTAAATATTAGAAATGGATACGAATATTTGTACCGAATATTTAGTACGAAAAAGTCAAAAATAGTCCGATTCCGATTAGAATCTAATCACGGACGACAACTGAGAATATACTACATTATTGCGAAGCTCTTTAGGAGGAAACATTACTATAAACAATCACTAGTATACACTAGAACACTACGAGAAAACAATCACTATTATACACTAGAACACTACTATAAACAATCACTATTATACACTAGAACACTACGAGAAAACAATCACTAGTATACACTAGAACACTACGAGAAAACAATCACTAGTATACACTAGAACACTACGAGAAAACAAGCCACAATTGTTCTAATGAATATTATTATTATTATTATTACTTAATTAGCGAGAGTGTACTCAAGCGCGACGACCGTGACTCGTAAGCTTCGGAGACGCGGGTTCGGGTACACGCTTGTTAATAATACTAGTAGTAGTAGATCTATTATTGTCACGTACATAAGAATTGTATAATTAAATCAGTGTTTAAATAAATCGTCTGTTAAACTCTGCAACCGGGTCTAAACAACAACACTAATTTATATATATATATATATATATATATATATATATATATGTATGTATGCGTATATTTGTATTTGTATATATCAATGAGTCGGCTAATGCATATTTTGGGAAACTTTTATTTTATCGCATTGCATTAGTTACGCAGAATTACGGACAATCATGTTTGATAGGAGTAAATATTTGAAGTTAATATACATACAAAAACTCATTTTTAGATTAATGATTTCAATATGATTATATTAAAATTGTAATATAATTTCATACGCATTATATTATTTAGAATGTCGGTATAAATGGAAAATATAGAAAACATCTTTCAATTCAAACAGAATTTATGAATAAAATTATATTTTTAATAAAATATTTATATAGAAATACAAATTAAAAAATGAATTAATTCTTATTTTATAAATCAATATATCTGATATATTTAAAATCATTAAAATATAATAAAATATATCATTGTAAATTATCTAGAATACTAAAAGTTACCATTTCGGAGATAATTATAATTAGAAGACCACTTGTATGTATATATTAATTAATACATTAAACATATTATATATATATATATATATATATATATATATATATATATATATATATATATATATATAATTATACATTTTAATAAGACTGTCTTAGATATAGTTTATAGACTGAATGTATTCATTTATTTATATATATATATATTTAATATAATATTAAAATAGTATATTACATACAATTATAGTATATTTAATATAAAATTAAAAGTAAATATTAAATACCTGGTATAATTATAATATTATATTAAATATACAAGTTAATATTAAATATTAAATATACTAAAAGTATATAATATTATAATAATATACTATATATAAAACATAAATAATTATTAAGAATTACATTTATTTAATTAACATTCAATACAAAGTATTTATTATTTAATTAAATTAATGATTAATTTACTTTATAATAAATTGTATTCAATTAAAAAATTAAAGCATTTAATTATTAAGAATGGTAATAGCCGAATCTCTCGGCAGAAGAACTATACACGGACGTTAACAAATAAAAATTGTAAACAAATTATTTATATAATGAAATAATATATAATACTTAAGTATATTAAATATAATCATTATTAATGATTATATAATAATGAATAACTTAATTTGTAATTGGTATAAAATGCACGCATATTTAATAGATCCACTATATTTAATATAATACATATTCAAAAATCATATTAAACTAACTTTTTTTCTCCATCTAATAGTAAAAATGAACAAAATGATGGAGGAGCATTCATATCTATTAATTACTAATTATTAACAAATAATAATAACACAATGTTATAAACTATTAATTAGTATATACAAATATTTAAATTTATTTATTTAAAAAAAACACTCTATTGACTGGTAAATAATAATAAAAACAAAGAAATTAGAATTGATCAATCCCAATTATCAAGACCTCCTACAACTACCGAGGTTGTAAAAATCAAAAATCAAAACATGTCCAAACCTAAATTAAATTAATTCGTATTGCTTTAGTTATTATTATTATACTTATATAATAAATATACGCATATCTATACTATATATGGGCATATACATACATTTGTCAAGGGGTGGGCCACCAAGTGGTCCAACATTACAAATTTAATATAGGTAGGAATATATTTGTAACTATTATGTTACACAATATATATATATATATATATATATATATATATATATATATACATATATATATATATATATATATATATATATCATATATAATATATGTGTGTATGTGTGTTCCAATGCCTTTTTTTAAGGATTTGAAAGTGTGGGGAGGAGCGGGGGGGGTAATTCAATATTTTTATTTTCAACCGTAAATGAAAAAAAAAAAAAAAATATATCCACTGATTTATAATAAATAAATATGATTATGAAATAATATGATTTTTGTTGTGTTTAAATTTGTAAAATAGTTTGATTTTTTAATTAAAAGTTTGATTCACCTCAGTTATAAATCAACTCATACTTTGTACTAGGTACTATGTAATGGGTACTTGGTATTGTGTACTAAGTTGTGCAGTACCAATGGGTACTAGGTACTTTTTTTTCCAGTTATTGGGTATTATATTTACATATATACGTATATATATATATATATATATATATATATATATATATATATATTTAACTGTATCATACACACAAGTAGTAAGACACGGACCATTAAAATAAGTATTAAACTAATATTTAGAAGTGATCTTATATAATTGTATATACATAAATTATCGGCTCTCGTTAAAACCACAGATGCCTTAACACGAGAGCGGCTTCGAAGGGACATTAGAACCATATATGGTTATAAGTGAAAACTTCACCTAAGTTCCTGGATGGGATGAAAGGACTCGACCAAAATAATACCCTCTCCCCCTTAGATTATCTTAAACCACACGATTAGTTAAATACTCATCCTCAATTTAACCCCCTTTCTTATTAACAATGAAGTATTATCTCTTTCCTATACTACACCTATACACCAGTTGTCATTTTGATTATACAGTGTATAATATACACTTTAATCTCCACTACGACTAATTCAGCGATTTACTAGATCTATGCCTAATTGTATATAATTAGCAAAAATTCATAAATATTATGAATTAGTGTATACAAATAAGTACGTTTGCCTATCATGCATACAAACGTAGGTTATCATTAACTCAATTACACCTTTAAATTATATTTGTTATTGAAATGTGGTTTAATAAGTCAAATAATATATCGAATGAATAATAAATATAAATTAAAATCATAATAACAACTAATTAAAATATATTACAATAATATAATAATAAACATAACATTAAATTAATCGTTATTAAATAATATTCATTTTGTAAATTTGATTAAATAAATAGTTGTGCTAACTAAACAAGAGGATCGCTTAACACACAAAGGTAATCATTATAATATAGATAATATCATATGTATATTAATTAATTAAACTATACCCTAATTAACAGTGGGTGATATTATATATATAATACTATATATGCTTTTCTCTAATTTTCTTCTCCGATTTATTACCGTATGACGTTGATA
>OZ025239.1:13702310-13754810 GCA_964019155.1 Osedax fenrisi | reverse complement strand
AAATATTTAAAAAGTAAAAACATAATATTATATTTGATCAAATAACAATTGTAGGATTAAATATTTTTTAAAACAAAATAATTATTCATATTTTTCATTAAATTACTAACAATTCATGTATATATATAATTTTTTGATATCTCTCATAGTTACTGAGATACGATAGGGGGTCGGTAATCGGAGACTTTCCTCTAAGTTATTATAGATAGGTATATATATATATATATATATATATATATATATATATATATATATATATATATATATATATATATATATATATGAATGAATGAATGAATGAATGAATTCAGTTTATAGACAATGTCTAAGGAGAATCAGTCAAAGAAATGAGCTTTTTTTAATTCGATATCTCCTAACAGTAGTGTAGTGTCATATTTCATTATCTTCATTCGGATAAAATACAATAATATTACATAAAAATAGATATTAAAATAAACAATAAACACAAATATAAAAGAAAGAATAAAACAAAACTAAAACAAATATTTGATTCCCATGTTAGCATCCAAAACAAAGTATAAAATATAATTAATACATTTTTCATAATTGTAATATAATATTTATAAATAATCTAAATATGTGTATCACATATTTTATGTCAATTTTAATAATATTGATATATATATATATATTTGTAGGTTACTATAGGTTATTAATACTGTTTATAATTGTTTAAATTCTAATACTGTTTTTTTTTATTTTAATACTTTTAATTTTTAATACTGTTTAGTTTTTTTTTTATTATTATTTATGTAAAGTTAAATATATAAAACGTAAAATTTGAAAAATAAATATAAAATAGTTTTGATAAATAGTAAAATTTAAATTTTTAAAATTTTTTTAAACATTTAATACTGTTTTTTTATGTTTTTAATACTTCTAATTTGTAATACTGTTTTTTTTTTATTTTTTGGTGTTTAGTTATATGATGTAAAATATATAAAAATGTAAAATATGTAAAAATGTAAAATTTATATGGAGAAATACCTATTTAATACTGATTTTTTAATAAAGTTTTATAATATAAAATATTTTTTTAATTTACAATATAATATTAGAGGAAATAATATATTTTTAATATTATTAAACATTACACATATTGTGTTAACGTGTAAAACGTGTTATATTTCATAACTTTTTTTAATTGATTTATATTTGTTATTTTATTTTTTTTAATAATATAACCAAATATTATATCATTATACTACTTTATACCTTTGAAGAATATTGTATTTTGGTATTTTGTAGTTTTCATTAATGGTAAAATGAATCTATCATTACGTTTATTTAAAGTAAAATATTCATTAAAATCAATTTTGTAATTTTTATTTAGCAATTTATATATATATATATATATATATATGGTGTTCGATTTTAATTGAATACAATGTGATTTTTAATTTATATAATATAATTTCTAATAATATACTAATTATGTGTATTTTCTCTATATAATAATTAGTTATATAATATAGTTATTTAGTATAGTTATTTAGCATACGATTTTTATGTCATAAATAATTACTATGTATATGAACTCCATAATATTAATATAATTACAATGTAATATATATATATATATATATATATATATATATATATTATATATTATATATATATATAATCGTATTTAAAATAAATAAATTCTACTATCCTTGATTACTTATTTCTGATTGGTTCACAATATTGTTTTCGTTTGTTACATATTCGCCGTTGTATCTAATTTAAGAGTGGCCGTATACTTATCAATTCTAGGTTAATTACGTTATTATTATTATAATGATTACCCATTACTAATTATTTACGGCTTGTAATAAACATCTCCGATTATACTATGAATTATGTTTACAAATATCAACATTAAATATTAATATTTATCATTTAATTTGTATAAATATGATTGTTTATTTTTTTATAAAATGTATAAAATAATTATGATAATTATTTGACATATCATACTATATTATCTACTACATAATTTATGCTTGAGAGAATATATTAATTAATTATACACTGTATAAAATGTAAATTGTTACATTATATATACTATAACGCATGGTAAATTATATTTTGATAATTTTATTTTATTTAAATTTCCTACAATTATCAAATGATCTTTTATAAGTTGAATTTTGATAATTCATAGAAATCTAAAGGGTGAAACCCTATATCACAAAATCCTATACACACGAATAGGAATATAGTGGCTGAAATTAAATCATAAACCTCGCCAAAAAATGTTATGCGTTTTTTGTGCACCTTTTTGATCATAATTAAAAAAAAATCAAAATAAAAAAAAAACAAAAAATGACTTATATTATAGAATTAAATAAGCTGTTTAACGATACCAATCTTATTACAATAGCGTCAATATAAAAATATCATTATCATACCTATATGATACATATGTATATAAATAAATATATATATATATATATATATATATTATATTTTATAAATATTTATTTCAAAATTCTACGAAAATTATTATTTATAATTAATAGTATGCCTATATTTATTTAAAACTATATATATATATATATATATATATATATATATACAATAGAATATAATCATCTATATAAAGACACTTTTATTATATATATATATATATATATATATATATATATATTTATATATATATATATTTAAAATACGAAATATTGAATAAAGTTGATTATTTATGAAATTTTTATTAATTATATTAATATTAAATATATTATAAGAATTAAACATATATATATAATAAAAGTGTCTTTATATAGATGATTATATTCTATTGTATATATATATATATATATATATATATATATATATATATATATATATATAGTTTTAAATAAATATAGGTATACTATTAATTATAAATAATAATTTTCGTAGAATTTTGAAATAAATATTTATAAAATATAATATTTTACAAACTTACCATTTCTATCTTTAAAAATAAATCTTTTTATATTATAATAAAAATGATAATTAATGTTATGATAATTAAAATTAATATGACAAATATTTAAATAATGCTATTTAATTATGTCTTTAATCGTATACGATGTGGATGTAAATATATGTATACAATAATGTATACATTATAAAGTATAAGGGAATGTAACGTTAATAGACCTGAGATTAGTGTTTACAAAATATATCACATGGTAGTGGTAATATATCACGTGCATTTGTGATCTATGTATACATTATATAAATAATAATATATTTAATGGTGCCAATAGTATTCTAATTAATATATAATTAATATATTCTGATTAATAATTAATCATACAAAAACTCGAATATAAATTAAATAATGCTTTGCTGTTGTAATAATGAATATTTATTTATAAATAATGTAATAACTATTTAAATGAGTGTCTTTAGAATATATAAATAAAGTTTTGAGAGGCAGGGGAGTTTAAATATACCCGATAAATAAAGGTCAATCGCGCATCTATCCCTCACATTGTATTTAAATATATATCATATTACAAATATAGAATGTATGTCCTAGTAATGGTAGTAGTAATTATACTTATAATACATGTTGTGGTGTTGTCATATATAATGTTTAATTTATAATTTAATGTACTTATCACAAATAGATTCACACATTTCAATATTTGAAGATCACCAATTTTATATTTTTTTAAATTGACAAAAATATTCAACCTCTCATTTAAATTATATATAAATATGCATTATTTTTCTATATCTATAACTAAATATATAGTGCATTATGTATGTTATCTATTGTGTTCTTGGGATCCACGTGTTTATATAAAACTAACATATTTCGTAATTTGTTAGTTTTTTTACTATTTTTATTTGTATACTTATAGAATATATTCATAATTTAATAATAATTAATTTCGAAATATAAATAAAAGTAGTACCTATTTGTACTACTTTTATAGTATCTATAGGTACTATATATACTATATATACTATAGTATGTACTACCTTCGTGTATTAATATTCATGTATGTACGAATAGGTTATTATACTATTTACCGAATTGTATGTCCTATATCAATATGATGTGACCGACATAGAATAGCTGTATGATCTAGGCTAACCAATGCAGCTATGTATACATCATAGTACACTACCAAAGATTTTCCAAAGGAAAGATATTGCACTTGTGTATATTTGTGTAACCTAATAATTCGATATGGCCATCTAGTGGTATTAGTCATATAATAAGAATTTTATATATGTTTAGTAATTTCTTAATTTCTTAATTAAAATATCACATGTTATAATATTTCATATACTATTTCGCCATCTAGTGTTAATGGTCAGATTCATTTTAAATTTACATTTTTAAAGGTACTAGAGATAGATAGGGAGTGCAATATATTTCCTTTGGAAAATCTTTGACACTACTATATATATATATATATGTATATATATATATAGTGGTATGTAGAGAACATACACAATGCACTATGTCGATTTGTTAATATAATCAATATAATTCTAATTCATATAAATATTTTTTTTATAAACAAAAAACTGATTTTTTTCTTTACAAATTAAACAACTAAATTTATAAAATTTGTGAAGTGCAATATCGATTCTCAATCATTTAAAATTGTAGTTATTTTAAATATTTAAAATAAATCTAATAGATCTAATTATATTTTACAATGTGCCGAAAATATTTTGTATTTTTCATAATTGTTTACAAAGTTATATTAACTTGTACCTAAGAAAAATAAATGTTCATACATTTTCACCCTAATTGCACATACTATCGACACTTGTGTTATATCAGAGTTAAACAAACTAAATTAAATTTTAAAATAGCTATTATATATAAATACCTACTTAATACTTATAAATAAAATTTGGAATTATTTAATTGAGAAATAATAAAGTTATAAAGTTAATAAAGGTAATAAAGTTATGGTGATTTATTGTTAGGGTGTCGGTATTCGAGTACTCTCTCAAATTTAGTAATTACTTATTAATACAAATCTTAACATATTAGAGAGGACTGACATTATATCGATCTGAACTTCCGAGATCAAATATTTTAACACACACAAACGCACACACATACGTACACATACATACATATATACACGTTAAACACCCATGGGTTATAGTATCACTATAATTACATTAATAAAATAAATAAAATAATTTAATAAATTTAACATCACACACACATATGTACATATATATATATCGTATATATCATAGGGTGATATACCTATCTTATGGTTTACCATCTTATCGTATAGTAAACCATAATATAGGTATATCACCCATGGCCATATTACACCTTCATACAAATAGTGTATACACGTTTATGTGAACTATAATTATGTATTAATAAGTACAATGTTTTAAAAGTTAACAGAAATAACCTCCTAAAGAATACTCAAAATCAAAGAAAGGAATATCTTTAAAAACTAAAAACGATACAGATATGGTTAGATACGCCTGTGTTCAGTATACTGAACATGTTACTAATGTAAACTAGTATAATAATCAGTATAGCCTAGCATAGCCTAGAATATCTAGCCATGCTTCATTTATTTTTAAAATAATAATAGTTAGATTAATAACAATAAATAAAATGTTTTACTAGACATAATTATTCTATATATAGATTCTACATAATTATTCTATATATAATATATTAATTTAAAATCTATGCATTACAAGTACAATTCTAATCATTGAAATATAAACTTTTATAGTCAATAGACTTATATAGGTATATATAGGCTTATATTTACTATAGGTATATTATGTATATTAATGTATATTATGTATATTATATTAATGTCATAGCGCATTACTAGGATTCCTATAATGATATATACTTTTAAAGAGGGGTTAAGAATATTTGTTTGAATATTTTATTTATAAAAAATAATTAATCAATTTTTTTAAATGTAACCTATAGGTATATATAGTGAATAATATTAAGTACCTATATATACCTATATGAGCTAAATATATGTATTCAAAATTAAATATACTTCATAATATACTTCATAATATACGATAATAGATAGTAAATCTAAAAGTACTAACACATTGCAGTCTAATAATCGGATAGTAAATAACGCAGAGCCCGCAGAACAGGCACCCACTGCGAGATATCAACCCCCTGTGCTCGCCCCCGCATATGGGGCGCGAGCTCTAGCCGAGGCGCAAGTCGACGGGGTTAGTGTGTACCTCTAGCGGTGACGCCCAACGGGTGTTTTGTATGCTATTACATTTGCCCTCCTCACACTTTTCAATTTGTGCCTACACGAAAATCACATTTTTTCATAATCAATTATATCTTAATCCTATTTATTGATTACAAATCAGTAGATATATTTTATTAGACTTTTAATCGTATACAATATTAACAATAATATAATTATCATTTTATTTGAGTTTCCCCCCGGCCCACTTTCAAATCCTTAAAAAGCCACCGTTATGACGTCACTACGATAGTGACGTCACTACGATTACGTAACCGAGCCGGCGAGATCTCGTTAGCGCCATCTTGTCTATATGTAATAATGATTATCAACATCCGTCCTTTGTTAACACTAAAAACAATGATTACGCGCCGATATACTACGCGCTATACTATATGATTCTGAACTTAATATTGCCATCGACTTTCCTGCATAACTATATAGTATATAGTATATATATATATATATATATATATATATATATATATATATATATATATATATATATATATATATATATATATATATTTATATTTCATTTTAAATGTACGTAAACTCGATAATCTAAAACTTGTACAGAGTAAATATACAAGAGAAGAAATAATGCGCAAACTGAAAATAGGAGGTTTGTACTATTATTAAAACATATATATATAATAGTTATATACATATGAATTTATTATAGTGTATATTTTATCTGAATTAATAATGAAAATTCATCGCTAATTAAATATATTTATATTCTAGTAGGTAATATATATATATATATATATTTATATAAATATATATATATCAATATTATTAAAATTGACTTAAAATATGTGATACAAATATTTAGATTCTTTATAAATATTATATTACAATTATGAAAAATGTATTAATTATATTTTATACTTTGTTTTGGATGCTAACGTGGGAATCAAATATTTGTTTTAGTTTTGTTTTATTCTTTCTTTTATATTTTGTTTTAGTTTTGTTTTATTGTTTATTTTAATATCTATTTTTATGTAATTTTATTGTATTTTATCCGAATGAAGATGATGAAATATGACATTACACTACTGTTAGGAGATATCAAATTAAAAAAGCTCATCGCTTTCACTGATTCTCCTTAGACATTGTCTATAAACTGAATTCATTCATTCATTCATATATATATATATATATATATATATATATATATATATATAGGATTTAGTAATTAAAAAAAATATGACATATAAAACAGTATAATATATATATATATATATATATATATATATATATATATATATATACATATAAAACAGTATATATATATAAATAGTAAATATATAAAAAAGTATATATATATATATATATATACATATAAAACAGTATAATATATATATATATATATATATATATATATATATATATATTATACTGTTTTATATGTCATATTTTTTTTAATTACTAAATCCTATCAAGGTTTACTTTATTTAGTTCACTTAATATTACACTGTAAATTACAATTTAAATCGCGTAATATTTAGTATACACGACTCTCGACGCTAAACAAAACCACACCTATTTCTATTATCCAATAGAAAATACTAGTTAATTCAATTATATTAGTGTATATTTTCAACAATTTTATAAATAACTTTTATTTTCTATTATATCAGTATCAAATTTTAATAAATCATTGACAATATTAGTTTACATATCTTAATACCTTACATACCCTACATACCCTACATACCCTACATACCTTACATACCCTACATACCCTACATACCTTACATACCTTACATACCTTACATACCCTACATACCTTACATACCTTACATACCTTACATACCCTACATACCCTACATACCTTACATACCCTACATACCCTACATACCTTACATACCCTACATACCTTACATACCTTACATACCTTACATACCTTACATACCTTACATACCTTACATACCCTACATACCCTACATACCTTACATACCTTACAAACCCTACATACCTTACATACCTTACATACCTTACATACCCTACATACCCTACATACCTTACATACCCTACATACCCTACATACCTTACATACCCTACATACCTTACATACCTTACAAACCCTACATACCTTACATACCTTACATACTACACATACCTTACATACCTTACATACCTTACATAACATACATACCCTACATACCTTACATACCTTACATACCTTACATACCTTACATACCTTACATACCCTACATACCCTACCTACCTAACATACCTTACATACACTACCTACCTAACATACCTTACATACCTTACATACCTTTCATACCTTACATACCCTACATACATTACATACCTTACATACCCTACATACCCTACATACCTTACATACCCTACATACCCTACATACCTTACATACCCTACATACCTTACATACCTTACATACCTTACATACTTTACATATCTTACACACCTTACATACCCTACATACCCTACATACCCTACATACCTTACATACCTTACATACCTTACATACCTTACATACCTTACATACCCTACATACCCTACATACCCTACATACCCTACATACCTTACATACCTTACATACCTTACATACCTTACATACTTTACATAACTTACATGCCTTACATACCCTACATACCTTACATACCACACATACCTTACATACCTTACATACCTTACATACCCTACATACCCTACCTACCTAACATACCTTACATACCCTACCTACCTAACATACCTTACATACCTTACATACCTTACATACCTTACATACCCTACATACATTACATACATTACATACATTACATACCTTACATACCCTACATACATTACATACCTTACATACCTTACATATCCTATATACCCTAAATACCTTACATACCCTACAAGCACATGCGTGCCACCTTTTGTAGTTACGAAAACAATAGCATAGTGACCCTCATTTATTGTCAGGTTAAATTAGACTAACATTTTACAAAATATATTTGTATAATAGGTAACAAACAAAAACTTGTAATAATCTACACATAATAATAATATGTATACTATATTACACTAGCGTATACAGTAGAAAATGTTGTTCTTAAATATTGTACAAATTGAAGAATGATAAGCATTCTTAATTGTGAACATTTAGACGATTTTATGACTAGTTTTTCCATTTACATGCAATGAAGGATAGGGACGTAGACAATATACTTTACATTCGGGGGGCGTGGCATGGGGCGGGGCTTGGATGTAAAACACGGATGTAATAACATAGTGTTCATATTCGTAACCAGTGACAAACTATTTTTAATCTGAACCCTTATAGATATGTTTGAAACAGTTTAGGTATATATATATAATATTATATATATATACCTACTATTAATATAAACCTAATTATTAATAAATATTAATTCGACGTTTAATTTTTGAAACAGTCTAGTATATATATATATAAATTAACATAATATATTATTTAAAATAATATGATATTACAAATTACTCATGATTTTCAGAGGAGCGATTTTTCCACAACGGATTCGAATACCATCGGGTAAAGAACGTGTTCCGTACGAAGTCTGGCAGTCACCCCGAATAATAAAGCTATGATTCAACCGACCGATCCACTTATTTTTATTTAATATATAAACATTTAAAAATTATATATATATATATATCGTATGTGTACATTAATAAATAACCCTACGCATTATTATATGTATTGATCGATTGATTGCTAATTTATTTAATCAAATACGTAATCGAAATATATTATCGAAAGTATAAAATATAAATATTTGCTAACGGTAACATACGTTATAGTAATGAAGAGAGAATAATTCGAAATTAAAAAAATATGAGAAATTAAAATATGAGAAACTTTTTACTTTTACCGTAAAAATTAACGAAAAATGATCGCACAGCCTATAGTGCTCTATATAGTATATAGCATGTAGAGAATGTAGATAATGCACTATATATAGTGGTATTATTTTGGTATTTATATTTCGGATGATAACGTAATTAGATGTGATATTCATCGTTAAAAAAAAGATGAACACTCCAATATGGACGTATTCGAATACACTGAACAGCTATGCAGTCGGTCATCTTGAACTAATGTTATAAATATAAATGGTTTAATAATATTTGCTACGATCCTGGTTATAATTATACCCCGAATATAAAGCGAACCTCGTTAAGGATAAGGATAAGTATAAGGATAAGGATAAGGATAAGGATAAGGTTAATGATAAGGATAAGGATAAGGATAAGGATAAGGATAAGGATAATTTATTAGTGCAAAAAAATGTAATTTTTAACAATAAATGGCTAAACAAAATAGTCAAATTGACTTTCGAGGTGTTTGGCCAGAGTAAATAATAATACAATTAAATATTATACATTCAAACATGTATGTGTATAGAAGTATAATCAAAGGGAATATATAAGTGAAGGAAGCTTCGGGGTTGCCCAAATCCCATATGGGTAGCCCACATCCAGGAGTGTCATAGGGATTACTCAGTGATTTATTTAGCGTTTGAAACAATCAGAAATATAATCCCTATGTTAATCCATCTGAACTATATAATAATAATTAGTAAACAATTTACATATTAGTAATTCATAATAATAAATAAATAATCACGGAGCTTAATACAAGAACAAAATAAAATAAAAATAATGTCTTTGAGTATCTCTTCCACTTCTATCAAATCAGCTTGAATAAAGTAATAGTCATCAAACATGTAAAATAAAATATAATTAGTAAATAGCTAGGTATGACATTTTTTATTTTTTTATAAATAACTTAATACTTTTTATAATTTTTAATTTGTTACTTAGATTATTCCATAATTGAATACTTGCATAATGTACAGCATAACAACTAATATTAATTCTACATTTCGGTATAATAAATCTATTTTTTAGCCCTAGTACAACTGTTTGAACAACGTACACACTTTTGTAATAGTTTAGTTCTATATATAGACTTTATTAAAAGCATAATGTGTATTTTTTAATAATGTGACTTTAACTAAGTCAACTATTTTCAATATATTATGTCTTTTATAAATGAAGTTGACATTAGTTCTCTGGGGTAGTTTATAAATACATTAAGTACCTTGTTTTGTAATACAATAATCTTGTGTACTACTGATTTATAATTTGAGCCCCATGACTAACAACAATAACTTAATATAGAGTGAAATAGTGCTTTATATAATAAAATTAATAATTTTATATTAATTTTATTACGCAGTTTATAAAATACAGCTACAATTCTAGGTAAATTTGAGGCTAATAAAGTAATATACGGTTTCCAATAAAGTTTATTATCAATGATGATACCAAGAAATTTAAATTAATTTTGACATTTAATAAGTATTCCATGAAATATTGAAAATATAAGGTTTATGTTGAACAAATATAGTATAAGAAGTTTTAATTAAATTTAAAGATAGTTTATTGTAACATAACCATGAGTAAATATAACCAATATATTTATTAGCTTTTTATTCCAATATCGATAAATCTTTATCCGCGAATACTAAGGTCGTGTCGTCAGCAAATAAGATACAACCATTGTCGTCCATAACGTTAGATATATCATTTATATATAACAAGAACAACAATGGTCCCAATACGGAGCCTTGCGGAACACATATATTAATACCTACTACATTTGAATTACATTTCTGATAACAGACATATTGTTTTCTATTTGTTAGATAACTGCATAATAGATCTAGAGTTATACCTCTAATGCCAAAGTAAGGTTAATTATTTAATAATATATTCGTATTTAAAGTATCAAATGCTTTTTTTAAATCAATTGATACTGCGAGATAATTAACCTTGTTATCTAAATTGTTAACTAATATATAATTTAAATTATCAATTGCGTCAGCAGTAGATCTATTTGACCTGGAACCAAATTGATTACAGTTTAATACATTATGTTTATTAATGTAGGCAGTTAGACGAGATTTTATTATTTTTTCTAAAATATTTGAAATTTGTGGAAACAAAGATATAGGTCTATCATTTCCTAATATATCTTTTTTACCACTTTTATATAATACAATGATTTTAAAATTTTTAAGACAATTTTGAAAATAATCATATAAGATACACTTATTAAAAATATGTGTTAGGGGAATTTCAATGAATTTACTTATTAGTTTTATATAACTCATACTAATTTCGTAAAAATCTTGAGTAAAGCTATTATAGAGTTTGCTATTATTTCTAAAATCTCATTTACTGAAGTAGGCTGAAAGAAAATAGATGAAGGTATAGACTTTTGTTTTTTATAATTTATAATAGTAGCCATATACTCAATATCACTGGAAAGTTGTAATCCAATCTCACTAAAATAATCATTAAATCTGTTAAAAGCGGTTTCATGGTAGGTTTCCTAGGTAGTATCAAAAGGTGAATGGTCAACTTTAGAGGATCCATCAGTCAATTATGCCCATTGTCAGTTATACCCACTGCCGGATACACCGACAACGTAGGTCCTACCGATACGCATTTATAATGACTATATATATAGTCATTATATACGGAAACGGCTGACAATCAAAAATAAACCTAATGGGTATACGTTTTTTTAACAATAGATATCAATTTGTACATAACTGTTCATCATGTACGACGTACTCTACACACCACTAACTTATCTAGCCGTGCATTAGATAACCGTGATCTATTGCATTTCTAATTAACTAACATTGAACCCAGCAATATCGTTAGAGAAGTAGGGGAAAGTCCCCGATTACCGACCCCCTCCTAATACCGACCCCCTCTCGTATCTCAGTAAATATAAGAGATATCAAAAAATAATATATACACGAACTGTTAGTAATTTAATGATACATATGAATAAGTATTTTGTTTTAACAAATATTTAATCCTACAATTGTTATTTGATAAAATGTAATATTCTGTTTTTACTTTTTAAATATTTGAATAATAACTTTTTTTAAATCATTGTAAATACTTTATTAATTAAAAGAAAACTTAATACTGCACATAATATTGTAGATCAATAATATGTTTATAATTATTATAAAAATAATTCAATTTGAATAAATATTAACCAAAATATCTTAATTATAGCAACCCATATGATTTTCCTAATACCGACCCCCTAAATTACCCTAATACCGACCCCCATGTGATTTATAATATCCAATCAAAATAGATTAGTGTTTTACTTTAAAATATGTCATAAGTTGTTTGTTTATCATTTATATTGATTAAGGATTCATGATTCCATTATATTATATACATACTGATTAATAACTAAATATTAAATAATAATATGTATAATATATCTATTTTAATATAATTACTATAAAGTTTAAATTTAAATTTAATATTACTATTAAAACATAAATTCAATAAAAAATAATTGCGTGCATGTTATAATTAATTATATTTATTAATATCTACTATGTTGATTGGATATTATAATACTAAAAGGTTGTATACCACGATTATTTTAGGGGGTCGGTAATAGGGGAAGGGGGTCGGTATTAGGAACAGGTATCCGATTACCGACCCCCTGTTTATTCTTGTAAATATAATTATATCAAAAATTTAAAATAGCCACATTATTCATTACCATAATATTACCCTATTTACAAAATTTCAAATAAATATATTTAATATTGAATAAGTTATTACAAATAATCATTTAGGGGTCGGTAATCGGGGACTTTCCCCTATACAGCGCTGACAGAAGATTACGCCGCGTTATGAGTAATCGCGGCGAATTCAAGAACTTACGATTTTTGTTGTTGAATATTTTATATATTCTCAACTTGTTCGTAAGATTTTAAAATATAACGAGTGTTTTAAATAAATAAGTACCCCCCACCTTACTCTATTCACATATTACCGATTTATTTAAATGATATAAGTTTAATTTAAATAAGTAATTATTACTTATAAAATGTCTGTTGAGAAACTTTTTTAGAAATAATAATATTAATATCTTCATAACTTTCTATAGTTAGTTGTGACACTTGGTACCTTAAGGGTTGTCTCTTAAGTATATTAAGGGTATACCCTACCCCCGACTATAGTCTCTTATACTATTTAGTACATTCAACTATGTTGATAAGTCACGTCATTATACCTATCTGGTTGGTTCTGTTGTTGCAAATATTATAGGTATCAGATAGTGAATCTCTAATTGTTGACTGTTAATTATTCGATGTTGTTAATGCATAATGTATTCGGTCTGACTCACTGCCCAGTGGTATATCGACATATTAATAATAAGCTTAATTCTAGAATTTTAATTTAATTTATATCTAACCACATTAATTTCTCTCGTATACGACACAATGAGATAATATGAGGTACTCTACCCACGTTTAAACCTAAAAAAGGTCAATATGAATTTTATAGAAAATAATATATAATATTAAATTACGAAATATGGGGAAAATAACCTAATACGGACACTAACAATAAAAGGTCTTAACATTTTATGACTCATACATTTTTATTCAAAAATTACAATATATTAATATTATATGATTATAGATATTATTGTGATTCTAAAATTGTATTTAATCATTTTATTCAAATATAACGAGGGTGTCCGTATTCGGTAACCATGTCCGTATGCAGACACCCTGTGTTATAATACGGACACCATATATAGGTACCTACCACTAGATAAATTATATATTATTGAGGAACCAATCAGATAAATTACAATTACATTATTTATAATTAATTTTATGAATAATTTAATATAATTTAATTAGTTAATAATTTATTTATTTTTATTATTTGTTTAATTAATAATATAATTTAAGTATCTAAATAATAACATTTTTAGATTTAGCTTCATTGATGATATTAATATTATAACGCAACGATTTTTAAGAAAATCAGAATAGTTCATACGCTGCGTGCTGATTGGTTATATGGTGTCCGTATTAAGACATCTAGAGTGTCCGTATTAAGGACTTATATGACCTCTGATATATGCGTATAAGATATATGCTTATAACTTAATGAATATTTGATAACAAATATAGAAATTATATATATATAATTTTTAGAATGCTTTATTTTTTAATAATATAGTATTATATTTTATATCGATACATTTGTATATTCTTTTTATATTAGTCATTTTTTTTCACAAATTTAAAAACGTAATAAAAAAATTAGTTTATTGTATATATCAGAAATATTTTGAATAATTAAAAAATAAAAAATACTTTTTTAGACTATTATATAATTATGAATATATTATTCATTTAAACATTTTTTGTAGGATTTATGGTTTCTGAGATACCGAAAGTGTCCGTATTTGGGCACTGTCCGTATTCAGTGACTTTCCCCTAATATTATATACCATAATTCAATAATTTCAAATAAATATATTTCATATTTAATAAGTTATTAAAAATAGTCATTTAGGGGTCGGTAGGTCCTAATTGGAGACATCCCCTATTTATAATAAGTAATGTAATTATAGTGTTGTTATGAATTGGTAACGTATGAAGTAGAGTCACTAATATATTTTTGAAATAAATACAAGTATTAATTTTTAAACATTGTATTGGAGAAAAAAGACATAACTTATATATGATGAAATAAATCTAGTAAAATTAATAAAATTAAGTAGTTAAAATTAGTGTATGCTTAGAGTATAATATTAGAAAAATATAAATGTAAATTTTAATAGTGAGTTACACCGTTCGACTAGCAGCGCCCTTAATATAATATTACTGGAATATACTTTATTGTTCTCTTATATATTTTATACATGATTCACACTCCTGCATTCTTACTACATTGTTACTCCTTAATTTTAACCCATTAACATAAGTAATATCCCATGTATTATCCCCTAGTTAGTATTTATGTTTATATTTGTACCTACACAAATGTTGAGGCCCCCATTAATATTGATCTTTCAACTTAATACAACCCTATATTAAAAGCATCACATTCTAAATATGTCTCTCCCGTAAAGGATATGCTAAGACTTTCAACGCTGATATGATACATTTCTATTGTAATACGTTATTTACCTACTCGTCATTGTATCCGCAACTTACTTACTTGACTACTATAACTATAACTATAACTATAGTATAGCCTATATCATATATAGGCTAACTACACAATTGCCATATGCGCGTGTGTTAATACCATCATATATGACTATACTTATATGTATCTCCGTCATATGCGTATAGCTAAGTACTTCTTCCTGAGTCAATATATATTTTTAATTTAACTATATATTTAATTCTTCAACTATTAATAATATTTTTCTAAACTCCTTCAATGAAATACCTTTCTAACCTGAAGTATAAATAATCTAAATAGCATATCACGTAGGTTTCTACACTCTATACGATTATCACCTTATAGTTTATACTTTTTAATTATCTTTATATACGTATGCAAACCTAGTAGTGTTTTGATTGTTTATTCTAATTTATATGGATATAATTAAACTGTAATAATCATTAAATGTATTGATATACAAATATATTATATACATATTGAAATATTTTAAAATACTTATAGGTATTTATTTTATATATTTATAATTTCAAAATATATCAATATATATATAAATAATCTAACTATATAAAACAATCATTAGCCGGACCTAATATATTTACAAAATTTCAAATAAATATATTTAATATTGAATACGTTATTACAAATAATCATTTAGGGGTCGGTAATCGGAGACTTTACCCTACCAAGTAAACTAGAGACAGGACAACACCCGGACTAGCATATGGAAAAGTTTAACCGCGATAAGGACTACAATGACTGATTATAAATTTTAAAATTGTATCAATAATTAATTCCTATTCGAGACATAATAATAGGGGTATCGAAATTAAATATAAAATTAAACTATAGTTATATATATACATGTATACATATAATCATATATAAATCAATAACCGGGTACATAGAAAACCTTGGATACAAATTATAATTAAATGTTAAAATGTTATATGTAAGTTCTTAATTTCAAAAATATATAAATACATAAATATGTGTGTATAATTAAACTGTATACAATAATCTATAACCATTCAATGCCAGAACGTCTAGTATTACAATACAATTAGATAAAGTGTACTTTGATATACCGCTAATTAGAGCTAGAACGTATTTCCAGACTATATGTTATATTTTATATTTACTATAATTGTATATTAAAATATAGTTTTAAATACTATAATGTTAACAATATATATGTATGTTATTAAGGGGGGAGGCGCGCGTTCATCAATTTTTTTTGTATTCAACAAATACTTTCCTCCATCATAGAAGATCTATTATTATATAAATGTAGTTAATTTAAAATGGTGTACAAAAATAGTCTCAATTAGTTAAATATATATTTTTGATTTTTTTCATTAAAATGCAATTTTATCATCATTTATTTAATTAATATAATATATAATAATAAATCCAACAGGTTTTTTTATAGTTATATATATTATACATTGACCGTAAAATGTCAGATAAAAATAATCAAAATCAAAAAAGTAGTAGGCATTTACATGTGGTTACTAAGTGAAAAAGTAGAAACTTGAGAACATTAAATTCAAAGTTTTTTAAACAAATAATCACAAAATATTATAATATATATATATAAATGACAAGTAAAATATAATGGTATATAAGCAACACTGAACCAATAATAATTAGTACTAATAAAGAGTAATACTCAAATATATATTATAATGAGATATACAAATAAATATATGCAGGGGAAAGTCTCAGATTACCGACCCCTAAATGATTATTTGTAATAACTTATTCAATATTAAATATATTTATTGAAATTTTGTAATTAGGGTAATATTATGGCAATGAATAATGTGGCTATTTTAAATTGTGGATATAATTATATTTACAAGAATAGACACAGGGGTCGGTAATCGGATACATGTACCTAATACCGACACCCTACTCCTATTACCGACTCCCTAAAATAATCGTGGTATAAATAATTGTAGTATTATAATATCCAATAAAAATAGTAGATATAGGTATATATATTTGTGTATATATAGATATATACACAAATATAATTAATTATAACATTCACGCAATTTATTTTGTAATAAATTTATGTTTTAATAGTAATATTAAATTTAAACTTTATAGTAATTATATTAAAATAGTGTATATTATTATTTAATATTTATTTATTAATCAGTATGTATATAATCAACTGGAATCATGAATCCTAAATCTATATCAATGATACACATACAACTTACGACATATTTTAAATTAAAATACGGATCTATTTTGAGTGGATATTATAAATCACATGTGGTCGGTATTAGGGTAATTTAGGGGGTCGGTAATAGTAAAACCATATGGGTTTCTATAATTAAGATGTATTGGCTAATAGTTATTCAAATTAAATTATTTTTATAATAGTTATAAACATATTATTGATCTACAATATTATGCGCAGTATTAAGTTTTCTTTTAATTATAAAGTTTTTAAAATGATTTAAAAAAGTTATTATTCAAATATTTAAAAAGTAAAAAAGAATATCACGGTTTATCAAATAACAATTGTAGGATTACTATTTTTTAAAACAACATACTTATTCATATTTATCATTAAATTACTAACAGTTCATGTATATATAATGTTTTAATATCTCTTATAGTTACTGAGATACGAGAGGGAGTCGGTATTAAGAGGGGGTCGGTAATCGGAGACTTTCCCCTATAGAAGTTATAAAATAGAAAAATATAAATTTATTTTTATAGTAATAGTTTGATAATAGTTATAAAGTATTATAAAAAATAAATAATGAATAATATAAAATAAATACAAGAATATAACGTCTTGACTAGAAAGAACTAATTATATAAAGAACATTTCTAAATTTTCTTTTTGGTAGTTTCTCTTTTAAATCAATGATATCTTGTTATATACATACGTGATTTGTTTATTAATTATATGGTATGTATCTATAATCTGTGCTTAATGTAAAAATATAAATTTGTTTAGTAAAATATTTGTATATATACATCGTATACGATATCGAAATATACAATTAAATATGACAAGTATTTACAACAAATAATGTCAATTTCAAATAAATTATATCGATTACGCTTATAAAATCACTTCATATTGATATAAATACTCTTAAAATAATTACAGAAATTTTACAAATTTATAAGATATTAAACATGTAAAATATGTAATACAATTTTTTGTTAAATAAAAATATTAATCATATTTTAACTCGCGCCTCCAGTGGAGGCCCTCCACCCTTAAATAATATATTTATATATATATATATATTTCTATTTTATTTTCTACAATATAAGTATACTAAATAAAGTCTATTCAAATAGAACCATGTAATATGTATATATATATATATATATATATATATATATATATATATATATATATATATATATATATATACCTATATAGGTAATACAAATTATTGAATAATAATGTTTGCATTTCCGAATAGTTCATTGCATCGAATTAAACTTTACCATTGATATGTATAACGTCACTTGTGTGTAAGCTCTACGGTAATTGGATAACATATAATTACATAACTTATATCAAAAGTATTATACACCCGAGTGTAAAGTAGCCACAATATTTTGTATATAATTGAAATTATTACATTTTAACATAAAATATTTCATAAATGTAAATTCAAAATGTGTGCACTCTATATCTGCACTTATATATAAGTTATGAATCAAGACTTATCCTATAGGATTTATGAACCGTAATATGGTGCAAGATAGGCAGACATACAATCATTTGATAATAGTAATATAAACATTATTATTATTATAATATATACCTACAATTATAATATTCCTACATTTTTACATTACTTGATTAATATATTATATAAATATACACGCATATATAATATAATATTTGTATCGATATGCATATACTTATTTAATGATGTAATACAATTTAAATAATCAAGTATACATATTATTTATTAAATGAATTGAAAAATAATCGAAAATAATAATTCACATTAAAAAATAGTTATTTATGTATCTTAAGTGAAGCTGATTGACAATAAGTATACGTGCACATGTTTATTTATACGGCTTATCGCCCGTGTGTGTACGTATGTGTATATTAAGTGAACCTGCCTGATTACAACTGTATGTACATAAGTTACATTTGTACGGCTTCTCGCCCGTGTGTATACGTCTGTGTCTATTAAGAGTACTTGCCTGATTACTACTGTATGTACATAAGTTACATTTGTACGGCTTCTCGCCCGTGTGTGTACGTATGTGTGTATTAAGTGTACCTGCATGCTTACAAGTGTATGTACATAAGTTACATTTGTACGGCTTCTCGCCCGTGTGTATACGTCTGTGTCTATTAAGAGTACTTGCCTGATTACTACTGTATGTACATAAGTTACATTTGTACGGCTTCTCGCCCGTGTGTATACGTCTGTGTGTATTAAGATCACGTGCACGATTACTACTGTATGTACATAAGTTACATTTGTACGGCTTCTCGCCCGTGTGTGTACGTGTGTGTGTATTAAGTGTACTTGCACGATTACTACTATATGTACATATATCACAAGTATATCGCTTTACTTCATTATTAGTCGTGATGTATTTGTCCTTGTGGTCGTGATCAATGTGTATTTTCATCATAGCTGATATATTACTCGAATACATACAGTATTTACATTTGTATAGACTTCGTATATTAGTCATGTCATCAATATCTGCATTTCTATGTTTAGATCTTCTGTGTATCATCATGTATTCTTCCGAGGCAAATACCGCTGTACACATGTCACATGTAACTCGCACTAATTTAATGTACATTAATTAATATTGTTTTCAATAATAATTTATTAAAATTGTTAATTATATTATTAGTAATATTATTAATGATATTTAAAATATTATTTATGAACTTTGTTGTTTTAATATAAATTAATATATATATATATATATATATATATTGTTGAATACTTAAGTATAATAGTTATTAATTAATTATATTTATTTATTATATATTGTAATTAGTAATTATAGAGAATATAATGTAATTATTATTATCATTAATTATATCTAATTGTATTAACCACCATCTTCTTCAATTAATTTCATAATTCTCACTCCTTCGATTATTTGTCTTTCAATTTCTAAGAAATATAATGTACATTAAATAAATAATTATATTATAGAGTTATAATGTTATATATATATATGATAGTAAGAACAATACATAGTTAACTGTATTTCTATAATTTTTCATTTTTATTAATAAATATCATATTAGTGGTATATAAATTATTAATTATAATATAAAAATAAAGACTAATAATAATTAATAATTATTTTGTATAATGTATTACTTAAATCACATATTTAAAATTACACCTATATCATATATTCTACATGCCGTTTACATTATAAAATTAAATTTATAATTATGAAATAGAAAATATATAGAAAATAGATTGTACCATATATTAATTATTTATAATGTATATATGTATGTATATCTGAATATAAAATAACGAATAATAATGTTTATTAAATTATATAAATAATATTAAAAGTTAAGATTATATTTATTTATATTACACTATAACATTTTTCCGGTAAAATTATGTTTTACTTAATTTGGTAAACAATAGTTATTTTAATTTATTGAAAATAAATAATCAATATTTATAATTATTTATAATCAATATTTATATAATAATAATGATATAATTTAAATAATTTGTAAAACATAAATTGAGTTAAATTACAATTTGGTAATCATAAAAACCATCATCAGTTTCACTTAAACTTTCGTTGCTATCCCAATCTGATGAAACGCTGATTTCACTGTCTATAACAAAACGTATGTATTATAATATCCACTAATATGTTAATTTGATGCTAATATGAATTATTACAATAAATTATAATATATAAATATTAACATTTGTATAAAGTTATATATATATATATATATATATATATCTAGTATTGTATTACATTATTGTAAATATCTTGTGTAGTAAGAACATTTATTTTATAACATATGAATCATATATTTAATTATAAATAATTACAAATCAATAATTAAAAATACACATACAATTAAAATAATCATAAATTATAATAATAACGGAAAATAAATATATACATAATTAGGTATTTCATAATAACCACTTGAATCATAAGAAATCATATCATGTAATTCCTTCCGTACTGCTGTAGGTATAAATGTATGCATTTATATTTTTGTAATATTGGTTATATATATATATATTGTTATGGCCTTGAATTTACTATCATGCCATAACAAATAATTTAATAACCGATTATAAATACCCTCTTAACCTTAAAACAAATAAATTTGAACTCAGATTATCATTAGACAAAAATAAACGAATTGGAAATCAAAACCACTAACTCTCACTGATGATCAGCTAACAGACTATATCTGTTAATGAGTACATAAAGAAAGATAAGCATCACTATAATCAACATGACTCACTACCAATAATAACAGTTCGGTCACTTCCTATCCAATTAACTGTAGATCCCTTAGCTCCAACATAGATACAATCTTCCAATACATCACCTATACTAAATTCAACATCATCGCACTTACGGAAACCTTGCTTAACGTCCTTGATACTGTTACTCCCGCCGCCATAGACGTCCTACCAAAGTATCCAAAACTCCTTCTTTGACGGTCGCCACGGTGGTGATGATGCCCTTCTCACTGACTCTACATGAAATATCATATCTACCAAAAACATTACCCTGACAAATTATGAATTATTACTAACCAAACTACTTGTTAATAACTCAACATGTTTACTATACTTACTTATTACAGACCCCTAATAACAATTATAATATATTTCTTAACGAATTAACAGATATACTTCTCGACTAGTTATTAATTACTGCCCCTCCTACTAATTCAACACTCATTACTGACTATTATGCTATTGATTTTATCATCAAATACCCCTAAAGTTAATAGAAAAATAATATATTTTCGTAACCTTAAAAATATTAACTTTACGTAATTTTCAGTATACATATATGATTCCCCATATTCCACACTAACTTCAATATTACCCTTCCATAATTTACTTACATTACTCCTGAATAAGCACGCACCACTAACTACTAAACTACTACCTATATACACAACTACACCATGGTTTTATACTGAACTCGGACTCCAAAAATGACTTTTTAAAAGAAAAACAGATTCTACAACAAATCTCCTACTGAATACAAACTCTCCCAATTATCCCTTATCAGAAATATCTACCTCAAACTTCTAAAATATGTATAATATAGTATATTATAATGATAAATTCAACTGCTACAAATATGAATATAAACAACTCTATAAAATAACCAATAAACTCCTCGGCAGAACTAAGAAGATCATTTTAACTAATTGACCAGATATTCTCCTATTCTCTACTTTCTCTGATTATATTCCAGATAAAATTATATTATATTCCAGATATTATTATCCATGATAATTTAAACTGTCAACATTATACATGATCCTCAGTACAGCACCTTCATAAAACTACACAGTACAGAAATGAATATACTCTCACTACTAGACGACCTACTGACATCTATTAACAACGACCTCCCAACACAACGACTGATTTTAGAACTCTCTTCAGAATTTTACACCATTAACCTAGACTTACTTATCTACAGACTAAAACTAATTGGACTTGAACATACTGTACTACTCTGGTTTTCCAATTACTTCACTAACATTAATCTACAGTACTAAAATTAACAAATCACTATCACCTAAACCCAGTCATCTTTGGGGTATACTCCGGGGTATACTCCGAGTATCGTCTCACTCCCCTATACTCTTCTGTATTTACCTCCTCCTCCTTAGTAAACTTATTAAATATTATCATTCGGTCAAAATGCAATATTTATACAGACGACATAGATATTCACGCCGATTGTCACCAATCATCCACTGTTCACCTTCAATCATGTATCACTACAATCAATAACTGGCTCACCAACAACTATTTACTACTTAACCCCAATAAGTCAGTACTTATAAATTGTTCACCTCCGAAATCCTTTCAACCACAATATTCCCACAAATGTACCTAGGTCATACCATAATCCCTCCTTCTACTACATAAAAATATCTAGGCATCAATATTAATAACAAATTAACTTTTGATAAACACATATCACCATTAAAAGCTTCCACACTCCACCATTTATTAAATATAAATAAAATATGTCCTTGCATAATAACATGCACCGAACTAACTATTACCCAGACTTTAATTCTGTCTCGACTACACTACTGCATACCTATACTACTTTCGTCTCACAATAAATACTTTACAGCCATCGACCGATTAACTAAATGTTCACTTTGACTAATAGACTAATCTACCGACTAAAAAAACTGACTACAATAAAAAAAATAGCTCAACTTAAATTAATATCCATTCTATATTCCTCCCTACTGACTAAACAACCTGGTTATCTTTATAGACTAATATATCACCATACTGCACCACGCCACCTACGATCCTCTAACTATACGGTCATGACTGAACCATCCTTTCACCGGAAAAAAATTGGGAACCATCGCTACTCTGTTTGCTACATCCTCCTTTGGAATCAACTCCCTCCATCCCTCAAAATCATCAATACATCAACGACCACCTTCAAACATAAATATATGCTAATATAACAAATTAATAAATATTCTAAATATATTTTATTTACACAAAAAATATAGATACACTTAAAACATGTTTGATTGGGATTAAGGGTTAATAATATAATAAAAAGTTTATTTATTTAATTGCATATAATATTTTTAATATTAATATATATATATATACTTATTTACACTTACCTAAACTAAGGTCATTATTATTTAATCCCATATCTTCTCCATACGAGTCCCCGTACCTTAATATAGAGTATACTATATTAAAATACATACATATTGGTATTAAATATATATATTTAAAATTATTAATACTTCTATTAATAAACTAATTTTTTAAATATTAGTAATATTCTGATGACATTTATTAGTTATAGTTGTATATAGTAATATTAATAGACTAACATTATATATATACGTATCATTAATATATATATATATATATATATATATATATATATATTAAATTACCATACAAGAAGTTCTTCCCCTGCTGATATATCTCTCACAGTCCTATAGTAAATGTCACCCAAGTACTGGTAAGCTTTTAAATTCGCATCCTTTTCTTTGTTCGGAGAGTTTACAAATCTTAACCAATTTGATGTTTCCATATTCTTAGCGTCAATGAAAATAATACTTGATTTTATTTTTATCTGAAATAATAATTTTTTTAATTAATATATATTATAAGTATACAATAATAAAATAAATATTACATACATTTACTTTATGTATGAATATTATATATATATATATATATATATATATATATATATATATATATATATATATATATATATATATATATATATATATATATATATACATATATACATATATACATACGCCATATAGATAAATAACGCATTTATTTATTGGATATTATTATTATACACAACATGAATAGAAATATTTAGTATATAATTGTTAGCCTGGCGGAGAATATCGAATTCGGGCCCCCGTTTGTTTTGATTATAAACTTTAACATATTTAAATGTATTATTGTATACTTTAAAATTATAATAAAAACTATTTTATATATATATATATATCTTATAATATATAATTGCATTTTCCAAAATAGTTTAGCATATAGTTTAACACTCTATAGAGTGACAAATTTCGAAACGAGTATTTTCTTATAAGAGGTGAAAGTATATATACATATATCCCCTATAGGGGAAAGTAACCGAATACGGACACTCTCGGTATCTCAGAAATAATAAATCCTACAAAAAAATTGTTAATGATTAACATATTCATAATTATATAAATAGTCTAAATAAGAATTTTTTATTTTGTTATTATTCAAAATAGTACTGATATATCCAATAAATTGATTTTTTTATTACGTTTTTAAATTTATGAAAATAAAAATGTCAACTTAAAACCTTCTCAAGAATATACAAATGTATCGATATAAAACATAACAATATATTTTTAAAAACTAAAGCATCACACCAATTCCGTTTTCTTACGTTACGTGAAATCCGTACAGAAAATGAAAAAACTAAATTAATAAATATACATATATACATATTCATACACACATATATATGCTAATTATTACTATATAATATATAACAATATATATATATATAATATATAACAATATATATATATATATATATATATATATATATTACTATAATATATTAGTATAATATATTATACACTATAGTGTATGTATACATATATGTATATGTAATCAAAGTTTCAATACCATTAGAAATAAATATTATATTTAGAAATATTAAATAATATAACGTCACCTATTATTAATAAAAAGGTTCATTCCAAATCTAAAAATGTTATTATTTAGATATTTCAATTGTATTATTAATTTATAAAATAATAAAATTAATAAATTAATTACTAATATAATTAATAAATTAATTACTAATTAAATTATATTAAATTATTCAAAAATTTATTATAAATAATATAATTGTAATTTATCTGATTGATTTATCAATAATATATAGTTTATCTAGTGATATATAGGGTGTCCGTATTATAACACAGTATGTCCGTATTAGTACATGGGAACTGAATACGGACAGTGTCCGTCGGACACCCTCGTTATCTTTGAATAAAAAGAATAAATAAAATAATAAAATCACAATAATATTTATAATCATATAATATTAATATATTTTAATTTTTTAATAAAAATATTGAGTCATAAAATGTAAGGGCCGATGTCATATAATAAATCGTCCCCATCCCAAAAATCGTCCCCGTTTGTCACGTGACAATAAAATCGATGATATTTCACTAAATACACATACGAATCGCTTCAAATTTAAACCAGATATAACTAGTATGTATATACACACATGTGGAAAAAATCAACGTCTAATTATGCTTTAAAATAATACTCAAATATATAAAGTAGAATGGAGATGACTTTAAAAATACCAGATTAAACGATAATAAATTAATATTTTAAAATTCTGAATCGACAGAAGTTATTATTTTTCAATTTTAAGTCTAATACTATAAGATCGTATTATAAAATTGTCTCTATATACCATTTTAATTAAAAAACATTATTACAAGTATACATGATATATATTCTACCATGTGATTATGCTAGGCATATAATATATATTAAAATAGATATTACCTACATAAAATATATATCCAAAATAATGTATCTATCGTAATAAATAATTTTTGTTCACGTCAATAATTGATCCAATTTTATTAACTATGTAGAAGGGGGTTCATTACACATTGTTTTATTAATTATTATTACAAATATTTGAAAATATAATTAATATATAATGATATAAAATCATAATATAAGCATAATATAAATTTATATACCTCAGATAAATAGATAAAAAGTAAATATTATAATGATACATATTTAATATAAATAATGTATTGAATATTAATGGTATTAATAAATTGTGTCCTATAAATACATTAAATAATAAATAATAATAAATTTGAAAGTAAACTAATAATTTTTAAGTGAAAATTAGATTATTTAAATAAATATTTTATAATTAATTCGTAGTTTAGATTATTTAGAATAAATGTATAATACATATTTAGACCTCAAAAGTAAATAAGAATCTGACTAAATTGTAAATATATAATAAATATGTAAACCACTTTTTTAGGGAAAATTCTAAAAGATCATAATTTAATTCATAACTTTTTGTAAATATTAATTAGCTAATATAACCTCTCTGATATAACTACATAACTTCTATATTTTATGCGTTTACTTTATTTCATAGAATTTTAATAAATTATATTTGTCTATGTTTTATGAGGTCCTATTTGAGTAGTTTCCTGTTATAACATTATAAATAAATAAACTTCTAACAAATTAGTATTATTATGTATTATTATAAAATATATAAATGTATTAAATAGGTTTTATATAAGTTGTTTAATTTTAATTTATTAAATTATTTAAATAATTACTTAATATTTTATATAAGTTGTTTAATTTTAATTTATTAAATTATTTAAATAATTACTTAATATTTTTATCTGTATTCGAACCAATTTGTGTATACAAAATGTCAGTTTATTATAATACGTATAGTATATAATAGTATAAAATATAGCATACATTTAGAGCATCGAAGCTATATGATATATATAAGGCTTTTGACACTTTAGATCATATATATATCAATATATTGATAAATAACTTAAATAATATTAGTATTAGATATTTACCTAACGTTCTATTATCTAGGGGAAAGTAAGCTAATACGGACACTTTAATAACACTGGTCTGCATGATTTTTCTCTTGTTAGATGTTATAACTGATTCTAGCTCAGTTTTTAACACTGATTACGAATATGTTATTATTTTTTCTGAGTCACGTCAAGTTTTTTATTTATTTCATTTTTAAATAATGACAAATATTGACAAAATTGGATTTTTTTTTATATATGATGTTTTTATAAAGTGATTAATTGTTTCTAATTATAATTATTTTAAATTTAGAATATATTACTATAATATTAATATTGATATATATAATTATAATATATTTGAATTAGCATAATTTTTGAAATATATTAAAAAAGTGACAATTGAAATGAATTTAAAATGATTAAATTATGCAATTTTGTTTGGCATTTTGACATATTATAATGAAATTAGCAATTTACTTATAATAAATTGCATATAATTATTATTCGTATAAATTAACTCTCATAAGCATTTAATATTTCAAGTAGATAAGTTGTATTTAGTTAACCATGGATAGAAGAAGATGTATAAATAATCCAGATAGATTTTGTTATATATGCGGTAAAATTACTTGGCAGAAAATATCAATAAACAGCAAAATAAAATATCTATATAAAACATACTTTGGAGTTAAACTTGGAGATCAAGATAAACAAGTCGCTCAACATATATGTTGTCCCTCATGTGTTAGGAACTTAAACAACTGGAGTAGAAAAAAAATATCTAAATTGGCCTTTGGAATACCAATGATATGGAGAGAAGGTAAAGACCATTCTAACGACTGTTATTTTTGTATGAAAAATGTAAAGGGTAAGCTATATTAATTTAATATATTAACGTATTGTATTAATAAAATATTAATTGTATTTAATATAATTAATTTATATATTTAACATTTATATGTTAAGTATATACTTAGGTCACCTAAATTAAAATTAAATTAACTTAGGTTATAATTATTTTTTAGGGGTAAATAAGAAGAATAAAATGCATGTGGTATATCCAAACGTTCCTTCAGCAATTAAACCGGTTCCACATAATGATGAAATACCAATACCCAAGCCGTCAAGCGATATTGATGATTCATCGTTACGTACATCATCCGATGAAGATGTAATTGAATGTAATGAGATCTACCAACCAATTGAAGAAAAGATCGAACCACAATTATTTGATCAAGCTGAGCTAAATGATTTAATTAGAGATTTGGGGTTATCCAAGGAATCGTCACAATTACTCGGGTCAAGGTTAAAAGAAAAACACTTACTATCTAAGACAACGACATTTGCGTGGTATCGACATCGAGATGCAAAATTCCAGAAATATTTCCTAGCTGAAGAAGAATTAGTATATTGTTGTAACATAGTTGGCTTAATAAATGAAATGGGGATTGAATATGACCCAACTGAAAGGAGATTATTCATTGATTCATTGATCTATGAGAAGTCTGAAGGTAGTTTTATTACATAACGGCAATCAACTAGGTTCCATACCTATTGGATATTCAATAGCAATGAATGAAACCTACGCCAATATGAAAATAGTTCTAGATAAAATTGGATACTATCAACAAAATTGGAAAATTTGTGGTGATTTAAAGGTTTTAAATATTTAATTTATACTATACTAATGATAATATGTTTACAGATGACAACTATATTATTGGGCATGCAAGCTGGGTATACCAAATATCCCTGTTTCTTGTGTTTATGGGATAGTAGAGCAGATGATCGACATTTCAATCAATGTGAATGGCCACTTCGGGAACATATGAACATTGGACAACACAATGCGATGATGTAACCATTTGTACAGCAGTGTAATATTTTACTGCTATTATGAAAAATTACATCAAGGCACTAGTAAAGGAAGGTGGAGCATTTACATTTTTAAGATCAAAATTTAAGTATATCAGTGAAGCAAAGATAAATGCTGGTATACTCAATGGACCTCAGATTCGTGAATTGAATTCGGATAGTAATTTTGATGAATCAATGACCAATGATGAAATCCAAGCATGGATATCATGGAAATCAATCATAAAAAATTTCTTAGGAAATAATCGCAGTCCATAGTATGAAGAAATAGTTGATGTACTTATGAATAATATCAGAATCCTTGGTTCAAGAATGTCAATCAAAATACATTTCTTAAACTCTCATCTTGATTACTTTCCATCAAACTGTGGTGACTACAGTGAAGAACAAGGCGAACGTTTTCACCAGGATATAAGTACAATAGAGGAAAGATATCAAGGAAAAATGGATGTCAATATGTGCGCAGATTACTGTTGGAGTTTAATGAGAGATAAACCCAGTCATGACCATAACAGAAAAGCAATCAAAAAACCTTTCATTAACGTTTAATATCTTCAGTCTGTATGTTATAATCATTATTATCTTTACTTTAAAATACCATCTGTACATAATAAATATTATATATTAACTATTTATATTTTTATAACTATGATAATATATGTAATTTTTTTGATAATTTATGATTTTGACAAATATTTAAAAATGAAATAAATAAAAAACTTGACGTGACTCAGAAAAAATAATACCATATTCGTAATCAGCATTAAAAACTGGTCTATAATCAATTAACATATCTTACAAGAGAGAACATTATTTTTAAAATGCAGAACTGTGTAATCAATGGTCTTAACATTTTATCACTCATTATTTTTATTCAAAAATTACAATATATTAATATTATATGATTATAGATATTAATGTGATTTAAAAATGTTATTTAGTCTTTTTATTCAAAAGATAACGAGGGTATACGAATTCGGTATCCATGTCCGAATACGGACACCCTGTGTTATAATACGGACACCATATATGGTGTATATATACTACTAGATAAACTATATATTATTGATAAATTAATCAGACAAATTATAATTACATTATTTATAATTACATTATTTATAATTAATTTTATTAATAATTTATTCATAATATAATTAGTTAATAATTTATTTATTTTTATTATTTTTTTAATTAATAATACAAATTGTGTATCTAAATAATACAAATATTAGATTTAGCTTTATTGGTGGTATTAATATTATAACGCACGCGAATTTTATGAAAATCAGAATAGTTCATACGCTGCGCCCTGCTTGGTTATAGGGTGTCCGTATTAATACATCTAGAGTGTCCGTATTAGGGACTTATATGACTTCTAGATATATGCTTATAATTTAATGAATATTTTATAACAAATATAACAAATATGTAATTTCCTATTTATTCAGATTGATTTTCATTTACACGAATAAATTTACCAAGCACATCAATTAATAATATATGTATAGTTCTAATGATATACAAAATTTACATCATAAAATAAGTTATTGTCCTTTTATAATTGTTTTATATTTTGTATATTTTATTTAAAAATAACTAGTCAAACTTTGCTTTTTGTTGTTCTGATTGTTTACACTCTATCTGATTCATATATATGTATATATATATATATATATATATATATATATATATATATATATATTTATATATAATATATATTATATATATATATAATTTATAAAATATTTAATAATTATTAATTTTAATATTTAATATAATTATATTTAACCTCCCAAGAATATCCAGATTGACCTGCAATTGTATTAGATTTTACGATTTCCCCTTTATATGGTCCAAATCTTAATCTGGATTTAAGTTTAATTATGCTGAATACACCTAGATGTAAATATGAATGAAGTTAAGTTTTCATATTTATTAACAAGTTAATCATTAGTAATATTAAATAGTATTTATATATAATAATTATGTACCAATTAGTCATCTTCGAATATAAATATAATTAAATATATATTTATTAGAGAAAGTAAAGGGTTTAAATATAATATTTGGTAGTAGAGTTTGAAAAAATATTAAATTAATATTCAAAATATATATATAATGAAACAAATAAATATTATATATTTATTTTATTATTTTGAAAAAAATAAGTATAATTTCATATAAATTGTATTTATACTTGTAAATTATTGATTATTATAATATTAACCTTTTCCGTGTATGTGTGAATGTTTAATCTCTAAAATACTTGGAATAGTTGCCTCACTATAACTTTCGTTTTTAGTTATTCTATTTTTCTGGTAAATTAGTAAATGGGATTTTTAGGTAGGCATATAATAATATTTTGTGTTTATGTTTTTTTTATGCATAAATATAAATCTAAAATATACATATTACCTATATATATATATATATATATATATATATGTATATATAATAAAATGTTTATATATATATTCCGATCAAATAATACATAGGTAAGAGTACTCGAATCCTACTTACATGCACGTAATATCGATACCCTAAAGATCTCCTAAAATATAATTTCAATCAAAAAATAATGAATGTATGAAATGTTAATCAATATAATTCTAATTTATATATATCTCCTAACATATAATTCCAATCAAAAAATAATGAATGTATGAAATGTTAATCAATATAATTCTAATTTATATATAGGGTATCGATATTACGTGCATTTCAGTATTCGAGTACTTATAAGTATACTTTTTTGTTTAATATTTAAATTTTTTTAATTATAAACAAAAACCTAATTTTTCGTTATAACTCTAAATTTATGAAATTTTTGAAGAAATTTCGATTCTCAATCGTTTAAAATTTAGATATTTTTGAAATTAACTTCTATAGATCTAATTATATTTTACAATGTGAAGAACATATTTTATATTTTTCATAATTTGTTGCAAAGTTATTAACGTTTTCCTACTCAACATACATTTTCATAATAATGATACCCTAATTGCAAGTAATATGGATACCCGTTTAATTATATAACAAATCAGCGTTATTTGTTTATAATTTGTTGCGTTATGATAATATTCATTAAATTAATAAAGATATATCTAATAATATAAACATCTACCTATATATATATATATATATATATATATATATATATATATATAAATATATGGTTACTTATTAATTTATATTATTAATAAATAATAACAATATATATATTTGTATTATTAAGACAAAGTAATTATATTTTAAATATGTTTCCCATGTATATATATATATATATATATATATAAATATATGCTTATAACAATATATTTTTATTTATTAAGAATAAATATTAAATGCGTGTGTTAAGATAATTCATATTTATATATTATTGCATATTGGATATTGGGTGTCAGTAATATGTGAAAATGTATCCATTTTCAGGATAGTTCACATAATATGAACACCCCTGTTATCTCAGAGTTATATTATTTTAATTTAATATTAAAATAGCTATTATATATATATATTATATATACTATATACATACTTAATATATATATATATATATAAAATTTGGAAATATTTAATTAAGAAATAGTAAAGTTATTATGATTTATTGTTATGGTGTCAGTACCTACTTGAGTTGTTTACCCTACATACCATCAATAAATAATACAAAATAAATAATTTATTTACATTAATGATATAATTAATTATAAAATGTTGTGTTTTGTCTATAATATTAACTATAATTTAAAACACACACATTTTATTAATCTAAACTGATTGATACATTAAAATAATAAAATGGACTAATATATGATATGTAGTAGTATCATAAAAGTTGCTCAATAGAAATAAATAGCTCAGCATTATGTAACACAACAGAAATCAACAGATCGGATGCAAAGGTTTAAATCATATTTATTATGCACCGTTAATAAGTGATAACACTCCTCGTAAGTGCACGTAAAATAAATAATAATAATAAAACACAACAACCACAATATATATATATATATTATACTGTGTATCAAATTAATGACTAACAGTGTAGTAAGAATGCAGGAGTGTGAATCATTTATAAAATATATAAGGGGAACAATAAATTATATCCATCGAACTATAACTTACTTTTAACATTTAAATTAATATTTTACTAATATTATACTCTAATAATACACTAATATTAACTACTTAGTTTTATTCATTTTACTTAATTTATTTCATCATATATATATGATTATATATATATAGTAATTCTATTCTATCATAATTCTATTAATTAATAACCTTATTTTTTAATGTTTTAACAAATTAGAAATAGTACATTTTTTATTATATTAAATATTTTTAAATAAGTATTAATATTTCTGGTAATATTAAAATACAAAAATTAAGAATTCCATGTATATATAGGTTAACTTCATATAGGGACGTTAACCTGGTATACTAGCAATTCGACCAAATAGAAAATCTAAACCGAAATTCAACCTAAACGTTTAATTATCTTAAATGTCTATTAGTCTATAGCCTATAGTCTATATATATATATATATATTTCTATATATATATATAGTCTATATATATATATATATTCAGTATACTGAATATATATATATATATATATATATATATATATATATATATATGTATATATATATATTATAACTTATTTATTTATATAATTATATTCAATTATAATAATTTATATTTGTATACTACATTTATAGATTATACATTATAATATTTAAGTAAAATTAATATATTATATAACATAATATACTTAATATATCCTAAGTAACTAACATCGACCACAGTATCATTAATATATTTCTGAGGACCGTGTACCGGGCAATCTCCCATATACTCCTGATTGCATTCATCACATTCTATATATTAATAAAATATAATTAATATAGTAGACATAATAATAATAGGTTTATGTTTATGTTTATATGTAAAATATGTATACCATTCGAATGGTCATTACCATACAAATCACAATATTACAAACACCTATACTGCAATATATATATACAGTGATGGGCACCGATCCTTTTTTCCTGGATCGGCGATCCCGATCCCGATCCTCTATTTATTCTCTTATGCGATCCTTTTCCCGATCCCGATCTTCAATTTGTTACCCGATCCTTTCCCGATCCAGATCCTAAGTTTCTTACCCGATCCCGATCCTGATCACGATATTATTTATATATTTAATGAATACGATTTTATTTCAAAATTCGAAAAAATATAGGTAGGGGAAAGTAACCGAATACGGACAGTGCTCGAATACGGACACTCTCAGTATCTCAGAAATCATAAATCCTACAAAAAAATGTTTAATGAATAAAATATTCATAATTATATAAATAGTCTAAAAGGTATTTTTTATTTTTTAATTATTTAAAATATGGCTGATATATCCAATAAACTGATTTTTTTTATTACTTTTTAAATTTATGAAAACAAATTTCAACTTAAAACCTTATCAAGAATATACAAATGTATCGATATAAAATATAACACTATATTATTACAAAATAAAGCATTCTAAAAGTATATATATATAATTTCTATATTTGTTATCAAATATTCATTATAAGTTATAAGCATATATATAGAGGCCATATTTGTCCCTAATACGGACACCCTATAACCAATCAGCGCGCAACGTGGGAACTATTCTGATTTTCATAAAAATCGTATGCGTTATAATATTAATACCACCAATGAAGCTAAATCTAAAAATGTTATTATTTAGATACTTAAATTGTTTTAGTAATATATATTAATATATAATTATATATAAATATATATTAATAAATATATAATACAAATAAATAAATTATTAACTAATTAAATTAGAATACATTTTTCATCAAATTAATTATAAATAATGTAATTGTAATTTATCTGATTGATTCATCAATAATATATAGTTTATCTAGTACACTACCATGGTATATAGGGTGTCCGTGTTATAACACAGGGTGTCCTTATTCGGACATGTGCACCGAATACGGACACCCCCGTTATCTATAAAATTAAAAGATTAAATAAATTTTTAAAATCACAATAATATCTATAATATAATATTAATATATTGTAATTTTGGAATACAAATAATGAGTCATAAAATCTTAAGACCATTTATTGTTAAAGTATCCGTATTAGGTTACTTTACTCTATAATACCTATGTAATATAAATTGTTAATAATTGTAAATAATATTTATTATTAATATATTGTATTATATTTCAATAATAATTCAATTGAATTAAATGCATATATTAATGTATATCATATAGACTATAAAGAAAGAATCATCTATAAAATATGTCTTATGACTCATAATGCACTCCACTTTGAAACGCCGTCATATTTATATGAATTGATAGAGAGAATCGACCAGACAAGAAGTCTCAGGCCGTGTCATGTTAATCGTATACGACCTAGATCGACAATACATTCTACTGCTGCCCGTTCACGCGCCTTCTCGTCACAAGCACCGATAGCCTGGAACTCACTACCTGCAACACTCCGTGCTGAAAGAAACTCAGAAAAGTTCAAAAAGAATTTAAAAACATATTTATTTACACTATAACTTTCTTATTATTTCATTATACATTATTGTTAACTTAATTGTTTAAACGATGTCTAAATAAAATGTCTTCTTCTTCTACTATATGATATATTAAATTAAATATAATTTATTTATATAAATGCATTGAATTGTATACAAATATCTAATAATTACGATGCACATTGTACATCGAGTCAAAGTCGGTGGTTTACTTATATAATATCAATGATTAAATTCTATTATGGTAAAAATAACAATTATTATTTAAATATTAAGTAGATTTTACCTTGTAATACCTTGGAAAACATTACAAAATAATGATCAATACAATATAATATCAATTTAATAATATCATATCAATGTAATACTAACATGTTTTTAATATTCTTATAAATAAATATAATAATATTATAGAATCGTATATGCAATGATGGGCACCGATCTTTTTTTATGGATCGGGATCGGGATCGCCGATCCTTATCCTTTTACCGATCCCGATCCCGATCCTCCATTCGTTACCCGATCCTTTGCCGACCCCGATCCCGATCCTATCTATCTGACCCGATCCCGATCCCGATCAATGATCGCGATCATTCCCATCACTGCCTATATATATTATACTAACTTAAAATATCGATTTCATTTTCAAAATAATCGACTTTTTTAATATTTTGTCTCTTTGGCCTTTTCAATACGTTCATCTATATATAAATTAACATTATTAATAATAGATAAGGTAAAATATATGACAGATCTTGAATTTATTTAAAATTATATGAAGTTTTGATAAATGATTAGGAAGGATTTTAATGACATTAAAAGAGGATCATTATAAGGAATGTAAATTAAGGAAGATACTGTGAATACAAATTAGGTTTTCGGTTTTCGTTCGAATATTTTATAAATATTGAAAGTAAAAATAAAATGTAATAGTACTAATAGCATAGTAATACATTATTCACACATAAATATATATGCTACAAATAACTAATCGGTGAATATAAATTAAATATATTTTATTTTACTCATGATGGTGATATTGAAGAAAAAAAATGAAAAAGTATTGGCAATATATAATTATCTATTCCCTGAATAGATTATAATCTATTTACATATAAGAAAAAAAGGAAGGAGTATAATATTTATACTACGATATTTATTACATATAATCTATAAAAAATAAAAAATCGTATTTTTACAATTGAAATCATAATATATATATATATATATATATGTATATATATATATATGAATAAGTTTTGATATTTGATATATATTATATATGTATTATACATGTATGTTCAATTTATATTATTCATACTAAAAATATATAAATTTTAAATATTTATGTGATCATAATTATATTCTAAATACTTGTACTTATCTTTAAGCTATAGGTGCGATGAATTAGATGAATTAGAATAATTAAAAGAGAGGTTGCCATAACTAATGCCAAGTTGCTGATTGAATACGCAATTCTGGGAAGTATAGAATATTAAATAACAAAAAATATATTCAATACTTTGTAACATAGTATATTTATATATAAAAGTGAAAAATGTCTCTGTAGGTAGGGAAAAGTAACCGAATACGGACAGTGCCCGAACATGGACACTCTCGGTATCTCAGAAACCATAAATCCTACAAAAAAAATGTAATGAATATATACTATAGTCTAAATAAGTATTAGTATTATTTAATTATTCAAAATACTGCTGATATATCCAATAAACTGATTTTTTTATTAAGTTTTTAAATTTATGAAAAAAAATGTCAACTTAAAACCTTCTCAAGAATATATAAATGTATCTATATAAAACATAACAATATATTATTAAAAACTAAAGCATTCTAAACATTATATACATAATTGCTTTTTTTGTTATCAAATATTAAGTAAGTTATAAGAATCTATCTAGATGTCATATAAATCCCTAATAGGGACACTCTAGATGTCTTAATACGGACACCATATAACCAATCAGCGTGCAGCATGTGAACTATTCTGATTTTCATAAAAATCGCGTGCGTTATAATATTAATAGCATCAATATTTTAATTTTTTTATACCATCAATATCCACCGCTTATATTATAGCTACTGCCTACATCCTACTTCTTTTCGACTACTGCAATGTTATCCTTTACAATATCCCCTCATCGTACATTACTAAACTCCAATTTCTTCAAAATTCTATAGCTAGGTGTATATTCAATATATCAAAATACTCCCATACTCATATATCTCCATTCCTAGCTAAACTCCACTGGATATCTGTGCGCCATAGAATCCTGTATAAAGTTCTACTACTGGCTCATAAAGCTATCCACCATGACTTCCCTGACTACCTAGTATCCCTACTCATACTTAAATTATCATGGTATTGCAATTAGTACCACTGCAATTAGTACCGTGCAGTGCACGCTCCACCAATACGTGTCTACTTCAACTTCCTCCTAAACACAACTTACATTCAACTAACACTCGCGCCTGGGAAATATCCCATACTCGTGGAACACTCGCCCTATAATGTAGGGCATACATCCATCCGTACTACACCATCAATGACAAACTTCAAGAAATTACTGAAAACCCATTTATTTAATCTGCAACATTGACATCAAATATATATGGACGTCCGATTGCTTTATAAGCACAGTTCGCAGACCGAAAACCGAAAAAATGTAATAATGTAAATGTGATGAAGCTAAATCTAAAAATATTATTATTTAGATACTTAACTTGTATTATTAAATAATAAAATAATAAAAATCAATAAATTAATTACTAATTAAATATTATTAAATTATTCATAAAATTAATTATAAATAATGTAAATTTAATTAATCTGATTGGTTCACCAATAATATATAGTTTATCTAGTGGTATATATATATATATATATATATATATATATATATCCTATAGAGTTTCCGTATTATAACACTACGTGTCCGTATTCGGACATTGGAACCGAATATGGTTACCCCCCGTTATCAATTGAATAAAAAGATTAAATACAATTTTAAAATCACAATAATATCTATAATCATATAATATTAATACATTTTAATTTGTTAATCAAAATAATGAGTCATAAAATGTTAAAACCATTTATTGTTAAAGTGTCCGTATTATAATACCTATAGGTTACTTTCCACTATATTGCCCTTATACATGTATTGACTTGAACACCCTAACCTATAGGTTAGTTAACTATAGTTATTGACATTCTATCATAGATAAAGAATATAGCATTCCCGGAAAACTTGGATATATTGTTATTGCTATATATAAATCTATATAATATATAATAGGTAGAGTAAAAATATCATTTTAATATAAATGTATACATTTTTTTGTATTAGAATTATTCGTAAACCTGTCTTAAAAATATACACGAATAGTTCACTTTTTTAAAACTAATACCGAATTATATAAAACTATTAATTTACGTCCCAAATAATTATATATATATTAGAAAAATAACTTATTTACACATGCTTACGATAATGATAAATAAATGAACATATTTCAAGTTATTTAAATTATTCAACTTATTTTTTTATAGAAAATAAATTAGAAAGTTGTATATAAACTAGTATGCATTAACAGTATGCATATTAACATATATGAATGTATGTCGTATATATTAGTGTACTCCGCAATTAGCTGGAAGTGTAGATCATTTATGTATTTGGTTCCATTATGAAGATACTAACTATATATATATATCTAGGTATATAGGTATTATAAATATAAGATTATTGATATTTTATTTATACATTAAGAAATAATATATATTCCATTATTTAATAAAAATATACGATTTTAAAAAATGTACTTTAAAATGTTATTATTTTAAAATGTATACATTACAAATATTATATTGCATGATTTTAAATAATACAACTTCAAATCCTATATATATATTATGTGGTTTTTAAATAGCTGTATATAACATATGTTATGATTGGTAGAATTATTATTATGATTATAATCTATATATATGACTTATATATTATTATATACTAATATATATATATATATATATATATATATATATATATATATATATATATATACGAATATATATTATATATGCCTATACTTTTTTTGACTAAATACAATTATTATAAATTCATGCATATATTAAATATAAATTATAATATATATATATATATATATATATATATATATATATATATATATAATATAAATACACACACTAACATACACCCAGCCTACATTAATAGCCTCATAATAGTAGCATAATAGTATACATAATTGCATCAAATGTTTACATTGTGCTATTATGTACATAATTATTATGTTAATATGTACATAATTATGTATATAAGGCAACACTGGCATTATGTTGCCATTAAATGTATATTATGCTGCTATTAAATTGTAATGCCATTATTATGCTATTATGTTGCCATTAAACGTATATTATGCTGCTATTATGCTGCTATTAATTTGTAATGTTATTATGCTGATATTATGTTGCTATTATTATAATAGCAACATAATAGCCGCATAATAGACTTTTAATGGCAATATAATTATTATATAGCTACTATAATAATAGCATTACAAATTAATAGCAGAAAATATTATATTAAATATAATATTAAATGTACTTTTAATGGCAATATAATAGCAGCATAATATCACAGTGTAAATATATGATGATATTATGTATTATATTATGAGGTTATTACTGTTAGCTGGGCATATACACATACACATATATATATATATATATATATATATATATATATATACAATGTGTTTGCATACGAGACGCGCGAAGCGCGTGTATATACAGTGTTATAAAATAATGTATGTTGATGATATGTTCATATATTCAATATATATATATATATATATATAATATTATAGTAAACTATTAGATAAATAATATATCGCTATGTATTCTAAATACATTATATATTAACTAACGTTGTGCGTGTGTTAATAATACTCAACTATTGAAATAAAATAATGCTTCAGACGATAATTTTATATTTCATATTCAATATTTTATAAAAATATAATATTCTCACAATCATTGATATTGAATATGTATTTATGTCAATAATACATAACATACTAGAAATCCAGAAATGATATTGAATTCAGTAAGTAAGATATTATGTCTAAATACAATCATGGAAATTGACATCAATTGACCAATATGTCATATATCTAAAATATATTTGAAATTATATACTTTTTAATAGATATTTCACTTGCATAAGTGTAATGTATATTTCAAAATTAGTTAAAATGTGTGTCTGAATATATGAAATTGCCTTACTATATCTATGTATCCTAATATATTTTTTAAATTATTGAAATAATATATCATTTTAAATATATATTATAAAATAAAAGATATATATATCCTAATATATATTTTAAATGATTGAAATAATATATTATTTTAAATATATGTTATAAAATAAAATATGATATATCAATATTTATATATATTTCAAAAAATAAAATATTAATAAAATATTAGTAACTTAAAATGAGTATACTCATTGAGTATACTCAATGAGCTATAGCTAAATCGTGAAAACGTTCAGTGTACACACGGCACGTACAATGTACGTCGTACACTGTACACTGTACACCGTACACAACGGTACCGTACAGTGGTACCGTACACCAGGCCCGTAGCCAGACATGTATACCAGGGGGGGGGCAAAGCCCCACAAAATGTTAAGACTAAAATGTAATGAATATAAACTAGTATACTAGTTATAATATCACTACTAGTTATTTACTAGTATACTCTATTACTTATATTGACGCACAATGTGAATTACCCAGGGTATAAATAAATAATAAATAAAAAATACACTGTGTATATATTATACACTATATAAACATAACTTTATATGCATATAATATCTTATAATATATCAGTAGGATCATGTTAACAGGTAACGTTTACAATATTAACATAAGTAGATAAGTCTACTGGATACTAGCGAGAGAATTAAAAATGTAGTCATGGCAAAGGTAAGCTTTAACGAGATTTTCTAATATTATATACACAAATATTTAGCAGTGCGTATCATGTTATTAATGTGTGGAGATTAGTTTAGGTGAAAGGTTATAGTGAAACTAAGGGTAGTTATAGATTGCGAAGTTGGAAGAGATAGTAGAAAAGGATGAGTGATTGATAGAGGAGAACTGTGTCTTGAGAATATGATAGTTTTAGTTGTAGTCATAGTTAAGTAAATGTAGTTACGAGAGAACCAATTTAGTGAGATAAAAACAATTAAAACAATTAAACATAAATATTTGAATCAGACCGGAATCACTAGAACTATGAAATGGCTATATATCTGAAGATCATCGGCATAAAGATGATAGTTAATATTAGGATATTTATGAAAAATTTATTTTATAGGAAGCATATAAATAATGAACAATATAGGGCCAAGAACAGAGCCATGTGGAACACCATGTATGTTAATATAAGGATGAGACAATGAGGAGTTAATCTTCACCGAAGATGTTCTAGATGAAACAATATATAAACCAACTGTGGGCGTTACCGTATACCTACCAATTTCATTAAGTCCAATAGAAAGAATATTGTGATCGAGGGTATCAAACGCTTTAGATAAGTAGATTAGTATGATATAGCATGGGGTTATTATCAAGATATGTTAGAATATAATTAATGATCAAAATAAGGGCAGTTTCGGTACTACGATTAGGAAGATACGAACTTTGATATTTATCAACAATAGCATTAGACATACTGTAATTGATAAGTTGAGTGGGCACAACTCGTTATGAGGTCTTAGATATTTATGATAACTGGGATATTGTACGATAACTTGATAAATTAGACTTGTCAAGAATAGTTTTTTTTAAATAGGAATAATCTATGAATATTTCATTGTGTGTGGAACAATAGATGATATAAGTCCAATAAAATATGGTGATAATGTAAGTAAATTTAGTGGAATAGGATCAAGGAAGAATTGGTTTTCAAGTATTTCATCAGAGAGAGTAAGTACAAAGTCATGTGTGGGAAGCGAAAAACATGACCAGTGGTTCTGATTTGATATTAAATTTAGATTTAGTCGTACCGAGTTGATGTTTGGAAGTATATTGATAATTCTAGAATTTTGTTTTGGAAGAAATTGGCAAACAATGAACAAATAACTAAATCAGGTTGGTCAGGATGATGATTGGTCTGGGTTTTACCTACTAATGTGAAAGATAATTTATAAGCTTGTTTAGAATATATTCTATAACTACCGAGCATATCAGTGAAGTATAACGATTTAGTAGCGCTTATAAAGCGATCGAAAACTTTAAAGGAAATAAAATCAGATCCAAGTTTAAGTTGTAGTCTACGAAGTAGTTGCATCAGTTTAACAAGCTCAATATTAAACCAGGAAACTTAGAATACGTTTGGTTGATAATAATAATGAAGGGTACAACACTATCAAGCGAATTAGATAATGCAAAATTAAAATAATCAAAAAGTGTAGACAAATCAAAAGATATAATGTTGTTAAGGGGATCCCGCACATTTAAAGTGAAACTAATTTATTTTTTTTCATATTTTTTTTATTACATAATAATACTTATTTTAGTGTTTTTTATTATCTGTAAAAAAATAGACATGAATTCTGTGTAGAAATTGCATAAAAATGTGTTTTTTGACGATAAGATAATGTTATTATATACTATTCAATATTACATTTTTATACTGTCAAACTTCAAACGTTGTTTTCTCAGAATAATTATTTTGAGCTAGGTAAACTATTATAATTATAATATTAATTTTTTTTGCTTTATATAGAATTTAATTATGTGAATAGTAAAATAGAGAAATAATTAATGTATATTAGTTGTATAAAATAATAATTTCTATAGAAATACCATAATTTTATTATTGCTAATTTTTAATTTAGATATATATAATATAATAAATAAAAATATTAAAAATAACTTTCTATTTTCCTATGCATGTATATGTTATGAATACAATACAAAAAAAAGTAGGTAAATTGAGTGAATAGAATATCAGTTCTATTTTTTGTTAGTGGAAATACATTTTTCCTATCTATTTATACACGAAATATCAGTTCTATTTTTTTTTAGTGGAAATACATTTTTCCTATCTATTTATACACGAAATTAGCAAATTGCGTGTTATGTGCGGGATCCCCTTAAGTTGATGAAATATAGAGTTAACACACATTGATTTATCAATAAAGGAGATTTTCCGAAATGATCTAGAACAGCGATTCTTAACGGGGTCGATTAGAAAATGTTGGGGGCATTTAGAGTTGTTAGGTTATTATAAAATAAAAATAAAAACTATAAATTTTATAATAAATTATATAAAAAATAAAATTTCTATATATCAGAAATTATTATAACAAGATATGCGTATGTTCGAGAATAGGTTTATAAAAAGATATATTACTAAGTGTATTTTATTTAAAAAATTTAAAAAGCATATGGTGTTATAAACGAGCAACGTTGCTTATGGCATTAATAATAATAATAACTAATAATTTATTTTATGTTAAATTTATTCTAATAATTCATTGATGGTTCTCCAGCAATGATTGGCAGAATAAATGAAGTTGCTGCATTACTTACAAAAGGAATACCAACATTATTTATAATGAACTGTGTTAATGTCATAGATAGCATTTATTAGCAAAAAATCTTGATTCAAATTTGTTTGATACACTAGATATTATAAAATGTATCATTAAAATAAAACATAATTGCCTGCACAAGCGTATATTCAAGTCATACGAGGATTACAATGAAGACTATGATAAACTGTTATTGCACACAGCAGTAAGATGGCTCTCCAAAGGAAAATGTTTAATCCGTTTTCATAAATTATATAATACTATCTTGATACATATGAAAGAGCATGATAATATTATATACTCAAAATTGATATATATAAAAAAAAGATATTGCCTATTTATCAGACATATTTAAGAAATTAAATTTATTAAATAAGTAGAGGAAAAGAAATAACTTTAATACATGTCAAAGATATTTTATGTGCATTTAAATTAAAATTAAAATTATATGTCAACAATATAGAAAAAGTTGAATATTGCAATTTTATGAGATTGAAAACTTTTGAAAAAGAAATTTCTCTGCATGAAAAAATGCGATATATTTCACATATGAATAATTTAATTAGAAATATAGATTGCCGTTTTTATGACCTATTTCTATTAAATATTCCAGATTTTATCATTGATCCATTTAACTGCAATATATCAGAAATAGATACTTCAATTCAAGAAGATATAATAGATATACAGAATGACTCTGAACTTAAAATACTGTTCAAAAATAAAGGATATACCAAATGTTGGTTAAATATTAATTACAAATATGAAAATATATGGAAATTAATTATTATTGCTGGCTTTTCTAACATCATATTTAGTTGAAAAAGGTTATTATTATATGATTATTATATATTATAATATATGTATATATTTAATTTTACGGGGTTCAGTTCTGTTATACAAATGTTAAAGACATATCGGAATATGCTTGATATCATGGGAAATGTAGATTTAACATTACTATTGTCATCGAAAGAACCAAATAGAAAAACTAATAAAGAATCACCAACCACAAGGATCACATTAATATAATAACTGTTTCAATTATTATTTATTTTAATTTATTTACAGTGGGCAATTATGTAAAAACTAGGGTGAAGGGGGCGATTTAAAAAAAAGGTTAAGAATCTCTAATCTAGAAGGTCGATTAATTTGTAGGTTATATCACCAGTAAGTTCAAATCAAATAAAATGGCAAAGTGATAATATATTAGATAACTTTGAGTGGGATATGAAATTAAATTAGAATCAGCTAAATATAAAAAAAAGTCAATATTATTACTATTAGTGTTAGTAGTAAAGAAAATATGTTGCGTCAGGGAATACTTAAATATAAGTTTATTCGGAGATAAGGAAGCATGATTTTCATTATTAATTTGAATATTAAAATCACCAAGAATAAACGTGTTAACTGATGTAAAATATTCTAAAATAGAACAGAGGTCAGTTAAGAAACTCAATAGGCTAGATGAAGGTGGACGGTAGATAAGTATAATTATAATGGTAAATAATTATGTAAACTGAATATTACAGACCAGAATTTCATATGAAGAGAAACATGAGGTAGATGACGAAATAAGCTTAAGTTCCGATGAGAATGATAGAGCTAAGCCACCACGATGATGTATACCTATTAGCAAGCTGTAGCAGAATCATCAATAGTTAACCAAGTATCAGTAATAGCAGATATATAACAATTAGAATCAATAATTAATTGTGTAATCAAATCAACTTTATTTCGTACTGATCTAGCATTGGGGAGTTGAAAAAAATACTTTTTAGGAGAGTGCACTAGTAGTCAATCAACAGTTGGATCTTTTTTACGCGATTCGTAGAAGGAATCACATGATTCGGACCATTTATCAAACCATTTTCTTTTCCATTGCGGAATTCCAATTGTATTAACCACTTACTGTGAAAGTACTATAATCTACAAATATATAAATTAAATTGTCTTTATTTTGTATATATATATATACATATTATTGGTAAAACTTCTTATTTTATTTTCAAAAGATGCTCTACCACTTGTACGTTTAGGACATTAAACATTTCCGAGATCAGATGGACGATAATTTAAATTTATTTTTTCATATTTTGTAGTGCTATTGTTGGGGTTTGGGGTTGGTTGGATACTTAGATAATTGGTTGGTTGGTTGGTGGCTATTGATTTTGTTACTGCTATTCTGTGATATATTAATTTGTCTGCTCCTATTTTAGTAAACCAAATATGTTGTTGTTTTTTTCTCATGATAGGGTAACTATTAATTAATTACAATTAAATTATTAAAATTTATTTTTAATATCGCATTGTATTGCAGTTAATCGCGTTGTAAAACAAGGCGATCCAATGTCATAATTGATGCAGTAATATATATTATACAATTCCTCCCTTAAACTATTGACCATTGATGATACATATAATTATTTAGGTATCGAAATTGGACCTATAGGTTGGATCTATATATAGATATTAAAAATAATAAAATAGCCATATAATTAACAACCACATTATTATTAATATCAAAAGCATTGTTATAACCCCAACAAAAACTTGACCTAATTATATCCTTTCTGTTACCAAGTATGTTACACCAGCTAACCTTCTCTAATATTTATCTAAACTCACTAAAAACTATGGATAGATTAATTAGGTCATTTTTTAGGCGTTGGCTGCGACTTCTTAAATATACGTCGCTAGGTGTATTTTAGGCACCCTGTGTTATTGGATGTTTAGCGATAACCCGACTATTTTTAATTATAACCAAAGATTTTGCGAAGCAATTATATAACACTCCCTATGCATGCAACGTAATTGAGTAATAGCCCCAACCGATGCTAGCAGTAGTATCGAAATCACTGAAATAGATTTAGGTTCGGCTCTGTTTGCATACAACAATGTTTTCATTGCTCTATTAAATTACATGCAATATAAATTAGCTTTTACTCACTAAATATATACTTATAGCATTTAAAACATACATATCATATTTGTTTGTTATATATTAGTAATGAACACTTAGTTTTCATCATACAAATATTAATTTAAAGCATATTATTTAACATTTTAAAAGTGTATAGTTAAATACGAATTTACATTATAAACAACGCATAGTTCCTAAAAGTAACCCGCTATAGGTGGCACCAGGGTATTTTGTATACAAATTCGAATTACACGATTTCGCGTAAGTGTTATATCTTTCCTTCGGAAAATCTTTGTTATAACTGTTATGCGACTAAGAAGAATTATTTCTATACGAGGAAATAATGATCCCATAATCCAAACCCTTCCGAATAATATAATATTAAAATGATCATCTCCAAGATTATTATGATAATATATATTAAAGATAGGTATATAAGATAGATAAATATATCATTTAGTAGTAATATAAATATTAAACGATATCATACAGACTATCTTATTAATTCGGCGGATAGACGTTCCCTATATTAATAACTGGTATAAAGCACTCAATAAATTATTAAACGACAGAGACTTCGTCGACTCTTTTAAATTAACACGCCTTGCTTTATACCAAATTTAAAGAAAAACGGTTGTTTACAAACATATATAATAAATGTTTAATGAGAGGGTGCAACTATAAATACGACTGTTTAAACCACATAATGCAAATTTTTAATTATAATTATAATAACAGAATACATACACATAACTACCTAAATAATCTACTTATACTGTTATTAAATAAATAACATTATATTTCTATCCTCGAATCACATATCCAAACTCGTAACGGACTACGTAAACCCGACATAATAACATATAAGATCAATAGACACAATGAATACTGATACTATCTACATATAAAAGACTAACTACTATAAAAAGATGGATATCATCGACTATTTTAAGCAAAGAACTAGTTAAATTACATATTTGTAAGTCATGTTGGAACTGGTAGGGGAAAGTCTCTGATTACCGACCCCCTCTCGTATCTCAGTAACTATAAGAGATATTAAAAAATTATATATACATGAACTGTTAGTAAATTAATGTTAAATATCAATAACAATTTTGTTTTAAAAAATATTTAATCCTACAATTGTTATTTCATAAAATGTAATATTCTGTTTTTACTTTTTAAATATTTGAATATTAACTTTTTTTAAATCATTATAAATACTTTATTAATTAAAATAAAACTTAATTTTGTATATAATATTGTAGATCAATAACATGTTTATAACCATTATAAAAATAATTTAATTTGAATAACTATTAACCAATATATCTTAATTATAGCAACCCATATGATTTTCATATTACCGACCCCCTAAATTACCCTAATACCGACCACATGTGATGTATAATATTCAATCAAAATAGATCCTTATTTTACTTTAAAATATTTGATATTGATTTAGATTTAGGATTCATGATTCTAGTTGATTATATACATACTGATTAATAAATAAATATTAAATAATAATATACACTATTTTAATATAATTACTATAAAGTATAAATTTTAATTTAATATTACTATTAAAACATAAATTCAATAATAAATAAATTGCGTGCATGTTATAATTAATTATATTTTTGTATATCTACTATTTTTATTGGATATTATGATACTACAATTTTTTATACCACGATTAATTTAGGGGGGTCGGTTTTAGGCACATGTATCCGATTACCGACCCCCTGTTTATTATTGTAAATATAATTATATCAAACATTTAAAATAGCAACATTATTCATTTCAATAATATTACCTTAATTACAAAATTTCAAATAAATATATTTAATATTGAATAAGTTATTACAAATAATCATTTAGGGGTCGGTAATCGGAGACTTTCCCCTATGACATACCTTCGGCTCTCACCACAAGATACCTTTTACAATTAGGTCTGAGTAAACGTGATATTGAGTTACTCAGTATACGTTTAATTGCGAGAGGTATGCCGTAACGGATTAATGTAACATATGTTTATTCTCTTCCTTGCCAAAATTCGTGTGTAACATTATTATTTTCTTATTTTTGTTTAAAACGTCAATAAATATGATAATTGTAATTGGTCATCAATCCAACCTATTTCCGATAATAGATAGATAGATAGATGCATAGATATATAGTTTATTGAGTATTAAATACACACAAAATGACATGAAACAATAATTTAATGATAAATAATAAATGGAAAAAAGAATGATGGTTTACACATGTGTTGCAAGCCATAAGTAAAATAATATATCAATAGACATAATATTAACATAGAAAGTATAATAACTTTCTTAATTACACTTTCATAATTAAACCTATAGGTTTAATTATGAATTAGTATACCTAATAGATGATGTAATTTAGCTGATTTTTGATCTACGATGTCTCGACTTTCTAGTAGGGGTCGACCAATTCCTATGTCATAGGAATATTCTAGAACCAGTAAAATGTATACTGACACCCGTACTCCCCGAGACATATCGCAGATCGCAAAAAAATAAATCACCTATGACAAGTACGCCATAAAGACAGAGCTAAACCAACAATTATAATAGGGGATAATCAACCTATTTATGGAAAACAAGAAATAAAATAAAGATATATGAATAATAATAATAATATGGGTATATTTTAAAAAGAAATGTAATCAACGAAGTACGTTTTAATGCATCACGGAAATCAACTATTGATTTACTGTATATCAAATTTATGGGGGCGAATTCCAATCAGTAGATACTCTATTGCTGAAGTAATTCACGTGTGCATTCGATCTGCATAGGATCTTTCTAATCTTTTGTGCATACCCTACTATCTCTACATCTATTGTTGTATACGTCGAATATCTTGTCAGGATCGACATCCACAAATCCATTCAGTACCTTGTAAGTTAACACAATATTCGTTAACAATCTGCGAAGTAATAATGATTTAATATTGAGAAAAATAAGTCCATTGGTGCAAGAATATTTGGGAATATTACATCTAGAAAATAATGGTTTAGTGAAATATTTTCATTTATGAATACGTAAAATTGCCCTACATAATACTTTCAAATCCAATTTAGTAGTAGTAGTAGTAGTAGTAGTAGTAGTAGTAGTAGTAGTAGTAGTAGTAGTAGTAGTAGTAGTAGTAGTAGTAGTAGTAGTAGTAGTAGTAGTAGTAGTAGTAGTAGTAGTAGTAGTAGTAGTAGTAGTAGTAGTAGTAGTAGTAGTAGTAGTAGTAGTAGTAGTAGTAGTAGTAGTAGTAGTAGTAGTAGTAGTAGTAGTAGTAGTAGTAGTAGTAGTAGTAGTCGTACAGCGCCGCCTAACAGTAAGGTTAGTCTCATTGTTTACATGCGACTCGCAGCGGTGGCTTGGTCCGAAGTTCAAAGTCCGAAGTCCGCCGTCAGTATCATCGTTATCAGTAGTAGCTGCTCGTTACGAAGTAGGCGTGGCGGGCGTTCGTCCTCCTCTCTCTCCGTTTACACGTACATCGCGGGCGTTGGTATCGTCTGTCTCCGCGATCGTGAAGATGATGTCAGTATTTAGTAATAGCGCGGAACGGAGGCTGGTTATTTACGTAGGATCGCTGCCCTGAAATCACACCGCACATCGCACATAGCACCGTAGCGCACCTCTCACCGACCCCGGTAAACAGTTACTCGATACGTCGTATACATTGTATGGTTGTCGCCTATAGACGGTACCCACCCCCACCCCCCCACCGCCCACCGCCGAACATCTAGGCCACACTCGTTACTAGGGAAAGTTCCTTAT
>OZ025239.1:13619810-13697310 GCA_964019155.1 Osedax fenrisi | reverse complement strand
ATGGTTCGAGTAAGTTGCACTTTGGTCTAATGAAACCACCGCTTCACAACTACAGCGCCTTTATACTTATCTCTCTCACATAATGGTTCGGATAAGTTGCACTTTGGTCTAATGAAACTACCGCTTCACAACTACAGCGCCTTTATACTTATCTCTCTCGCATAATGGTTCGGGTAAGTTGCACTTTGGTCTAATGAAACCACCGCTTCACAACAACAGCTCAGACTCTCCGTATCGAGATGTCGTTGAAGGACTCCACGGTGGCTAAACTTTTGCTGAGGCGTACGTCCATTACTTCTGTGAACCAATCAGAATCGTTCATCGAATTCGAGGTGAAGTCGCAAGCGCTCGACCTATCTTCTCGCCGTACGTGCGACGTTAGTATACACTCGCTAGGGTAGATATTGGCGCCTGGGGCCGGTTGCTGGGACATTTGATAATTTTAGCGTACGCAACGCGCTAGCAAAATTGGCCTGCGCCATGTCCTTAGCCATATGCAAATCGAGTTGTTCCGACAATTAAAATAAATGTCCTAGCCTAGCTAATTCTAGCGCGTATTATCTCGGCGACTGTCCGACTATGCGTATCGTATAGAATAAAAAAGAATTTTTTATGAAACTTTAAATCCAAAATAAATAAAATATGCTTATGTTATATTCAAAACAGTGTGAAATAACTTAATACAATAATATATATTAAAATAATTAATTATTAATAATTATATTATTATAATTCAAGTAATAAATATTAACTATTTAAATATACAACATATGCGCACTCACTATTTTTAGTTAATATAAAGTAGCGCCACCTATAAAATTATTTTAATGTGTCACTCAAATCTAAAAATAGAATATAGTTATAATTATAATTGAAATATATAACAATAATACGCGCATATAATGTATATAAATTTCAACTTAAAACATTCTCAATCATATACAAGTGTATAAATAGAAAACATATATATTATTAACTATAGTTTGAAGACTAAACAAGCTTGATTATTCCTCTACCTATGCATTTATGCCAAACTCTGAAATTATTTTATATATATATATCTGAATATACACCTATATAATTAGGTCATACAAATTATGATATTTTCAAGTTTTAATATATATATATATAAATATGTATATTAGTTTGATTAATTAATAACATTAAATACATATATTATGTTATTATTATTAATGATATGTTAAGTGAATATTTATATGTACATTATATAATATAGAAACAATATTTATATATGTGGATTCACATTAAATTTATAATATTAAAATGAACAATTTATTTTAACACAGCCTTATTTATTTCGATTAATAGGATCCATTAATCGATTAATATATGTCTTAAATATAAATTTATATTTATACTTTAATATAAGTACAGTATATATAGTATATTAATTAATTTTATTGAAATTATTGAAGTTTATATTGAATATAATATTCTGAATATATTGTAATTATTTTAAAGATAGATTCTATAGTTTTGTATATTATATTGGGTTATACTCGATAATATTTGTAATTATATTATTATAATAATTATATATTTATATAATTATTATAATTGTATATCCAATACATACTACAATACAATTAAATTGGGAATAAAATGGGAAATAAGCAAAACATTTTATTTAATATTTAGCTAACGCCAGCTATTAGTTGTCCTTAATAAATGGGTAAAATAAACGCTGCGTGTTTAATTTATATGTCGGAACAACTCGATGACTTTAGCTTAGCATTTTGATCCTTTTTACGCGCTAGAACATCGGAACAACCGATCGCTAGCAAGCGCTAAGGCGAATTTGTTCGCCTTAATGACGCGCGCCTACGCTATTTATTTTTCATCCGAACAACTCAATATCGTAAAATAAGCGTAGGATAAGCGTAGGCCAATTTTATTTTATCGGAGCAACTGGCCCCTGGAACACTCGCTAGGGTAGATATTGTCGCCTGGAATACTCGCTAGGGTAATCGAATTTTGATCAGTATACACTCTAGGGTAGATAGTGGCGCCTGGAATACTCGGTTAGGGGTTAGGGTAGATAATATTTTCTGGAATACACGCTATGGTAATCGGCTAGTGCTCAATGCATTCGCAAGGGTAGATATTACCCGCCGAGTGGAGCCATCGTCATATAGGTTTATCTAGAAACTAACACTAATTATATGTAAATATTACGTCATACATATCGATATGTAAATGAAGTAAGAATGTGGAATTTCTGTTGGTGTGATTTTAGTTACTAAAAAATAAATAGATTTAAATTGTTTAAAATAGATTTTTAATGTTGTTTTTATACATTTTTCATATACCCAAATATTAGTGTTTATAAAGGTATTCAATCAATACAACAATGTATTATGAAGCTGTATGTTAAATGTGAATTTAAATTAATAAATGACTTTATATAGTTATTATATAACTTTTAAAACAAAATTTTTTAAATAATCTATACATATGATTTTTATCGTCTAAAAATTGTACATTTAATTATTTAAATAATTACTTAATTTAAAGGTGTAAATATAAATATTAATATATATATATATATATATATATATATTGTGAAATATGATATATAGTATTGTGATATATTATTATAATTTGAGCCACATCAACTCTACTGTTATAATAGATAGAGATTGCATCGTAAGCATACATGGCATATGTCATACGCGCATTCACTGATAATACGAATGTCCGATATGCTATAATCGATAACCTCTTATATATCGTATCTCTTATACAATATGCTTACCACTATATACATTATACCTATGTATAAACTACCTCTGTTATCCACGCAGTTAATTCCGGCATGTATACGCCCCTACACTTACCTCCTACCCTACCCACAGTTACTTCCGGCCCGCATTAGCCCCTACCCTTACCTCATACCCTACCCCCACAGTTACTTCCGGCCCGCATTAGCCCCTACCCTTACCTCCTACCCTACCCCACAGTTACTTCCGGCCCGCATTAGCCCCTACCCTTACCTCCTACCCTACCCCACAGTTACTTCCGGCCCGCATTAGCCCCTACCCTCCTACCCTACCCCCGCAGTTACTTCCGGCCCGCATTAGCCCCTACCCTTACCTCCTACCCTACCCCCGCAGTTACTTCCGGCCCGTATTAGCCCCTACCCTAACCTCCTACCCTACCCCCGCAGTTACTTCCGGCCCGCATTAGCCCCTACCCTTACCTCCTACCCTACCCCACAGTTACTTCCGGCCCGCATTAGCCCCTACCCTTACCTCCTACCCTACCCCCACAGTTACTTCCGGCCCGCATTAGCCCCTATCCTTACCTCCTACCCTACCCCCGCAGTTACTTCCGGCCCGCATTAGCCCCTACCCTTACCTCCTACCCTACCCCACAGTTACTTCCGGCCCGCATTAGCCCCTACCCTTACCTCCTACCCTACCCCACAGTTACTTCCGGCCCGCATTAGCCCCTACCCTCCTACCCTACCCCCGCAGTTACTTCCGGCCCGCATTAGCCCCTACCCTTACCTCCTACCCTACCCCACAGTTACTTCCGGCCCGCATTAGCCCCTACCCTTACCTCCTACCCTACCCCACAGTTACTTCCGGCCCGCATTAGCCCCTACCCTCCTACCCTACCCCCGCAGTTACTTCCGGCCCGCATTAGCCCCTACCCTCCTACCCTACCCCCGCAGTTACTTCCGGCCCGCATTAGCCCCTACCCTTACCTCCTACCCTACCCCACAGTTACTTCCGGCCCGCATTAGCCCCTACCCTTACCTCCTACCCTACCCCACAGTTACTTCCGGCCCGCATTAGCCCCTACCCTTACCTCCTACCCTACCCCACAGTTACTTCCGGCCCGCATTAGCCCCTACCCTCCTACCCTACCCCCGCAGTTACTTCCGGCCCGCATTAGCCCCTACCCTTACCTCCTACCCTACCTCCACAGTTACTTCCGGCCCGCATTAGCCCCTACTCCCGACGTCAGCGATACGACAGCGAACCGGCTAAGCACGGGGCTAAGCCTGAGATGTCTGCCTGGGAACGCCTCCAACAGCAGAGGAACATCTGTAGACTAATGCCGGTTTCTATGTGAACGTGTGTATGCGCGCGTTTGTATATGTGCTTATTAATAATAAATATATATATAAATATATATATATATATATATATATATATATATATATGTGTGTGTGTATGTGTGTGTATGTAGTATACTATAATTGGACTCTACAAAAAAGTTAGACTTATACATATTATAAATAACTGTATGGATCTGAAAATACATTGGCGAGTCAATCAAAGTCAGTGTTTTCAAATTGTAAGTTCTTGATAAATATAAATATAAACATAGGAGAACTAGTAATAATAACATGTCATATAATTATAAACATTGATTTACATTATATATATATATTATTAATTCATGCTAAATATACCATTATGAGATACAAATATACATACATATATACACACACATACATACATACATCATACATAAATGCATAAATAGTATTTATTAAATACATATCGCAACATAGTTTGAGTGAATATATACATAATAAATAAGTGAGCTAGGTATGACCTATTGACCTATATATGATACCATAGAGCTAGAGAGAAAGAGCTCTAGATCTGTGTATGATACACACACATATGTATACATATGATCAGAATATATCATGACATATTCCATATTCGCTGAGAGGGATGACATACTTAATGTGTGTTATGTAATGTCTACATCCGGTATTGTTTCCGTTTGAATATTTTCAACATCCTCCGGAAACGCGCGCTAAGTCGGACCGTTATTATCTCAATATATTTCTTAACTCATAAAATAATATAATGGTGAATAAAAATGACAACAAAACAAGGGAAACTACTCAATAATATCAGTACGCGTCGCGCGCGTTACCGTAGTAACGTGATATCTCACGGTATCTCGCGGTACCTCGTGGTATCTCACGGTATCTCGTGGTATCTCACGGTATCTCGTGGTATCTCACGGTATCTCGTGGTATCTCACGGTATCTCGTGGTATCTCACGGTATCTCGCGGTATCTCACGGTATCTCGCGGTATCTCACGGTATCTCGCGGTATCTCGTGGTATCTCACGGTACCTCACGGTATCTCGTGGTATCTCACGGTATCTCACGGTATCTCGTGGTATCTCACGGTACATCACGGTATCTCACGGTATCTCGCGGTATCTCACGGTATCTCACGGTATCTCGTGGTATCTCACGGTTCGAGATAAATATCACGTGTGAGCCCATTGTTATCACCGCTCCGCAACGGAGATAACCGGATACTCGCCGTCGTATTACACTCCGGTGCGGCATAGTGTGCGTGTGCGGCGCGCACCGGAGTGTGTGTGTGCGCGCGTGTTTGTTTGTATTATCCGGTGTGTCACTCAATCAACCAGCGCTCGCGCGACGACGACGACGACGGTATCGACGCCACAACAAACAAACCGCAGAGGTTCAAAGTTCAAATTCCGACGTCGCCATGAGTATACGCCTACTCGCGTGCGTCGGGCGGTCGACGAGTGCGTGCGACCGACTACGAACCTTGGTCGTGCAACGCAATAACAACGGATAAAGTTCCGCGTTGTTTATTACTTTAACATTGGCCTTGACACTATTACGTTTAACATTGACCTCGTTTTATCGTTGACCTCGCGACCCCGCGTTGTTACACTCGCCGCTAGGATACGCTCACTCACCCCTGGCCCACGCTAGCGCCACCTATAGTTTCGTAGCCGCTCTATAACCATTAAGCCCCGGTCGGGTGGTGGGAGAAGGGGAGTTTATAATGTTAATCGTAAAAACAACGATCATCAGTGAATCACTAATGCTATCGTAAACATCTTACACGACTAGTATCGTCGACTAGCGGACGACCTATGAACTATAACTATTGCGTAATACACCGCGGTCAGGCAGGGATGATGTAATATAGATGTGGTGTATTACCACTGTAGAGATAACCACGTGATATTCGCATCCTAGTTATAGCTATACTATAGTGTTATTAATGCGTTAGGTCACGTGTAAACATATGCGTGGATACACACTAATAGTAGAATGCCGGAACGCAATATCCTTATTTCATAATTAATTAAGTTAACATTATAGTAAAACAATTTCAAGAGTAGTTAAAACTAGTGATGTAAATGATACCAGTCAAATCTAAAGCATCTTAGTATCAGTTACCTACAGTTTCTACTCGGCTCGGGCTCGTTTTTTTTCCCCGAAAATGAAAGTCTCGGCTCGGCATCAAAATGCTCGGCATCATTTACATCACTAGTTAAGACTATAGTCTATAGACTATTTCAGAATAATTTTAAATAATAAATTATTTATTTTATTATCTATGCATATTTTATAATGTTTTACAATTGTATTCAATTTAATTTCTAAAATATAAAATGATAGATTAATTGATATATGTAATATATTACAATGTATCCTGACATAATAATGTGTAAACAATATATATAAGAACATATGATCAGGGAGATATAATTACGATGATAGTGTTGACCTTGGTATTCTTTCGTCTGTTGATAAAAGTTAACTAATGAGTCATTAGTAATGACACGCCTGATCAACTTGTACAACTAAGCAAAAGTTTGAAAATATATTTTATCACCAATATTTTAGCTTGAATACAGAGTTCATTAATTAATCTTGATATCATATATATATATATATATATATATATAAAGCTTCTTATAATACATTAATTAATATGTTAAAATTATACTTAGGTATACCTATATGTATACATATATGTATAAATTGCATATACACTTAAGTGAATTCGATATATTTGGAATTCCATATATGGAACTTCTCCTCTTTTGTAATGCCGTAACAATGTATAATTGGATAATTAATATAGCCGAAAGTCAATCACCCATATATATATATATTAACTGACTGTGTGGCTCAGTTGGCTAAGGCATCAGACACACAATCAGTAGGACGCAGATTCGAGCCTCGTCCGGACCATTAAATATGTCTTAAAATAATATTTAGAAGTGATCATATATAATTGTGTATAAATAAATGATCGGCTCTCGTTAAAACCATGGATGCCTTAACACGAGAACGGCTTCGAAGTGACATTAGAGCCATATATGGTTATAAGTGAAAGCTTCATCTAAGTTTCTGGATGGTATGAAAGGACTCCACCAAGTAAAAATAATAATAACAATATATATATATATATATATATATACAATAATGTAGTCTACCCATTTTCCGAACATGTTATAATTGTCTAACACCTCCGTAACGCCACACTAACACCCACAACGTATCATGGGTCCGACATGCCCGCCCGCGCGTGTGTGTACGCCGTACACCAGCGTATCGTGGTGTACGCGGGCTACATGTTTATGGCTGGGTCAATATTGACGATGATAAGAGTGGACGCTGTAACGTCGGGTGACGGTCTCGCGCTCTTTCTATAACGTTATACGCGAGTTATAGAAGTCACGTGATGCGCGTTATAGAAGTCACGTGACTCGCGTTATAAGATTCACGTGATGCGCGTGTAATGATACGGTAACCTCCCGCTGTAAGTAGGTCACCGCGGATATGTAGGTTACCACAGATAAGTAGGTCACCTCGGATAAGTAGGGCGCCGCCGGTAAGTAGGTCACCTCGGATAAGTAGGGCGCCGCCGGTAAGTAGGTCAAAGTGTAGTTTGCTTTGTTTTCATTGGTTTGTCTATTGCCGTGTATGGGAACAGGCATATTAATACGTGTTCACGTATTCAGGTATATATGTACGATTGCTAAGTCGAACTTTACGAAAGTCGCAAATATGTCACGTGATTTTTACGATTTTATGTCTGATTTTCTAAATTTCAAAAATTAATTACTTTGAATAATATATTTACAGTTATTAATAATATTAATATTTTAATACTAATAATATCAACCCATGAGTTAATGCATAATGAACACCTAATTATAATATCTACCTATATGATGTAGTTGTCATATTATAATATGATATATTATAATATCAACTATAGCTGAAGAAAATATAATCGTCTTCTTAGGTAGTGCTGTGCTTTATAAAATTAATGAGTATATAATTACTATTTATTGTATACAAAAATAAGTCATAGTTCATTAATAGTTAGAATATAGTTCGAAACTTAATTATAAGGTATATACAATAGTTGCAACATGATGTTGACAACTAGTACAGGTGATACTATACATGCATATAATGAGGTATATGTTCTATAAATAGATATTATAATTAGCCCCCATTAGATTGAAATATATCTCGACTGAACATAGAGGTAGACATACATTCTCTCTAGCTCTATAGAATATATGCATATATGCAACTGCATTACAATACAATAGTAATTGATACATGATAGTACTTAATAGTAATTCATGTATACATGAATTACTATAGTGATTGATAGAGGTCGCGCTCTTATTAATAACAAAGATTTTACTAAGGAAACAAAATTTGTGCTTCGCAAAATATTTGCTAATAAGTTATGGGCAAACATTGGATAAGTCGGATACTTTTGTGCGATCCCTTTTGTGTTCGACTTATCAGGAATTTACTGTAATAGTATACTCTAGTATACTATAGTATACCACCTGCAATATTAGTATAGTAATATTAATAATAATAGTATTATAATACTATAATAGTATTATAATATATTATTATTAATATATTTTTTTATATAACATATACATATATATATATATATATATATATATTAATATATTTTTTTATATAACATATACATATATATATATATATATAACGTTATAATAATTACATTATATATGTACTACATGAATGCGAAATTATGTAATTTTCCATTTCATCATTATTTGTATTAAAAAAATGATCTTTGAGCCTTATTCATGATATTCATGCGCGCGCGATCAGAGGCTCTTTATGCGCGTCACTCGATGTAGGCACACGAAGCTCACTTTAAATAGCCACGCCCATGCCACAAATAGCCACGCCCATTCCACAAATAGCCACGCCCATCGTACAATGTACGCCCGTCGTACATGCCGTGTGTGTACCAACGCGCATTGTTTGTATACGTCGTCCACGCATGCGCGCGCGCGCTCGATGTCACGTGATGTTTAGCTCGCATCGGAATTCGTGTGTTTCCGGCCCATTTATTAGTCATCCACTATACATCGGATGCGAACAGCGCTCTCCCTCCCCATTGTGTTCTCGCGTGGAACTTGTATCTCGGTATGAACTTCAACGATAAACATGCACCTACAAATACACACGCGTATATATATATAGAATATGATATTACCTATACCCTATACAATTATACCTATACCATTATATATATATATAATTACCGCTATATATAGTGTTAATAGTGGTATAGAAAACTAGTATACTGAACTAGGTGACTCATAGTAAACTCACGCGATAATAAACGAATTCAAACTGTATTGGTTATGTTCTAAAATATTTAGGACATGGTGTAGGACATAACTAACACGTTGGCTCTGATTGGCTAATACACGAGTAAATTTGATCAACATCTTATAAGATATTATAATATCTCGGAAATGTACTAATTCTATTATACACACACACATATATATATATATATATATATATATATATATATATATATTATTAATATACTTCTATACAATAATAACCTACCTATTGGTAGTATACTAGATTACGTGTGCAGTAGAAACGTGTCGGACATCGGACATTATCGGAACTATCGGACATTAGGCTACACGGCGTATTGTGCGCTCATAGCACATCGCTATTCATGCAATATATAGGTCAATGCCAATATATGACCTATATTATATATATACATATAGGTCATGGTTAAGTATACGCGCATATATAATATGCCACGATGGTATTTACACCCTATCTCTTCCTCTCTCTACTATATATCTTCCCTCCTCTATCTGCCTCTCTCCTCTTCCCTATATAACTGCCTATATCTCTCCTATATATCTTCCTCTGTAACTGCCTATCTCTCTCACTATATGTCACTCTATATTTCGTTCTACATCGCTATTTATCTATCTATAACCAAAGCGCTTTGCTATAACTATCACACTCACTCAATATAGCTCTCTTTATCCATATCTGTATCTCTCTATATCTATTTATATATCTATCTCTCATTCATTCATTATCTTTATCATATTATCAATAACCTATATACTGTGATGAACGTGTACGGCGCATCGTGATGCCTACTAGGGGAGCTGGAACGGGGGTTTTATGTAGGGGGTCATCAACCAACCAATCAAAATAGATGTTGTGGTAAAAGTTGGGGGGGGGACCAATACATATATGTATATACCCCCCCCCCTCCTATAGGAGGTCCCCTAGATTTTAAAGTGGGGGGGACATATCCACCCTGTTGCAGCGCCCCTAACTACTACCCACGTTGCATGGGCCACGTAGAACGCTTGTATCATTAGCGTTACTAGGAGTAGGCGTGTCTACAACCCTTATTAAAACCCCGCATACTTGTTTACATTGTACCTATGTCCGACGCACTCTACACTTTAATCACGAAATGACCCGTCATCATTTAATCACGAATTTACCCGTCACCATTTTATATCGCTCGAAAGTTATCCGTGGAACTTTGTAATTTAATAGCGAATAACTCGTATACATATATATATATATATATCCTATAAAAAAGCATGCATTTATGTATTCCATATAAAGGATATTCCAGTAAAGCGAGTAGGTGTATCAGCAGTTGTAATATAGGGTAGGCATCTAGAAACTTATGTCACGAATTAGTGTATAGAAATAGGCCTAAAGTGATAGCCTGCCTATGTACAATGTACATTGTACTGTACAATTTGTACATATAGGCTATAAATAGGCTATAATAAAAATATGTTCACATGTATATTTTACTTTTGAAGTAATACATTAATTATAATTAATCAATTGATAACTATATAGGTAACTAAACTAATATATCTATATATATATATATATATATATATATATATATATATAAAGTGTAACGTGTGTGTGTGTGTGTGTGTGTGTATGTTGCGCACGTTATTAATGTGTCGTCACGACGGGGTGGTAACAGGCCATATGGACATATGTCGTTGACGATAATAATGATTAACGTTAGCGATGAGATAATCTAACGTGGCTAACGTACGGCGTACGCCATATCACATTGTACGAAGATGCTAGGATGACGTAACATATACCCGTACGTGGTATTACGCAATACGTGTTATGTTATGTGGAAACTTAGGGCGCGGGAATTATTGTGTTTAAACAATCGTTTGGGGGTGGGAGCGGGTGATATTATAGTTTACACCATTTATAAACACATTATTGGCACCGTATTATACTCTATATATATATTTGATTATAATGTGTTAATAATATTGGAGGGCACTGCACTTCCTAATAAACAGCAGGAGGGGTAGATATATCCCACCCTACCCACCTATATAGCTGCCCCCATATGAAGCTTCCCCGATACCGCATACCCCCCGGGTATAGTATGCTTACCTTTATAGACTAACTCGGCAGCGGAGTGGGCTCGCAGGTAGTCTAATGGAAAAACCCTTCTAGACATGCGCAGAAAGAGTCGGCGACCGCTGAGGGGGCAAAGTTCAACCGAATAGATGTTGTGGTGGTGGTGAATGTACGACGGTGGATAGTTCTATTTTTAATTCGAGTTTTGTTTACGTTTTAGTGAAAAACGCATATCAATAGATGAACTCTAAATACCTAGTAGTATATATATATATTTATATACTTATATTATAAATAAATATACAATGTATTACGACTGACCTAACCCTAGATAATCGATCCCAGCTAACAGTAAGAGCAGCATAATAGCAGCATAACAGCATATGCTAGAGCCTCACATGTTTACATGTGCTATTATGCTGCTATTAATTTGTCATGCTATTATGCTGCTATTATTATAATAGCAGCATAATAGCAGCATAATATACTTTTAAAATTAATAGCAGCATAGTATTAGCATAATGGCAGCATAATAGCAGCATAGCAGCAGCATAATAGCATGACAAATTAATAGCATAATAATATACATTTAATAGCAGCATAATGGCAGCATAATAGAACAATGTAAACATTTGAGGCTCTAGCATATGCTGTTATGCTGCTCTTACTGTTTTCTGGGATACCAGTAGGACATCGGCAATAGTGATACACCCGCCGTGCGGGAACAGTGACATATTTAAACACTCATTACTAATAAATACATAAAGTTAATAATTGAATGCGAAGGGAGCCTAAATATTCACCGATGAAAGTGTCCGATTAGTCATGCATGACTATTATTAATGCATTAATAATACACATAGGACATGTATGTTTAGCGTAGGATTTCTTATAGGATAATTAACTTACTGTTACATAATCGTATACGCGAAAGGAATGTATCCTATTCGTTAATGTAGGCGTGCAATAATGCTTAGCTATAGGTATAGATATCCTACGTACATTGTATGTTCTACATTAAGGGCGAAGGAATGATTTTTTCATTGGGGAGATAAATCATATAATATATAAATAATTCACAGACACAGTATTATAGATAGTATTACCTACTCTATAGACGTTATAGTATAGAGTATATATATATATTACCTACTCTACATATATTATATATAATTAAAATTGTTTACTAATATTGGAGGGGTTATAACCCCTCTAATAAAAGAGTGTAGGGGTGGCTCCCTCCTATAGATTCTATAGTATAGAGTATATATATATATATATTACCTACTCTACATATATTATATATAATTAAAATTGTTTACTAATATTGGAGGGACTATAGTCCCCTCTAATAAAACAGTGTAGGGGTGGCTCCCTCCCACCCCCTATTGCTGCCCCCATAATCTACATTATACCTAATGAATATAGTATACTATAGTCTATAGACATATTCCTAGCATAGCTAGTATACTACTGGGCCTTCTAAGATATCTATGTACCTACTATGTATAAAGTGAAGCTTAGAATACTCTTTATAGAGGACAGATTTCCGAGTAATGACATTTTGAATCTCAAGATTTGTGAAGAGTTATAATTTATAATTATACTACATTAATATAGTATATATATATCAAAAATGTATCTATGGAAATATATAACACTTTAATTTTAAACACTTATAATACGAGTAAATCGAATTTGTACACAAAGATTAACAGAGCCATCTACATAGGTTCACTTTTCGGAACTATGTGTTGTTTATAATGTAAATCGTATCAAACTATATACTTTTTTAATATAAAATAATTTTTTAAATTATTATTTATATGATGAAAACTAAGTGTTCATTACTAATATATAACAAAGCAATAGGATATGTTGGTTTTAAATACTATGTAGGCGTTATGTGTAACATCTAACTTATATTGCATGTAATTTAATAGAATATGAAAACATTGTTGTGTAAAAATCGCAAATATTTCAGTGATTTCGCTACTACTGTTGTCAGTGGCAAGAGTTAATATTAATTACGCTGCGTAGATATGGATATCTATTGGATATTTCGTTGTATTTAGACTGTTATATATTAAATATATTGAATAAAGATTTAGAGAACTCTTCTTTAAATAATACTCCATTTTTAATCATACACTATATATGATATCATAAATGTAATTAAAATAGCACACTAGTTCATACGTGTAATTATATAATAAATACGTTCATTTGTTAATATTAATCGCCAATCACATTGTATTACATCACCTATCACATTGTATTACATCACCTATCACATTGTATTACATCACCTATCACTAATTACTAAGAAGATGTGTACTATAATCTCAACATTTAATAAGAAATATAGTATCTGACATTGTTCATTACAATCGACGAGGTAACCTATGGTCATTTATACAGGAAGATATGTTAATTGTGAATAAAAACGACTGTAGATTAAGCCTAATAGTATTGCTAATGAAGCATTATTATACATCTATTCTAGTTTTATTATCAGACAATCATAACTATCTATGTTAAGCCTTAGTCAATAGTATACAATATTATAGATGTCTTAGGTAAACTATAATGTAATGCATCCTGGCTGGTACGAAAGTAAATAAAGATGATATAATGGTAATATATAAAAATGTGGATATTATGAAATTTAATTATTCGAATCACATCGAATACTATTCATCTATATACCTGCCTCGATAAATATATATATATACGCCCACATTTAAGAAGTAAATTTAAAAATAAATGATATATATATACATATATTTATAATATTTGGTCGGACCAATATATCAGCCACCTAACCCCACCCCTCTCCCTCTCCCCAGCAGAGTAGAGTGACCGGTAACGCGACGCCCATGTTACGCAACATCCTGGGCAAGAAGCGAGCGGTCAGCGTCCTTCCGATGCATGCGGACAGACAGACACCCCTCAAAGCTAAAACCGCGCCGGTCAACAACCCTCACAAGTCCACGCTACTACTGATCACCGCCCTAGCCCCGCCCACCGCCGCCACCCCCGTAACAACGACGCCTTGCTACGCCGCCACCGATACCAGCCACGTCGACGGCAAGATCGCGGCGGGGGGTAGGGTTCCTACGATCACCCTCGCTACTACTACTACTACCGTTACGCACGATAGCTGCACGCAAACCGACCATCGCATGCCGCCCGTACACACCATCGCCCCCGTCGCCCCGCGTAAGGAATCCTGCACCCAGACGCACTCGTTGCACTGTGTCTTCTGCCATATCACGTTCGCAGACGAGGTGATCTTTAGCCTACATATGGGCTGCCACTCGCACCGTAACCCGTTCATCTGTAACGTGTGCGGCCAGCCGAACTCGGATCGGTACGCGTTCTACACGCACATCATGCGAGGACATACGTGTATCTGAGCCGCTGACCGTTGCTATGGCCATCTGGTGAGTTCGACGGGAACTAAAGGCCACGAGCCGACCTCGCTAAAGAGGATGCGGCGAGGTGATTAACTGTGATGTGAGATGTACGCGTTATCCATCATCGTACCCTGATAGGCTATTACTATTTCATTTTATTGGTATTTCATATACACACACATATATATATATATATATATATACCTATATATGGTCGCATGACTACTTTATTTAACAAACTTAACAAATAGATTTCATAGTCCTCGCATTATATATCTATCGATTTATTAACTACACGATTTCCGTAATCATTACCATTAATAGAAGGTATTAAACATTGTATTTAGGAATAATGTCCTGGAACCATCGAGTATATCGATTGTAACAAACCTTACGAATAATGTATATAGAATATGACTTTTTACCCGGGTAACTTTATACCACGACTAATAAACTTCAATAATAAATAAGCGTCGCTTAAAAGTGTATCGTTTTTTATTATATAATGTTATATAAAGATGAGAGTTATTGTTTCTCTATGGCACTGTCCATGGGGAGTAATAAAAAGTAGTAATAATATATATAAATATATATATACAAGGTATAAATAAAAAGTAGCACAATATTTGAGAATACGAATAATAATAAAAGGAGAACAAGATAACGATGACAACAACAACAACGACAACGACAGTAGAAACATGTTCACCGTCGTTCCATTGGTGGATGATACGATTGCTGGTCGTCTACCGGGATACACTGATCAAGAGTGGTGGCTAGTAAAGGGTCGGTATCGCGGCGAGGCGTTTGCTCGCGACATTCCACACTGACCGGACGCATCATGGGACAGCCGTGCGTTAAGTCCACGCGCTCGTAGACGTTAGAGTTGACGCTGTCTCGTGAGTGGTCGCCGGGTCTCTGTCGGGGCGGTAACGGCGGTACCTCTTTGTAGTCGGTGGCGTCGGTGGTGGGCGTGGTGGTGGGCGTGGTTACGGCTAGCGACTCCCGCCGCAACGGAAGCACGGGTCTCGCGTTCGTGAAATCTAACCGTTCGTAGGCCCTGCTCTCGCGGCTCTCGCAGCGCTGTAACGCGTGGTCCGTCTTCGCGTGGTGGTGGTGGTGGTGGGGTGGGGGCGGGGGTAACGGGTCGACGCGAGGGGGTCGACGACACTTAACGTAACCGCCGGCGTCAACTCGACGCTGCATGCCGTGTTCGCACTCGGTGGGGATGTAGACGGAATCGTATTGGTGGCGGCGTACGTGGGTTTGTCGTCTAGTCGAAGCCGACGCCCCTTCCGCCGCGTCTATCGGCTGGTAGTAGAGGTCGCAACAGTCGCCGTCGCAAGACCCATCCGTAGAGGAAGCGGACGAGGAGGCGGGGTTTCGGGGGGGCGGCGACGCCGGCAGCAGTAAAGTGGGCGGTTCGTCGTAGATGGGCGTGGCTAAGTCGACGGCGTCGCAGACGGTGCTGTAGTGCTCCGCAGAGGAGGGGGTGGCGGTCGGGGTGGGGGGAAGGGGTTCGTCGGTGGAATGTACGGAGGCGAGCGGAGACTGGGACATCTTAACGAGGGCGTACATCACTTCGTCGCTGGGACCTAGAGGCGGGAGCGATAGAAGTGGGGGCGATAGGAGAGGCGGGGGCGATAGGAGCGGTGGGAATGTGTTTACATCTATTATCGTTGAGATTACTCGATTGTTCTGATTTAGGGAACGCCGCGATGCGCATTCAATTCATGCATTTACATGATAATAGATAGGAAATATATACTTCATTCACCATTATAATGCTAGATAAAACTATTCGATGAATTGAACTGAGATTACTCATTTTAATTTAACATTTTATTGAATTACTTCGACGGTAAATGAAATATACGCAAAGCCTAACTAACCGTGTCCCATTGAGAGAGAGTTGTACGACTTCCTGTTGAATAGAGAATACAGAAGTTAATATACAATAATAATAGAAGTATATTGAACGGTTATCAAACATAAATCTATATAATTAACTATTGCTAATATAAAATAAAATATTATATAATTCATATATATATTAATAATAATACCTATACTTATTAGAACAATATGAATTCATTGTTACTGATATTTTAATGATAATGTAAAGATATTCAATAATAACGAGTTATATAATGAGTAATTGTTATAAAAACAATTGTTATTTAACAAGTCGGTACGTAAACAATTGTGATATGTGATTTAATAGAAACAATATCATTATATAACATATCATGTGTTATTTGAATATAAACTGCAGCGCACTATGGTATTGCTAGGTCAAATGTCTACGCAAATAAACATAAATATAGGGAGATAAGGTCCATAATTAGGAGATATCAAAGATATAAATAGAAAATGTAGAGTTCAAGGATACACTAATATACTACATGATAATATATAGATACACAATAATATACTTGAAACAATTAGCTTAGTTTCACGAGGTTAGGCTGATATTATGCAATAGAACGGTGGCTGATCTGGGCGAGCAGAATAACCCAATAGGGTTGTATAACTACGCATATAGAGAAGAGATGTGATTATATAGAACCGCTGTGTAAAGATGAACACAACATAACTATTATAGTCTTCTGTAATATCTGATATTTCGGAGGGATGAATAGAACAATGAAGAATCTGATCATAATAATTGTTATATCATATATTACTAGTTTATTATTTTCATAATTTAATAATATTTGTAATACTACTTATTTCATATTAATTTATATTTTAATTGATAATCAATTGATTAATCTACGTATCAATGTTATATGGTATAGTATCCAGGTTAATGCTGATATTAAGGCTGAGATTAAGGCTGAGATTGATGCTAATATTAATGCCGTCATTAATGCTGATGGAAATAATAAACAATTTAAGATTTAAAAAAACAACAATATTTTATAAGATATAAGAAATATTGTCTTAATGAACAATTTGTAATCATATAAACAGTGGTAGTGAAATGAGAAATAAAAATCACATTTCTGCGATCAGCATGTAAGTATTGGTACCGGACATAGTTAAAATTAGTTTGAAAACTAATGTGTAATTTAATGAAGACACTAGTAGAGTATTAAGGGTAGCACTTTGAAATAAATAAAATTATATAATATAATATTTTTTCAAACTATTAAAATATCAAGTTGTATCTTCAAAATGATATATAAATGTAAAGAGAATCACAACTATATGAAATATAAAGTTTAATGGGTAACTAATTAAAAAATATCTTGATGAAATAATTTAATTAAATATACAAATATTAGATTTATTTATTTAGGTCGCGCAATTCACCATAAAATTACAAAATTTATTTTTTAAAAGCATTTATTTTCTAATATTTTCTATAATGTATTAATACAAATTGTAAATATTATCTTTACAATAATGCATACATTATTATATTATGTAAAATGAAACTTATAAAAGAAATATTTAATTAAATTCCAATGAAACATTTAATTAAAATATGTGTCATATATATTTTAATAATTAGATTTAAATTTAATTTTAATACATATACAGTCAACTCCCGATAAGTCGGACTCGCAAGGGACCGGGTAAAGTGTCCGACTTAACCGAGATTACGAATTACATGAAAATACGACATGAGATGCGCAGCGTGAGTTAAAGGGTTACCGAAATGTGTAATTATGCAACAATCAACAACATAAAATGTTGTATTCAATAATATTACTTACTAAAATTATAATATTCATTATTTATAGTAAACATTTCTAATAATTTATAAAAATTCCGACTTATCCAGTATAAAAATCATAAAAATTACTATAATATGTGTCCGACTTATCCAATCCTACGTATTCGACTTATCCGATTAATTTAACATGAACTAGATACAAATCCAACCAAACCAACTAAATGTGTCCGACTTATCAGTAGTCCGACTTACCAAGAGTTGACTGTATACATTTTAGTTTCTATAAATATAATTATGTATATTTTAAATGTTTTTATTTGAATTTATGAATGAAATATATATATATATATATTTCAAGAAATTATTTATTTGATCAATAAAATAAAGACAATTTATTTAAAACTTATTAAACTGAATTTCTCAAAATAAATAGTTTTACTTTGTGTATACAATAGTATACTATAAACCCTATACACTATAAACTATATAATATATTTAATATAGTAATTATGAATAATTTTATTTAATATTTTTAGTATATCATTATAATTGTATGATTGTATAATTTAGTATATACTTATTTTTTGATTTTTATAATATTACTTTAATTTAATATAATTTATAATTATTTTTATGATAACATGTTCATTTTTGTGTGTTTGTTACTAAATACATAACATGGATACAAAAAAGTACATTTTATTATATAAGCCATCATATGTATATATATATATCACATTGGTTATATTGTACATGTAAAAATATAGGTGAATGAATACAAAAATTAACATATATTAAAAATGTACTTTCACTATAAACTCTACTCTACTCATTCATAATTGATTGTATCATTGTATACAATAGTGGTCACTATTGTATTGAAAATTATACTTTATTATTTATAGCATTATATTGTATAGATTAAACTATAACATATAATAATTAAAAAAAATATTATTAATATTTCATACCCTTATTATTACTCAATGTATTATAAATGTACTATATATATATATATATATATATATATATATATATATATATATATATACACTAACAACTTACTTTATAAGTTAATAAGTTTATATGTGTAACAAATATATATAAATAGTTTAATATGTAATATAATAAATTATTATTAAGAGAATAGGTATTATGAAATCATTATAAAATTGTAGATGATTAATAATTATAATTATAGATCTATAAAAGAAATATACAACAATGATTATGAATTTATTAAATAGAATAGATGGTAGACGATCAAAAAGGACGAGTTGAAGGTTAAATGTTACATTTGAAATACGAGTTAATAGTATATATTTGGTTTAATTGGTTTAGTTTTATCCTGCTTGGTTTTTTAGCTGCATTACATCCCAAAGCCTATACAAATTTATTTCTCATTTAAAATTTAACCTTTGCAACTCAACTCGTCCTTTTTAATCGTAACCCGAATAGATAATCAAATTAAATTTAAATGTATACAAATTTGTTTACAAATATTGAAATGGTGTTATTGAAATAGTATTATTTTTGAAAATGATATAATTTAATGAAATTATACAAATTCCTGAGATATTACTAAAGTTGACATGTAAATGAAATGAACAATTTTTAATTATAATTTACAAAAAATTATTTATTTTATTTTAATAAATAAAAAAAAACATGTATGTTATATAACATATATTCCTCATTAAAATTCAATGAATATTAATGAGTTCCTAGACTATAATACTAATAATATATTAAATTGTAAAATTAAATGTAAAAACCGAACCATTTTTATATGAATCTTATGTTTTAATAAGAAAATGAATCATTTATTTCAAGTATAGTGGTGTATTATTTAAATTTTAAATGTTCACACTTAATAGAGTTTATGGATTTTAAATTAGATATTTAAGAGTTTATATGTATAATTAACATTTTTAACTAATAGTAACATTAATATATATAAAAAAACAAAATATATATAATACATATAGGTCAATTTCATGAGCTGTGCTGTTGACAATAAATTTTTATTTTATTTAATAATATTAAATATATAATGTTATATTTAGAATGATATATAAATAATGTATTTAAAATTATATATAAATCATGTATTTATATAAAATAGAACTCACAGCTAATCTTATTATACCAACAATTGTATTATATAAGATATGCTTAATATGTAAAAAGTTTGATATAAATCATCAAATAAATACATAACAAATATTTGTTAACCATTTGCATCCGAGGATTTTATAATTACATGTGGAGCGTTTGTGTTTTTTTTAAAAATATGTATGCAAGTTTTTAATAAATGAAAATGTAAAATATAAAAAGGATATAAATATAAAAAATGTTCAATTACAAGTTATAATTTGTTGGTATATAACATAGTTTATTAATCTGGAAAAAAATTAGTAATTAATTAAATATTCAAAATATTATAAAAGTAACAATTATAATTAATTCTTGAAAATAAAATAATTATATTTCAAACCTAAATTAATGTATATAATACTAATATATTGTATATGCATTTTGTCTTATAAACTAGTAACAATATAAACCAACAATAAAATGAAGAAATTATATAAATTAAGTCATTATTGAATAATTTACAAGTAGCGCCAAATAATATAACATATTTGATCAATTATTTGATTTTTAAATTTAAAATAAAAAAGTAAAACTATAATTCTGTACTATCGGTGTAAATAATATTCTAGCGTATACTTCCGCAAATATTAATATTATTATGCAAGTTTTATTTATATAATTATGAAAAAATTGGCCATAAATTGTTGTTCATTAAATAGTTACAACATAAATAATTAATGTATTAATTATTACCATGGTAATATTTATCTATCTTTTTATCAAATTTTTAATTTTGTATTGATATAAAATACTTTTATTGAAATAACTATTTATTACAATGATATTTACTTTAGTTACTATACACAATAATATATTCAAGTATTTTATATACTAAAATAAATTTATTATATAACACAAATTATATTTATTTATCAATTTTAATGAATATAATTAATTATATTATATAATTAATTAATTTCTAAAAAAAACCTCATATAAGGTTATATTATACCAATTAAATTGAAAACTAAGATAATAAACTTATTTTTTTTAAATCTTAGCAAAAAGAAAACATTTCACTATATAATATTGATACATTAAATAATAAAATGGACTAATATATGATATGTAGTAGTATCATAAAAGTTATTCAACAGAAATCAACAGGTCAGCATTATGTAACACAACATAAATCAACAGCTCGGATACAAAGGGTTAACAAATATTTTTTAATATATATTATTTTATTGAAAAAATGTTAAAAAGTATAAAGAATTGTTGAATCTAATATTATTTATTAAAAAATAGTGAACTATGAATGCACGTGAAGGTGAATAGGTGAATAGGTGAAGTTCTGTAACACATGCAAATAGCTAATTAACATCAAAGTAATACTTCGAGCATTTCTACATATGGTATTTAAAATACCATGCCATTACACTATACTGTATCGGTATTTATAATACAACAATGGTATTGATATTGTACACTGTTCTACCCCAATACACCACATGAACACGAACACACTGTACATTGTACAGTGGTTGTACACTGTACAACCATATGTATAATAAACCATATTCCATATGAATAACTTATTATGCAAATAGTGGAATAGGAAATAATATAACCTTTATATGTATTTTATAATTATTATGTACTTTTATTTATAGGCTGCGGTGGTTTTAACGATAAAAAGATCTCACCAACCAGTTATATTAACATATATAATTGTTGATTAGTCCTTTACATCATGAAAAATGCAGCCATATCGATAATACATGTTTACTTATATATATATATAAACATAGTGTACATGGTGTATACAGCTAAATATATAAGTTAAAATATAACTATTTACTTTTAACTTTATTTTTGTGATATCTAGCAATGGTAAAATATTATAACTTTGTTGATTTCGTATGAAATTTAGCAAAAATTTCAATGATATAATGAAAAGTGAAAGTGCTTGATATATGCATTATAAATTACCGTTTTATTTTTATTATTTAAATCATAATAAAAGTATGAATCACATTCGATTGATACAACAAATACACTAATATAATCATGTAAATTTGTTTTAAAAATATTAAAAAATGTTAAAACATAAATTTCTACACACTACCTACCTATACAATAATAAGCTTCATTAGAGAAATAGCCTTAGAATTATCTTTTACATATTAACATTTATTATAAGATACATCTCCACTAATAAAATAAAATTAATATGTAATAATGCATACTTGAACTATACTGAACAATTTTATTAATTAAGCGTTATTTAATGATATTTTCTTAAATAATTATTTTAAGTATTCGATTATAAAAATGAATTATGATAAAATGAGGTATGATTCTTAATTAAAAATAAATTATATGTATTTGTATTACTTTAATATAAAAATGTAATACCTACTATACTATATATATATATATATATATATATATATATATATATATATATATATATATATATATATATAATAAATGATGTTTACTATTAACACAAAACATATAAATACATAATGTATATGTAAAGTATAATAACAACATAAACATAACATGTAAAACTCTATAGATTACTGATAATAAGAAGGCAAACAGATGTTATCTCTATTACATGTGAAGCAATGTAAGTAGAATAATGATATTTAATGTGCTGAATTGAAATAGGTACATGATAAATATACATGATTTTAGTTTTTAAATATCTTAATATTAGTTATATAAGCATAACATTATTAAATAATAGTAAATTAATTTAAAATGTAAAAAGTATAATTTTTATTATTTTTTATATACCTTTAAAAATATGTATATATCGAGTTATATTTTACATAAAAACATGATTTATATATCATTCTAAAGATGTCATATTATATTGTGAAAATATCAAATAAAAATTTAGAATATTTGCGTTGTTGTCAATTTGCGTATTGTACAATTAATTAAGGGAGATAAGTAAAGACACGGGGAAAACGAGGGAACATATATCACTGAAAAGCGTAGGTTATGGTTACTATATTACCATACAGAACACGCACGGATAGCAGGGACGAGGTCAAATAATAATAATAATAAATATGTATTAGAAGAAAGTTGTAAATTTTTTTAGTATGATGTATTTAAATTAATTATATTGTTATTTCCTCTAAAGGGCTTCGGATAAAGATCAATATCTTTTCTATGCCGTCGCCCGATGATATTTTTTTAAATGTCTATGTATTTGTGTTTAAATAAATTATAGGTATTTATATCGAACCCCCCCCCGGTATAGCTAGTACGACGGTAGCGCGGCATAGGTCACCCGCTTGGATACGAACAGTTTGTCGTCGGCGTTACGGCGGTGTCGCGAAATCGACGCGTGTTTCCGTTTCACGCCCACAAACACGAGCACCGCTATCAGACATACGATCAACAGCAGCGGGGCGAGGGTGTACGCTTTGAAGGTCGTCGTCGTCGCGGTCGTAGGGTTCGGCCGCGTTTTGATTGGCAGGTGGCTGGTTAATACTGTATAAGGTTGTTCGGATGTATGTGGGGGGTATGTGTGTGTGTATGTGGGGGGTATGTGGGGGGTATGTGTGTGTGTAGATACGAAGGTAGGTACGTACAGCGGCGATATTTGTAATTCATACGAAATAAATATCGTAATCTATTTACCTCAACTTAGCTAAATCTATTCGTATCGTATAATCTATTAGTATCGTATAATCTATTATGGTTAGAATATATTTTCGGTATAGAATATACGTAAAAATAGATAGACGTAAATAAGAGAAGGTTTTTCTATTATTCTATAAATAGCGGCCGATATAAATGATTTGAATCGAGTCTGGTTTACATAGTAAACAAACATCTGAGAAGCATAGTCTACGGCTAGCTCGTAGTTCTACTGAACGAGTCGGGTGACCTAAAGCTGATTATTATTACCACAACAGTAACAAGACGCGAGGTTGGAGGGGAGTTTAATAGGAAATAGAAACAGTAAAGAATGGCTATTTAACTAGACTTGGTATAATGGTAAAACTAGCTGCAATATTATTATAGTATCGGTACAAACACTAGTACCGAACACCGGTAGATTCACTAGCAATGACAATAGAAGTGTATCACTAGAATAGGGAACCAGGCATTAACTGGATACTAACCTGAGTCAGTGATGGGAGTGCTGAACATGGCGGCGATGGTAGTAGGTATATCCACTGCGACCTTGAGGAGTGAGTGAGGTCGCGTGAATGAGCCGCGCATGATTAATGGGCTAACATGTATTGTTATTGTTATTTTTATTTGGTGTAGTCCTTTCATCCCATCCAGGAACTTAGATGAAGTTTTCACTTATAACCATATATGGCTCTAATGTCCCTTCGAAGCCACTCTCATGTTAAGGCATCTATGGTTTTAACGAGAGCCGATCATTTATTTATACACAATTATATAAGATCACTTCTAAATAATATTTTAAGACCCATTTTATAAAATTAATTAATGGTCCGGACGAGGGTCGAACCCGTGTCTGACGCCTTAGCCACAGAGCCACACAGGCAGTTACGATGTACCGTACATCATACATGATGTATGGTACATGATTGTTACTGGGAGAGCTAGGCTACACGTATGCAGGATTGTTTATCAGGTAATGTAATTAAGCATGGACATGTATGAAGTATGTATATTTATTAGTGGATTAACGCGAGGGAGCAATATCGTAATTAGTAATCCCAATTAGAAATATATTAGGCAAATAAATGAGCATAATAAAATACAAATGAAAATATATATATATTATATTGTATATTAGTATGTAATAACATGTATGCTAATTAATATTCATATGTACGCAGTCCTAATACCGATGTTTACGTACGTATATATAATTTAGTTGGAATACAAATTGTGGGCGGGCGGTGGGGGGGAACCTCTATTCGTCGCTGTTTATCCTTTCGTCTCGTAAACTTGGTGACGTCGCGCAGGGTAACGGAGCGGGGTGGGGGCGGCGTAGGCGTCCTGTGACTAAAGCGTACGTACTGTAGTCTTACGGTGGTGCGCGCCTCTAGGGTTCGCAGCCCCGCCCTCGACGTCTGGAACTCTAGCTTCGTCGGCGAAACCGCAGAGTTCTGATTGGCTGACATTTCTAGACGAGAGAGGTCAAGGTTAGTGTTTGGTGAAGGTCGCCTGAAGCCGTTACATTTGATTATATCGACTGGTTCGATGTAGACATTAGTAGTAGAGGTACTACCACTATATTACTTAGTATTGTGTTGTCTCGGGTCCGAAAGCATAGTCACTATGTACGATTTCAAAGAAACAAAATAAAATTCAACTAAGAAACAAAATTCAAAAGAAATTCAACTAAATAGAAATATATTCTGAATTTCCGTAAGAGCTTAAGCTCTAGGTAATAACTAAGAAAAATAATTTGTATACGAGATAAAATAGAATTATTTATAATAAAGCATTTTGTATGGTTATAATAAAAAATATACATGGCATAAATTCATACATATATGTATAAGAATACTTATATTATAATATATGTGTATTATAATATTTCAATACAAATATATATGTATAAGATGAGAAAGTAAAATTTTAGAATAAATTATAATACAAACTATATACAATTTTACACAAATATTTATTCTATTATTTTAATTAATATTAATAAATTTATAATTTATAAATATCAAAATTCTTATATATTCCAATAAATATTGATACATTCAATTATATATATATAATTATTGAATGCTTATATAAAAAACTTACATGTATTATTCATTAATTCATTTAGATTTATTGTGAATTAAAATGTATTGCAATGTACTATACAAGATCAGTTAATTGTTATGGGGTATCATTTAAAAAAACACATATATAAAGAGCAATGTTATTCTGCTTTTATTATGGATTGATTTACACACAAAGGCATACTACACATAAATAGTGTATTGTCATATATGCACAGTACAACAATTTCAGCATACTAAATTAGTATTACTAATAGAATGACTTTATGTTTAACTGTTACAGTATTCTATAGTAAACAAGTTAACCCACAAAACATCATATTGCAATGCCTGTGTTGTGTATAATGCATTTGTATTAACAAATAATTAATTCATGTTTACTTCACCATTATAATCAGATATAAATGCAATTATTAATTATTATAAATAATTATCAATCAATTAAACATCAAAGATTTGAATAATATGCCATTTTTACATGTTGATAACATTACCTCTATGTAAATAGTGTATACAAAGTATGTTCTAACATATTACTATGTAATATCTATATATAACATAATATATAACATGACATATAATAAATGACCATTAGCAGGTATGACATATAATAAATGAATATATATATATTTATGATAAAATTGCATTATAAAGTTGATTATATATATATATATATTAAAATAAAAATTAATGAATACACTCATGCTATATGTATATTTATTAATAATGAATGGTATTGACAACATATGAGAAAAAAGCGATTTCTCATTCTAATACACCACTAGTTAACAACATTGATATCAATGCACAATCAAACTAGTGGATACAGGAAGTGCATTTGTATTTGAATTAACTCTTTAGAGCCTGCATGTATGTGTGTGATGGTGTGTGTGTGTGCGGGATTTTAATACTATACTATCAAGAGTGACAATGCGCGCACACACAAACACGGCTCTAGGGGAGAGTGATTCACTCACATCCGGTTACCATTACTGCATAGCAGAAGATATGGGCGACGAAGACTGCGCTAAAAAAGTGGCATGTTTGTTTACGTTATTAACGTGTACCGCCCCTAATTAATTAGTGGGGGGTGACGTAATATACATACATACACACTACTACTACTAATACTACTACTACTACTACTACTACTACTACTACTACTACTACTACTACTACTACTACTACTACTACTACTACTACTACTACTACTACTACTACTACTACTACTACTACTACTACCACCACCACAATCACCACTACCACCACCACTACTACTACTACTACCACCACCACCACCACCACCACCACCACCACCACCACCACCACCACCACCACCACCACCACCACCACCACCACCACCACCACCACCACTACTACTACTACTACTACTACTACTACTACTACTACTACTACTACTACTACTACTACTACTACTACTACTACTACTACTACTACTACTACTACTACTACTACTACTACTACTACTACTACTACTACTACTACTACTACTACTACTACTACTACTACTACTACTACTACTACTACTACTACTACTACTACTACTACTACTACTACTACTACTACTACTACTACTACTACTACTACTACTACTACTACTACTACTACTACTACTACTACTACTACTACTACTACTACTACTACTACTACTACTACTACTACTACTACTACTACTACTACTACTACTACTACTACTACTACTACTACTACTACTACTACTACTACTACTACTACTACTACTACTACTACTACTACTACTACTACTACTACTACTACTACTACTACTACTACTACTACTACTACTACTACTACTACTACTACTACTACTACTACTACTACTACTACTACTACTACTACTACTACTACTACTACTACTACTACTACTACTACTACTACTACTACTACTACTACTACTACTACTACTACTACTACTACTACTACTACTACTGCTACTGTTCACAGATAACAAGGGAGTGGTGGATCTAGTAGTAAGACATACACCACATACACACAGAGTGATAATTAGATAGATGTGCAGAGGAGAGAGATAACAGAGGAGTTAGGGGGCGTGGTCGTCAAACGGATGATTGACATGTGGTTACAATAGAATTCGGTTAGGTGAATAGTGTAAGTGTGTGAGTGTATGTGACAGTCACGGTGACAGGGCTATTTCGGTGAAATACTATTACTGTACCTAGCTGAAATACTAGTACATTACCTAGGTGAAATACTAGTACATTACCTAGGTGAAATACTAGTACATTAACTAGGTGAAATACTAGTACTTAGGTTAACATAGAATACTGTGTGTCGGATGATTTCAGCTTGCATGTAGGCCGTCCTGTTCTATAGTAATACACACCCACACACACATACACCCAAACACACACATACCCACATACACATACACCAACACACACATACCAACACACACACATACATACCCACACACACACGCCCACACATACACCTATCAATAATCACAATAGATGGCATGTTGCAGTCACATTATTTACCTAATCTATATATAGAATAGATAAGACTTGTTATTGATGAATATGCTAATCCATTACCAGAGTGAGGATGAACTATATAGGTTATGTAATTAATGTGTGCTTGTGTAATCATCTATAGGATATATATATGTATATAATATATATATATATATATATATATATATATATATATATCCTATAGATGATTACACAAGCACACATTAATTACATAAATATGTGCTTGTGTAATCATCTATAGGATATATATATGTATATAATATATATATATACACATATGTATAAATATTGGATTAACTATAGGACCATGATGTCTACAGCATGCATAATTAATGAGCGGCAGATAGTAACAGAGTAGTTTGTACGGCAGCCAATGAGATACTACTAATTCACCCGCGCAATCATCGCTGCTGATGATGATGACGCACATCAATGCTGATGACTCACCACAGGTAAACAGAAATCAGCGAGCGCGGTACATTCACAGCTATGAATACAGTAATGAACAGGGTACAGGCATGCCGATAGTTAATCAATGGGTGATGATCTATCGGTAGGTAGGTGGTAGTATCGATACCCCCCTACCCCCTATACACACGTGATGATGTATTACTGGTGCTGCACTGTTAACAATGAGCGACTTCCGCGTGCGATGTGCCGAGTTATAATGACCACCACCCCCCCCTGTGTGTATTCAGAGTCACAGCGATAATGTATACATTACAGCAGTACCTTCTGTAATGGATATTGGGTAGCCACTTGCCCCCGATTAATATGTTTTACCCTGACCCCACTTTTAAATGTTTGCCACCATAAAATCAGATTTTTCATAATCAATTATATGATATAATTTATATCATAATCATATTTATTTAGTAGTTAAATCAGTAGATGTATTTTATTAGATTGTTTTAAATATATAATTGGAAACAAAATAATTGTTGTTGTTGTTGTATTTTTCTCCCTACTTACAAATCCTTAATCCTTTAAGGCAAGGATGAACTGGGATGTGGTCAAAGTTATAATATTAGTGACTACAATAGGAACCAGAATTCTATAGAGAACACCATATTAAATCTCATCAAGGATGAAATATTCAGCTGAGCTGACATTTAATATGACCTATTTTCGCAGGCTTAAATTATATCCTATCCAATCGAAAGTCTAGTATGACAGTGAATACAGAATTATAGAAAATTAATAATTTAAATTGTAGAATTTCATTTACAATGCTACTAATGTACATTACATGCTGCATGTTATACTATCTAAAACGAGTTATAATAATAACATTATCTACATGTAATGCAATGACACAGAAACATTCAACATGGGAGTAAGAGATGTTTGCCTGATTAACCTCAAGTAGTAAGTCACCTTACTATGAACTTACTATGCAGTGAATGTATTATTACTGTTATTCATAAGATGTGTGTGCATGTGTGTGTGTGTGTGTGTGTGTGTTTGTGTAGATATTCATATATAGATTAACATCATGATATCTAATAGCACTATATCATGAATAATGATGTATACAAATACCACTGTATGGTTAGCATTAGTAATCAGATAACAACTCTTGAATACTATATAGTATTGTACTACTATTACTACTACTACTACTACTACTACTACTACTACTACTACTACTACTACTACTACTACTACTACTACTACTACTACTACTACTACTACTACTACTACTACTACTACTACTACTACTACTACTACTACTACTACTACTACTACTACTACTACTACTACTACTACTACTACTACTACTACTACTACTACTACTACTACTACTACTACTACTACTACTACTACTACTACTACTACTACTACTACTACTACTACTACTACTACTACTACTACTACTACTACTACTACTACTACTACTACTACTACTACTACTACTACTACTACTACTACTACTACTACTACTACTACTACTACTACTACTACTACTACTACTACTACTACTACTACTACTACTACTACTAATACTACTACTACTATTACTACTACTATTACTACTACTACTACTACTACTACTACTACTACTACTACTACTACTACTACTACTACTACTACTAGTACTACTACTATTATTGCTACAGTTGCTATTACACTCATTATAACCATCACTATCTTTACTACTACTACTATTAAAATATAAGTTGTTTATTTATTATACAAGTCAGCCTCATTAATCATTTCTATAAATAGATTTCTAGCCAAACTTAGTCACTATAATTAATGAATTCTAAAATCGGATGGAATAAATTAAGTAGAGGTGAATGATTATTGTGATGAGGTAATGATGAACTACAGGCTACAGTTAACTAATACATGCTGTGTGCACACATTTAACCTCTCTGACATCTATTAAGCATAAGGAATCGTGAGATAGCCTTCACTAGGAGGTGAAGTTGTACTAATGATATGTAATGTTCAACTTACAATAATAATACATATACAATAGAAATACTCTGTGTTAATTACGAATAACAGGTAAACTCGAACCACTTTTAAATAAAGTTCGGACCACTTTTTTAAAACATAAAAGTGGTTCGAATTTACCTCGTCGATATCGACTGGTAATTAGCCTTAATTAGTGTGGAATACTCTACTAAACAGACTGTCTGGCTATATCTAGCAATTAGAATACACACGCTTGAGACACGCTATTCGTAGGGGGATGATATACACTGAAGATAGACTAGGCTTATTAGATCACCACTATATTCCGACTACTGATACACATTCACGATGAATAGATGTGAACTGTATGAACAGAATAAGTATGTGCGAGGTAATATAGGGTGATACGTGTCTACATTGAGAATAAGTCACTCACAGATCTAATAATAATAATATTAATAATTATATTAATAATTATAATAATAATAATACTAATAATAATAATTATAATAATAATAATAATAATAATATTTATTAGAGGAAATTTGTTTATTTTCTATTTCGTTGTCTAGTTTATAATATTAATATGGTGTTTCCTCCTAAATAACACAGCTGAATATTCTCTGCTGTAGTCGCCATTCAAGTAAAGTTACCCGTCCAACTAATGTATGTCTATTGGTAATAGATGAGCGTTGCAAGACCACTAATGATACTAATTCTTATAACTTATTAACCTACCGCGCGTTACATAGTGATACACGCTAGTATTAACATCTAGATCTACGACGTCGTATCTATAAATACATTTGATATTCGGTTATCAACGTGCACTCTTAGTACATTACAAATAATAATTGATTTAAATAATAATAATAATAATGATTAAGCGAGGTGTGGTCAGAGATAAAGTGAATGAAGCATGAGTCACTACCAGGAGGAGGAGGAGGAGGAGGAGGAATGTATTATATAAACAACATGTAGCATTATCAACACGACTAACGCCTAAGCGCGCGTTATTCCCATTCTTCCCTATACACGAAGATGTAGGCTAGTGATTATCTTCTACGAAGCGGCTTTATATAATATAGACTATATAATAATACGCTCAGTCTCAATATTGAATGTTCGATTATATTTCATAATGTAAATGTACTTTTTTATTGACCGAGCACACTATCAAACTATTCTAACGTACTTATAAAGTTATCCGAGAGATTCGGAGCTACACAATATCGTATATAATATGTATAACAGAGTTGTAGAGGAATAATTTAATTAATTTCGCGAATTTTGTATACATAAAATATACAGAAATTAGAAATTTAATATTTTTAATATTTTACGAATAGGGAGATACGGGAAATTAACGTTATATAATAATACAGCAACGCGTGAATCGATGTGGTCGCTGATGCGAATAGTATTGGTAATCGTTGTATATACTATGTACTCGTATGTTAAATATGTTACGAATACGCAGTATAACATACGGTGAGCGAGTAATGCGTGTCGAAGTAGAACGCATCGGAATCATTGACTAGCACACATGTTATGTATAGCGCTAAATATAGGAACAGCGTTCTATTTACTTGCTATATAACTAGTTTATATTGTATCCGTATGCATTTCGTGTGTATTCATTATTTATTTATAGTATATAAGTAGAATAAATTGTTGTCATTTATTCATTCGTATGTTTTCGTAGTATAAAATAATCTCCATTATTAATTTAGTAGAAATAACATGATGGGGTGAGTATAATGCAGACAAACACATGTTTGTGAAGACCCTTACATCAGTGGTGAGTTATCAATGGTGAGTCATCAGTGATGAGTCATCAGTAGTGACTCATCGCAGTAAACGGAGATAAAAATAGGAATCTACACATAAAATTCCTAATTAATATAATATAAAATCGAAGTAAGTTGATTTAATGTAGGCGTTTAAAATATGCAACGCCTGGTTAGTCTTTTATTAAATTATTAATTTATATTATGGAATGAATGTTGAAAATTAAACATAATGAGTTGGCATTAAAAATTAGTCGTTAATTCAAAATAATCTATATACAATTTATATATATATATATATATGGTAAATGATTAGTTAAATACTTATTTAGTGGACGCTAGTTATGACATAGACCTAATCATACATAGTATTCTAACATTATTAATATATGTTAAAATAAATATTTTATATTAATTAATTAATCAATTACTAATATATTATAAGAGTAAGGTTACTATTAGTAGTAGTATAGAATATTATACGCAATGCCCTGGAGCCTTCACAGTTATTTATAACATGTACAAGTCTATGACTTCTTGAGGGGTCCATTTGTATCAGTTATTTGCATTGTATTCGATATATATATACGTGATTCAATGAATAAATATTATTATTATTATTATTATATTATAAATATTCTATTTGGGTATATAGTATATATAGTATATACTATATACATATATTAGTAATGTCATTAAACCAGCTTACATATATTGTTGGAAACTATATCTTACGCTTGCATAACTTTTATCATATTGCATGGGGTGGGAGTACACTATTTTAATTTAATAATAAATCTTTGTAAAAACTCATTTTTAAATTAATGATTTCAATACGATTTTATCTATATTATATATATATATATATATATATATATATATAATGTAATACACATTATATTATTGAGAATGTTGACAAAACTAATACAGAATGACACCTTTCAATTTAAAAAGAATTTATAGATAAATTCATATTTTTAAAAACATACTTTTAAAAAAATAAATATTAAACTAACTTAATAGAAAAAGAATGCATTTTGAATGGTTCCTACCAGGTATTACCTGGAGGAAGTAGGCACATTGAAAATGAAAAAATGAAGTCACCGCATGCAGTTACAGATACATAATTAGGTTAGGTATTATACCCAGTTTTATATCTGTGCATATAACACCAGTCACAATACAACATCGGCGCATAACTCAATATGAATGCGGACGGGCATATTCAACTCGAAGTATTCATTGTAAATAGTAGGGGCGCTGGAACGATATTGTATGTAGGGGGAACCAACCAATCAAATTAAATGTTGCGGACAAAGTGGGGGGGGACCAATACATAGGAGGTCCCCTTATATTTTAAAGTGTGGGGGGACATATCCCCCCCGTCCCCCTGTTGCGGAGCCCCTAGTAACTAGGTATAATTATAACATAATTATAACCTAATTATAAATATATGTATGCTTGTATGTGGCAAATTTTATTTGTTATGCGCCTTCCCCTGCAATATTTTCAATTTATATAAATAAATATTTTATATATTTTTGAATTCATTGAAATATAAATATACACCCGAAAAGTATACTACCTAGTACACAACATTACCATTTCAGTGGGTGTATTATACACTGTATAGAGAGAATATGTTCCGTTCTTGCTATTAGATTTATAATATAAACATTTTAAAGTTTTTTATATAGTTTAAATAATATTTATATTTAATATGTATAATATGTATAAATATTTAATATGTATAATATAATATTAACAGGAAAATATATATGTAGGTCTTATAAATAAAACCTAATGATATATTATTTTATAAGTATTATAAATATTATAATAATACTTATAATAATACAATTCTTCCTATAATATAAATTATAATATTTTATACTATAAATTTTATAGTACTGTTTAAAAAAATAAAAAAAAGTATATATTAAATATCAATTGAATGTAATTATTATATTATTTAGGATAACTGATGTTTCACAAGAGAAATTTCATTTCAAATTCTGATAAAAAATGTCTAGCTTTCATAAAATTTAATATATTAATTATAATTTTAAATTAAATTTAATTATTAATTATTATTAAAATATAATATTAAATATTAAATATATATACAAATTATATTAAATATATATAAATATTATAATAATCTATATAAATATATATATATATATATATATATATATATATATATATATATATATATATATATATATATATATATATATATTATAATAAGTAACATAATAACAACATATTATCTGATATAAATAAATTTGGTAGTTTAAAATTAAAAAATAAAATTACGCATTGAATAAGTAAAAAAAATTATATTTTACATATATTATTATAATAATTATATAGTATTTATTACAATCATTTATCTTATATACTGATTATTCAGTAAATACAGTAGTTTCATAAAAACCTAAGAATGATCTCTTATTTGATATGTTTACATTTTATTTATTGATATCAGTTACATTTTTTATTCCAATATCGGTAATTAAACTTATAAAAGTAGAATTTAAAAATAAGGAATCTATGTCCTAATCAGGTCAATTCAGTAACCAGCGCCATTGCTCACTCATTGATAAATATTATATCACCCTATTCTCCTCTTTGTTGTTATGTTGAATTTTAAATTTTAATTTATATTATTACTCAATAATATTTCCATAAATACACCTAAATAAATAAAACTTTCGTATAATGGGAAAGCATTCACATAAACACAGGGACAGATCTCGTTCATCTTCAAGACATAAACATAAACATTCAAAGCATAAGAATGATAAAAAGAAAAAACGGTTTATATTAATTATTACTGTCGTATTTTTAATATTTAATATTATATTATTTATACTAATTTTATAAAATATGTACATTCATTAAATAATTAATTTAATAAATACGAAATATTATTATAATAATTAATAATTAAAAACACTAACCTAACATAACTTTAAACAGTAATAGAATATACTTTCATAGTATAATATATTTAATAACAAAGTTTAACTTTTAAAATTACTTTAACTTAAAGTTTTAGTTATGCACCGCGATGTTTATACCTTAAGTGGTAGATGGTCGCCACTAAAGTCACCCATTCAATGATGTCTGATATGCTAAGGTATATTTAATATTGACTAGTTTAAGAAAGGAAAGTTAAAAATGCGTAAAAAAACACATTAATAGAAAATCAAGAATCTAATTATAATAATTATTATTTAAAAACAAACATAAATAATATTTTTAATATCCTAATTAAAACTATCAATTAAATGAACATAAAGTTAATGTATATTACATCTTTATTGGGAATCGGTAAAGATGGGTATTATGGCCACTATCAATGTTTCAAAAATATTATAGCTATAAAATTATATATACGTACAATTATAGATAAGAATGATACTATAAATAATTGTTATTCCAATATTAATTATCGAATATCAATTAAAAAAGTAAAATTTTCGTAATATTTATCAAAAAAAAAGTTTTCATTATTTCCTGACAATTTATTGTATACAGTTGTTGTCAATATTATAATATATAAGATTAAATATCGAACAATATATTAAAACAATTAATTAAAGTCAGCTATTATACCAGCTAAATAGACCACAATATCCCTAGTAGAGTATAACATCTAAATTTACATGGGCAAATTTTTTTTAATAAAAGAGATATTTATAGAATAATATCAACTCAAATGTAAATCTTTGATATACATTATTTAGAAATACGTATTATAGTAAGATATAAAGATTATGAACTCATAATTGATATTCAATATTAAAATGAGATATTTAATTTATTGTATAGTAATAAAATCTTCGGCACTAATCCATACCCCTCCTCTGCATTAATTTTATAAAATAAATAAAGACGATAATTAAGATATAAAAAGGATAATAACTTATGAATAAAATACTGAAGATTCTACTGAATAAAAATATAAAGATAATCGTTTTCTAATTTGCTAGCGATACATAATGTAACCATTGAACGATATTATTATTACTGACATTTTAATAAATTCTAAAATACATGAAATAGAAATATTAAAATAAATCATATTTAATTGATATTATTAACTAAACAATACTAGTTAAAGATAAGATAAAATAATATATGATAAGATAGATAAGATAAGATAAGATAATAATATATTAAAATATATAATTAAATTTTAATTATATAGAAATAACTAGGTTTTTACTACGACAAAAACCTGTTTTTACCGGACAGGTTATTACCATAGGCGGTAATAACCTATGGAACACTGATAATATATGATAATATAGATAAGATGAGATCACTAACACCGCCGCTGCCAGTACTGTTCGTTTAGCCCCCCTCACTTCGTTACAGCGTTAGCAGAAGTCGCAGCAGAAGCAGAAGTTACGACGATGTTCGCGCCTCTAGAGCTAAACAACAGTCCTACGAGGACATGCTACTGCACAAAAAGTTAGCCCCACCCCCGCCCCCCCTCCATCAATAGAGATGCTGTAACTCAGATATGTGGGTGGATATATCAAAGATTGTGATAAGGAAAGATATAACACATGCGAAATCATGTTATTGAATTTTTTACGAAAAACATACGAATTGCGGCACCTACATAAGTTGTTGTTTCGGATAAATGTGTTATTTATAACGTAAATGCGTATCCACTATACACTTTTAAATGTAAATAATGGTTTTAATTCATGATTTATACGTCGAAAACCTAGAGAGATCATTACTAATATATAACAACGCGATAGATATGTTGGTTTAAATGCTATACATATCTATGTGACGAGTAAAATCTAACTTATATTGCATGTAATCTAATAGACCAATGAAAATATTGTCGTATAACAACCATGTCAAACCTAAATCTATTTCAGTGATTTCAATGCTACTGCTAGCAGCAGCATAAGCTTATATTAATTACGTCGCATATATATTAAATGTTATATATTTTTTCGCAATCTATCGTTATATCTATTCTTTGCTTAATTCTATAACGTTGGTTATCGTTAGCAAATATTTATACTTTATACAAGTAAGTTACGATTATATATTTCGACTATATATTTACTTAAATAAATTATTAATCAATTTATATTAATGTTACGAATATTTAATAATCTTAATACACCACGTTTGTAAGGAGAATGAAGGAGATTGCGAAATCTAAGGAGACTCCCGAAGAGAAACTGAAGAGAAGGAGTGAGAAGAAGGTTACTACGACCTTGAACGCCAACAAAAGCTCACTCAATGATACATATTATATCTCCTCATCGCCGTCATGTTAAAGTTTAACTGTTGACGTACATGATTAGTCGATGCTATATCAATAACTAGATCTAAAAAATTAGAATTATTTATCAGCGCCGTATCGGCCCGATTGCTATAGCCCGATATCGTGGAACATAAAGCTGTGTACACACCGCTAGCATCAAGTACAGCATCACGTGCAGTAACTAGTCGCCGCCTAAATCTATGAAAAGTTATATTTTCTAGTAAAAATTCGCCGTGCTCGTTGCTCGTTATGTGAACAGCTAATTTGCTCGGTACCAAGCGCAGTAACAAGTCGCCGTCAGATTCAACACATTCCATTTTGATAAATATACCCAGTAAAAAGTTACCGGCCTCTAGTAACAAGTCGCCGCACTCGTGGTACTTGATGCTCGCTATCCGAACACCAATAATAATGTATACCTAGCATCAAGTGCAGTAACAAGTACAGTAACAAATCGCCGTGCTTGATGCTAGCGGTGTGTACACCACTTAACTATCGGGCGGTTTCGGTGTGAACGGCTATACCGATAACGGGCAGGTCAACGCAGTACTCCTTATACGCGCGTTTATATGTAAATTAGCGGTAACATCTTTGTCTTGCCCGATATCGGATAAAAGTTTTAAAATGAATAAATAATTTGTATAGCCCGATATCGTTCTGTCTTTAGCAGCTTTACACAAACAGACAGTGTTGGACAACTATTAACTATCTAAGCTACACCCATACTAGCTCTCTATGTACTAGTGATGTAAATGATGCTCAAATCTAAAGCATCGATTGAGTCTCAGTCTCAGTTCTTGTTTGGCTTGAGTCTTAGCTCGACTTTGGCTCGTTTTTTTTCCGATAATGAAAGTTTCGGCTCGGCATCATTAACCATGAGTCTCGACTCGGCATTAAAAAGCTCGGCATCATTTACATCACTACTACGCACTATATAAATAGCGCTCTCACTTTATATGTTATTCAATTGTATTCGCGTACATTTACTTCATCCCTTTAAACCCCACTTTAAACCCCAATAATACCGGCAATTGCAGTACTATATATAGGTAGTAGGACGCGTGTTTTAACCCCGCATGGACTAATAAAATAGGTCTTAAAATAATATTTAGAAATGATCGTATATAATTATATATACATAAATGATCGGCTCTCATTAAAACTATGTATTCCTTAACATGAGAACGGCTTCGAAGGGAGATTAGAGTCATATGGTTATAAGTGAAAACCTCATCTAAGTTCCTGAATAGGATGAAAGGACTCCACCAAAATAACAATAATGACAATAGCAACAATATAGTGTCTTTGCATTGCCCACCATCAACACACACTAACATAGTGTGTGTGTGTGTGTGTTGTACTAAACTATAGCAGTACCACACACACATACACACACACACAACTGTACATAACTCTCCCTCATCCACTACATCACACTAACCAGCTTACACATCACGTGCTATTTAGATGAACAAGGACAGAAACAGACGCAACAAAGGAGGCTGGGACGAAGAGTACCTGGTTCGTATACACTAGCCCCATGTGTACACTAACAGTTGTTATTGTAGTTATATGTGCGTACATTGCCCCTAATATATAAGCAAGCATTTCGCAGAGCAAAATTACTGAAAAATTGCGCCATCCATGTAGTCAGGGTTCGAAAAAAATCCGATTTAAAAAAAAAAATCGTAGTACATGCTAAATATTCTATTTCTATTTTTAGATTATAATTGTTTACACATAAATTTGATAAATATATCGCTATTATAAATGAAAAACCACGTACATTTTTGAATACAATACAAATTGATTTATAGTATTTTTTTTAATATAAATTATTTTATAATAATAACTATTTTTCTAAAATATACACTGTATATTATACAGCCATATTCGGGAAATATATATTAAATAAATAAATAGGTTAATTTTCAAAGTAAAATTATAAATATTTTGTAATATATATGAAATATATACTTATATCGCTATAATTCAACAATTTTCTTTTTAATTTATACTAACATTTAATTTTAACATTTTAACATTTAATAAATAGTACAACCATATGCGAAGAATATTTATAAATATATAATAATTAATTATAATAATTATAAATTTGATGATAAAATATAAATGACATTATGTATTATTATGCTAATAATTTATAAATGTAATGTTTAATAATAGTTATATAAATTTAGTGAATAGTTAATTAGTTAATTATATATATATATATATTTATATTAAATAGTAAATTGTAAGTATATAGTATTACAAAGATATTAATGCAAAGATATTAAATCAAAGATAATAATGCTACTATAACATAATAGGTTCAATCATTGAAAAGAGTAAGATTTTGGTTTTTTTAGATACAACAAAATTATGATAAAAAATGTGAATATTTTGTAAAAATGTGAATTTTATTAAAAGTAAAAATATCTCTATAACAAACCATAGTAACGCTATCTTTAATCGGTATTAACCTTTATTTCACATAATTAGATACAAGTGATAAATCTTTGTTTTGCAAAATATATCAATAAATATGAATATAACATATATATATACATGTATATATATTTATATAAAATAGAATAGAATTGAATAGCCATTGAGTGTAGTATTTTTGTTATTATTTGTTTTCAATGTTTATTAAATACATTTTAATATATTTTTTATTTATTTTAAATTCATAGAAAGACTTTATTAAGATATTATATAGATAGTGAAGGCTATTTAGTTTTAGTGGCTGTTGTTTTAAATATAATTTAAAACGTATTTATAATTTATATATTAACTTACAAATATAAAAAAATTAATTAGAACATTAACATTTGATTACATAACTCAATAGTAATATAAATTATTTATATATTTATTTAATTAAAAAATTATAAAATTAAAATTATAATTATTTGTAATCAAGATGAATACACAAAGTAATTCTGAAAAATTATTGTATGTGATAATTTTTTTATTTTTAAGAAATAAATCATTATATTTGATATAATTAATAATTCATTAATTATATTTGATATAATTAATAATTCAGTAATTATATTTGACATCATTAATAATTCATTAATTATAATTATAATTATAGATCATTAATTAATAAATCATAGATTATTAATTTAATATACCTAATTCTAAATATTATACTCAACAATATACATAACAATATGCCATACTAATCATCACGTGGTTTAGGGTTACACAAACCTGGACAATCCGTTTGGAGACGATAAGCTACTTCAGACGTTCATGTGGAACAAGAAGCTACAGAAGGAAGGCAAGGGCGAGATCACCAGATCAGACTTCGAGAAGGAATACAAGTCTAAGATGGTCATGAACAAGGTCAGTATGTAAGCGAGCAATTGAAGATTTAACTCTACGTTACAGAATCTTATGTATTATGCGATGCAACTAGTGTGCATTTCTATTGGCTTATCGACGTGCTGAGTAAAATATTATGAATAATCTATTAAAATTCCACAATGTAGAAATATTTGATTTAATGTTGATTTATCTTATGGAATGTTAATTAGTCTATAAATAAACGTATTATTTTATATTTTTTAACTCATAAAAATTTATTTATGTCTTAGTTTATTTTAGTTTTCTTTAAATTGTTTATTCTAATCGGACCATGTAAATCAATTATTTATTTATTATTATCATTTTTTATATTCTTTTTTTTTATTTTGTGTCATTTTGTTTTGTTTCACTATATTTAACTTTTTATATATCTATATATCTATCTATCTAATGTATTTAACTTTTATTTTAAAAGAAACCTTCATCTTTAATGTTTTTTTATCTTAAATGTCGCCCCTTTAACCCACGAGCCATATAAAATTATCCTTGTAAAAAATGTCATCTGAAATGTGGAATTATAAATATGTTCATATAATATATATAATCGCTCTTAATGCGTTTACATCATTTTAAGTGATATTATAGTTCAAGTAAAGTTATCTGACCTTAATAATTTGTGGCCAAATTAAAAATATACGAATATGTTTGTTATGAATTATTTTAAAAGTTAACATTATTTAGTATAAACAAACATAATACTTAACCCAGTGATACGTATTTAGTTTATTTATGAATATTAGTTAAATAATTGAATACTAATTAGATAAACCTAAAAGAGAGGTTATATAATTAGATTATAGCCTCTGTTGTATTGTGATTAACCTAACTTTACCCTGACACATTCCTCTCATGGAACCTCCGAGATGCCGTGATGTGTCACATGCCATATGTCAAATGTCAGATATAAAGCATATTCTAATGTATACAGGGTAATACAGGTATTAATTAGGACATCATGTATACAGGGTATAGTAGTTCTGAGAGATCTAAGGATTGCCTTAGGATTAGAGTAGGATAATGTTTACCATTACTGAGATAGCTAAGGATTGTCTTAGGGTTATCGTAGGATAATGTTTACCTTGACTGAGAGATCTAAGGATTGTCCTAGGATTATCGTAGGACACTACGTTATCGGAACATCTGACCCGTGGATCTTGTACTACAATACAATACATTTAATCTAATTACCTAACAATCGCCGCCGTGCTTAGATTGAGCTAGAGAAAGTGAAGAAACGAAGGATTGAACGCGAGAAGGAGCGCGAGGATTACGAAAACGATAAAGTTTGTGCCCATTACACGTCGCCCCCATTATCTAATCCCACTACTAACCGTATTCAATACACACATACACACACTTACATACACGCGCGTGCACAGTGTCACTACATGCGTATACTCGTGTGTGTTAGTGAGGCGTGATGTATTCATAAGTCAATTCTGAGTGAACACTAATTCTGTCGTATATTTACAAAGAGATAATTAAATATTTCGTACATTATTAACTCATAAATTGTTGAAATCATTAAATGGAGAGTACCCTCTTCACGAGATAATCTCCGCTACCTTCTTTGAGCAGAAATTGTATTGCTTTATCTGTACCTAATAGCACTATTTCAATTAAATTTAACATTAACTGTTGCGTTCTTACGCTTAATTTCATTTAGTAAAAGCGATCGATAAATAATCTGTGAATATTAGAGATCAATGTTTCAGTAGGAATGCAATGTAAGTTTACTTACTTGCAATACCTTAACCGGTGAGTCATAGTGAAGGAAATGAAACGATTACGATGCATATAACCTTGTAGATCATTTGCAATGATCTTAGAATGCTTTAAAAGTATAGAAACCCCCTCGCTATCGTGTATGATTACGTAATAGAATGATATATATAGTGATTACAATGATCACCGACACTAGAATACCAGAGACAGTGGCTCCCCTAGTGATAATTAATGATAAACATCACTATAATAGGAAATGATGCAAAGATCGAAGGAATGCGAATATTTCAAGACTTGGGAAAAGCAAGAAGATAAGGTTAACATAGCGTATATCTATTATTTGTAATGTTGATAGGTAGAGAGAGAGAGAGAAAGAGTCTCTGTTATTCTATATACTATTTCAACATCTATTATCTTTGTTGCATTTCATGCTATCACTTATAATCACTAGTGGTAAGTTACACTAAGATTTTATATTTTTACAAATTGTTAACATTTCTACATTTATATTTATTGAATATCAGTTTATATCGATTAATACTTCTTTTTATTCAATATAAGTTCATAATAGATTAATTATTATATTTATTGAATATAAGTTTATAATAGATTAGTTATTATATTTATTGAATATTAGTTTATATCGATTAATAATTCTTTTTATTCAATATAAGTTCATAATAGATTAATTATTATATTTATTGAATATAAGTTCATAATAGATTAATTATTATATTTATTGAATATAAGTTTATAATAGATTTATTATTCTAATATATATAGAATGTTCTAAATAAATTAAATTGTATGAAAGTATATGCTTATATTTGTTGTATTTCAGAATGTTCTAGATGTATTCTCAATAATGCTATCATTCCAACACTACACACAAGTGTTTCAATATATCATTATTTTACTTTATATATATATAATATATACATAATATAAATAATAAATGTAGTATATATACAATATACAATATAATTAATATATATAGAGAATATATTTTCTAACCCTCCCCTTGCACACACTTTTATCTTCCCTCTTCCTACCTCAGTTCCATCTCGATCAAGCTAAACTTCGCTCCAACATCAGGATCAACGACGGCAGAGGTTAGTGACCTTTTAACCTAGTGTGATCTAGTGATCTCAATTTTCAAATAGTTCAAATTGAGTTTCAATTTGAATCGGAGATTTTAAAATAATTTAAGATTTAAAAAATTTTAAATTTCGAGTCGGTTCTAGACTGCGATATTTAGATTTGAGTCAAATTATAATATTAATATGCAAGTCAGTTCGAGTCACAATGGATACAATAAAAGTATTGAGCCCTAATATTTAATTATAATAACAATAATAAGGGTTATTAACAATTTTAATTGGTTGCAAATTATAAACTCATAATAAATATTCTTCTATCGTTATGGGATATTTATTAAATACAATCTTCGTATTATTAATTTTGTTTTAATTTTTTTTCACTATTATCATTTTAAATTGTGAATCCTTAAAAATATTTGTATTGATTTCTTTAGACTTTTTTTAAGTCGCACAGTGCAATTTAGAGTAATTTACATGTATACGGATAGACGATACAATGGTATATTCAAAGTACCTCACATAGAAATCTATTCATCGAATCGGCTAATTTTTGTCTTATTATGTTCAAAATATATATCCACACAGTGAAATAACGTCGTATTTATAATATATTATATATATATATATAGACATGCAAAATAATATCATTTATTTTTAAAATATTTTTATAGAATTTGTATATTTATAATCATTACAGTAATGACATTACTAATTATATTATACAAATATGATATTATTTCACTCTTTATACAAATGTACAGTATATAATGCAAATAAAATTAACTACTATAATAGTTTTTCTGGAAAATTGTTGTATGCATTGTATGTTGTATACATTGCATACTACTATAGTAGTGGTAACGTGAAAACATATGGGTAGAGTAAAATGAATTTCACTTTATGTAAAAATATAACTATCAATATCAAATAAAAAATGTTCTTATCATCTTGCACATTACATTTAACTTAGTTGTTATATATATACTTTATACTTTAAACAAATATATCTGATAATATAAGTATTCTTATCATCTTCCACAATACATTTAGTTTATACAATATAGATAGTTGTTATATTTACTGTATACATCTATTATCTTATAATATATTTACAATAATTTTAATATATGATCATATGATATTATTACATAAGCATGAAGTTTAACCATTATATACCTAGTATTATTTCTTATAAATTATTAGTTTATACATCATATTGCATTATCATTATATACTAATTACAAAATATGTAGTATATTATAGAAATAAAAAATATTTAGATATCAAAATAAAGAATTATATATATATATATATATTACATTATAAATATAAATATATTATATTATTTACTTACTTGATGAGTTACTTACCTCCTGAACAAATTGCTTTTTATTTGTTTAGCTTTTTAAATCTGCAATATAAAAGTTATAAAATATTATAAAATAATATATAGTTATTTATTTTTTCGACAGATGACTAAATAACACGTAATAAAGTATTATTTTGAAATAAATAAAAAATAAAATAATATCTGATTTCTACTATTTTTTATCTATGCGACGCCCCCTTAAAATTAGAAAATCTCCGAACACATGGAAAGATTTCAAATTGTAGATCACTAGACCACATTATATCGCTGAGTTGTTCACTTCTACGACTAGTTGCTTTATAATAGTGTTCTATATATGTAAATATTCACTTATATATATATACATACTAGGCTGTGGCTAAACCCGCGCACACTATATATACTTTTAAATGTATACTAAAAGAAAGAATACTACAAATTAGGAGAATTTTAATTTTTATAAATCTTTATTTTCATTAACGCCTTAAATGATTCATTTCACTTTTATATATAATCTATATATAATCACTTTTATCCTCCCTGCTCCCTCCCACCACAGCTAAACCCATCGATCTGTTGGCCTATTACATAAGAGCCGACAAGGACAACGACACCTCACTAGATCTGCACGAACCGTACACATATCTAGACGTAAGTAGGCCGCGGTACAACTACTGTGGTCAACAATGTATGTAGGCCGCTGTACAACCACAGTGGTCAACAACGTATGTAGGCCACGGTACAATGTCCACGCCGTGTTACCTACATGTGTACATATACTTTGTAAAGCCGTAATGCAATCCATCTCTATTATAATTGAATTCTCTCTAGGGTAATTGTCTCGATAAGTTCTGCTTCTATAATTATCCCTATGTAAAACCTAAATCTGATAATAACGGTAATAATAATAATATATTCCTCAATATATTATAATAATAGTAATAATACTATTTATTAGATAAGTTTTGTTTTCTGTTACGTCCTCTAGGTTATAATATGTGTTAAATCCTGCTATAAGGCTACACAATAACACATAGCATATTCTCTGTTGTTACCACCCTTTATTATGCAATTGAGGTATCGCACAACTTGGGGGTTACTGGTTAAGGGCGTTGTTTTTAACATCAGGTATACGAGTTACCATTCAATCTGGTGTAGCCTTATTCTAAGGGAAGTTGAGAGAATCACTCACAACTGTTTCCTTGACACGGTACTTGGAATACTCATTCCAAGAATGCGAAGTACTGAATTCTATTTGATATAACCACAAATTTAGTAATTATTGTTAATATTTTAATAAATTAATTTAATCATATTAATAATTTCGAATGGAAATCTACATGAAAAAATATGAATTATAACAATATTACTAAATAGGAGAACATAAAAATAATGTATTATATAAAAATATACAATTAAACTACTATAATATATATATATATATATATATATATATATATATATATATATATATATATTATAACTGTGTATTATATAAATTAGTATAATATTATAAATCTTTATTATAGCTATTATTGATGTCTATATGTTCTTATGTACTAATACTGTACATACTTGATGATATACATACCATGATATTCAATAAACATACAATTTAAGATTAAATGTCTTAGCACTAAAATTCATTTTAAACTCGTTTTCGTTGAACTATTTATTTTCGATCGACATCCTCCGATATCTTTAATGTCTCATTCTCAACGTCGCGACGATACGCCCTAATATATAGCTAATCACACAAATGATGAAGAAACCTCCGCCTATTCATGCGGAACGGAGTTAATGTACTAAGCGTGCGTGACATATCTAGAGGTGCCTCGCCTCTCACCTAACTTGACCTTCACCTCGTGCGTTAACCTCTAGGGTCTGTCGGTCAGCGACCTTGAAGATCTGAAGGCGGATATCTGCGTCTACCAGGAGCTGGACAACTCGTCAGGCTACAACAACAACGAATACTGGAACGACATCAGCACTATAGCCACGCACGACATCCTCAGACTGCGCACTCGTGATGATGGTTTGTACACGCCCCGCCCCCCTAGAAACCGCTTCGTTATAGTGTAATAAATATAGTCCTAATAAATGCTGTATAACTTTGTAATTTATTTATCAATTTTGACAATTTAAATTCATTTATTAACATCAAATAGTCTTTGTTTGTTGATAATTTATTTTATACTACAGCGGTAACTATGATACGAGTATTGTCCGATTAAATGAGAGCATTTTAGATCACAAGAAATGACAAGCGCTCCTTATCGATTTCTTTTTAAATTCCATTTACACAAAATAATGTTTTTCATATATTACTCTCACTCAAAATTCAATATCTCATTGAATAATGGAAATAGTGAATTGAAATTTTCAATATAAATAAACAATACAATAGCAAAATCGTTTTTTTATTAATAAAAAATAATTAATTTTAATTTTTCTTTGTTTATTAATGATAAATAAAATATTTATTTATAAACATATATAATAAATATTTTAATGAATGAATATGTAATACAAAAGTATTTCATAATAGAATGATATATTATTAAACTATAGAAAAAAAAATTATGTGATTAACTATTATTAAATTTGTGTAATTGAATTTATTGTGAGTCATAAATGCCTATCTATTTACATTGCATGTTCGAAGTACGTACCGTTAAGGTGGAGTGACTTTCAAAAACTTTCAAAAACGTATAACACCTGTTCTGAAACTTATAGCTTATTGAATGACAAACATTTTGGTATAGGTTTTATAATTTATGGTGAACTAGAACCTAGTACGCATTTTATACCATAATATACTGTAATACACTATAAAACGCTATATCGAAAATATTTACGCTAACAAATGAGTTAAAATTACTATAAATGTCTAGATATGCGTACAAAATTAATATCGCATAAAAAATATATTTCCACATACGATAGCAATTTTTTTTTTTAAATATGTAAAAAAAAAAATCACAGGCACATTTATACAATTGGACATATTTCATAATATTAAATCGTTATTTTGTTAAATAAGTTAAGTTTTTGTTGTATATCAATAAATATATCATATATATATTATATATCATATATATATTATATATATAGTAACTGTAATATATTACATATATGACTATATAAAATAGTAAATAATTAATAATGAAGTAGTTTTATTAATATAAACTATTTATAATTAATTAAATTATCATTTATAAATATTATTCCTGGATTTACTAGGAAAATTAGAAATATTATTTTTTTTCAATTTTTTTTTATTAAATACTGCTATAGTCATGCTTATTAACCATATACTTCACTTTCATTACATTTTAATAATGTATACGTTCAAAAAAATCGATTGAATTTGATTCCTATGTTCTCAATGTTAAAACATGCTATCTACCACATGTTAAACTTCTAGGTGATTGCGTAATACCTTGCAGGTATCAGTTTTAAACAAAACTTCTGATTTATACTTATAAGTACTTCCTCTTATTAACTGTGCACAGTCAATATCAATTTTCGAAAATATATAGGTTTCACTCCACCTTAACGTACCTCCCCTTAACTAATTAATTACAAATGATGATATATAATATGCTATAAAGTGCTTCTTGAATAGATCACTTGATGTATTTAGGTTTATATGTATAGTAAATAATTACTTTATTATTTATTGATATGCACTATTTTTAGTTCATTACCCCATTGATGTATAACATTAATATCATATGATAATGATTTAATATAGTTTTATTTAATATAGTAAACATTTATAACATTTTATATAAAAATATAATTCAACATAGTTAAATAATTTGAAATTAAAAATTGAGTTTAATATCAATAAATAGTTTAGAATTTCTTTAAGAAATATTTTTCAAAGCTAATATGTTATACATCAGTGAATAAATACAAATTTTAATTTATAATAAAATGAACTTTATTAAAGTTCAAAAACAACGTTTATTTAGATACCAGTAAAAAAAATATCTGTAATATTAAATAAAAAATATCAATAAATATTACTTAATATATTTATAATTAAAATATATAAAATTGTAAGGTAATTAATAATTTAAAATAAAAGAAATTTCAATATTTTAAATTTCTTATTTGATAAATTTCTTATTTAATAATTCTTTATTTCAAAAATAAAGTCATATTACAGATATAGGTGTTTTTTATGAATATTATTTACAATTTGCATCAAGACTTTGTATTAAAAAGTGATATCAGTGCAATCTTACAAATTAACTATGACAAATAATTTTGTATATATTTATTAAAAATATTGTATATTGTATATTTGTATATTTTTGTTGATTATATTATATTTTATTAATATTAATAAAATATATATATATAATGTAATAATATAATGAATATAAAAAGTTATATGACATAAGTCTAAATTATAATTAAGGTTGAATAAAAACAGATCTATCATCAAAAATCTATCATAAAATCATATGCTATTATAAACAAATCACTATCTTTTGAATGTTGATAATTTAAATACATTGGTAGTTATATAATTATATATATAATATAATATATCAAATGTAAATAATTGTTAACGTTGTGTACATACAGAGTAGGCATATAATTAGTAGCATAAAATTACATGCATAATATTTATTTATCGCATTATATGTTCAAAAAAATATAAAATACATTAAAAAATGGACAATTAATTTATTCGACATCAAATATGATATAAAAATTAATAATTTATTTTAATACGTATACAATTTTCGAGAAAAAAAATTTTAATCCATTTTTTTAAATTAAATTTATTTTTCAAACTGGTACCTATAAATTATAGATGTAAATTATACATATATGTATTTATTAACTTTGGTACAATAATATATGTGACTAGTTTTAAAACATATTTTTTTATTCTAATTGGTATTCCTAGAAATATATAAATTTCCCAGAATTCCTAATTATTTAACATAATAAACTTTTTTATTATATAATAACCATATATAGATACTTTATTAAATAATTTATGGTTGTTATTATATTAAAAAAAAGTACATTTTATTTATTTTATATCTACACCATTATAACATTTCCTAAATGCCTCTCAGTAGCCTAATAATTGATTAATTAAATAATAACATTCAGATTTATTAACATTAAACATCCATCCAGGCAGGGTTGGCAAAAACCCCAAAAATCTAAGAAATATGTAATAGGTTTTTGAGGGTTTTTCTAGGGTTTTTGGGGTTTTTCAGAGGTTTTTGGGGTTTTTCTTTATCTTATATTTCAAAATAAAAAAATTAAGAAAAAATATTTAAAAAAAATATATATATTTGAAATATAATTATATTTATACACTTAAATTAATTAATAATAATATTTATTTATTAAATCACATATAATAATAGCAGATATAAATAGACTCATCAGTATAAATATATATATATATATAGATATTGATTGATTGATTGAAAGTTTATTTAAACACTTAAATAAATCATAAATGATTTCTCAAAAGTGTATATATAGAATACAAATAATAGATTAGGTAAAACAATAAATACCATATATAATAATACAATAAAATAGGGTGGGAGTGAATTCCATATCTTTGGACCGATATAACTCAGTGCCCGAGTATTCATTTATGAGTGATGGAGAATTGGGGTAGATTCCTAGATAGAAAATGAGATTCATGGTTTCTAAGAGATGGAAGGGAAGATCTTTGTACTAGAGAAGCAGAAATATAGAAGGGGCAATTCGAAGAGTAGGAATATATTGAGTATATTCTATATTAATATATATTCTATAGTATATTGAGTAATGAACAATAGATAGTATGCGATAAGCAGAGTGTTTTTTAAATGGGAACCATGGAGGTAAGTGTTGGTATGACTCATACCGTATGAGAAAGTAGAGGTATGATTTCGAATACGTAGGTTATATGTTGTACGGATAGATGAATGAATAACTCGATTTAGGAACAGTAATCTATAAGTGAGAGGATAAGGGAATTAACTAACGTTTTAGTAAGAGATACATTAATTGATTTTCATATTTTTCTAATTCTAAATAGATGATAATTTACAGATTTAGTGATGGCATTAAATATGAGGAATGAAGGAAAGAGTAGAATCAAAAAGTACATATATATATATCATTATTAACTTACTTGTAAATTAATTGAAATGTGATAATTAAATAATAATAATTAATTATATATTAAAACCCAGAAATAATAATGAAAACAAAAATGAAAAACCCCCAAAAAACCCAAAAACCCCTAAAATTATCAAAAGGTTTAAACCCAAAAACCCAAAAACCCAAAAACCCCTACTTCTGCCAACCTTGCATCCAGGGTAACTATATGTTTGATACATAGTGTACAGCTAAACCATCTTAACGTACACCATTGCCCCCCACACATACACACACACACATATAGCATACACTACCTTACACCTCGTACACGTGTGTGTTGATACGCTAAGCCCCGCCCCCCGCAGTCGGAGAGAGAAGGCAAGCTATTAACGCTTCAGTGAGGGACGACGTCAAGTCTATATTCGAGGGTAAGACCATCGCCCAGCTCGAGAAACTGCACTCGTCCATACAGATGAAACTTAGATCTCCAGAGAACATCGATATCAGTTTGTATAACATATACACATACACATAGACATGAGGGCGTCTTTGAAGGGACATTAGAGCCATGCGGTTATAAGTGAAAACTTCATCTAAGGCCCTATTAAAATATTTATTAATTATTCGTTTACCATATTAATCTATAGATATATTACTTTATATGAATTATCTTTGATTTTATTTCTCTAAAAAATACGCGCTTTAACCTAGCGTAATCTACGCCCGCGACCTCCCCTAACCGTACGACCTTCCCCACCCCCGTCAAGGTTACTGGGAGTCATTGATCGGGGAACTGTCAGCGCACATCGCCAAGTCTCGTCTGAAGCGCGTCCACGAGAGTATCCTAAGAGCTAAACTATCTCGACTCAAGGAGGAACAGGGCGTCAAGTCTAAGCTGGCAGCCGCAGCAGCAGCTAAAGCCTCCACTTCCACCTCCGTCTCCGCCATGGTCCAAGCAGACTCCGCTAGCGATGAAAGCGGGGCTAGTGGGGCTAGCGGGGGCGAGGAGACCAGCATACAGGACATGGAGAACTACTACGCCAAGTGCAGGAAAGAGGAGGCCGAAGCTAAAGAACAAGGGTAGGTGTGGGGCGTGGAGCACCCTGGAGAGTGGGGGGTCATCCCGCCCGCCCCCCACCCAATCGTGTCCGAACCCTAACTCTTTAATGACCCTATACCATTCTTAGCTTACATATTTAACCTCTCCTGTTCTCTCCAATTCTCCACACTTCTTCATCACATCTTCACTTAAACCGTAACACAATTTTCTTTAATGCCTTCACTTCCTCTATAACCCCCACCCCACCTCTATAACCCCCACCCCCACCTCTATAACCCCCCCCCACCTCTATAACCCCCCCCACCTATATAACCTCCCCACCTCTATACCCCCCACCTCATTAATCTCCCCTCTACTCCATGCTTTCCCTCTCCACTTATACTATAACCCTATTTCTTTAAATTCGCTATTACTGCCTGAATTCTCACCTCTCCTAATGTATTCATTTCCCCTGACCACTTCTTTAATCTCTTATTCTCCCAACCCTACTTCTCACCACCCTACTCCTCCCAACCCCACTTCTCCCAACCCCACTTCTCACCACCCTACTTCTCCCCACCCTACTTCTCACAACCCTACTTCTCTCCACTCCGCTTGCTCCCTACCAGTCCTCTAACCCCACTCCACTCGTACAGAGAGCCCGAAATAGAAGAGTTCATAAAGCGCGGTTACGAACCGAAGCTATTCGACGAATCAGAACTTCCCGTCGGCATTATCATTGTAGAGCTGAACGACGACGAGCAAAGACTTGCGCACAGTCGTGACGACGTCGTTAACCATGGAATAGTAGTGGTTAGCACCCCCATTAAATCTCTATGATTTCTAATTTATACAATAAATATCTATATACATGTTATATATTAATTTATTATGTAATTTAATATTTGTTGATCCTAAAATATGTTTTAATAATTGAAATATGGTATTTATAGATTGAATTAAATAATATAATTAATATACATTAACAAATACAGTAATATATTATATAGATTAAAAAATACATTAATATATTATATAGATTAACAAATACATTAATACATTATATAGATTAACAAATACATTAATATATTATATAGATTAACAAATACATTAATATATTATATAGATTAACAAATACAATAATATATTATATAGATTAACAAATACAATAATACATTATATAGATTAACAAATACAGTAATATATTATATAGATTAACAAATACAGTAGTATATTATATAGATTAACAAATACATTAATATATTATATAGATTAACAAATACATTAATATATTATATAGATTAACAAATACAATAATATATTCTATAGATTAACAAATACAATAATATATTATATAGATTAACAAATACAATAATACATTATATAGATTAACAAATACAGTAATACATTATATAGATTAACAAATACATTAATATATTATATAGATTAACAAATACAATAATACATTATATAGATTAACAAATACAATAATACATTATATAGATTAACAAATACATTAATATATTATATAGATTAACAAATACAATAATATATTATATAGATTAACAAATACATTAATATATTATATAGATTAACAAATACAATAATATATTCTATAGATTAACAAATACAATAATATATTATATAGATTAACAAATACAATAATACATTATATAGATTAACAAATACATTAATATATTATATAGATTAACAAATACATTAATATATTATATAGATTAACAAATACAATAATATATTATATAGATTAACAAATACATTAATATATTATATAGATTAACAAATACATTAATATATTATATAGATTAACAAATACATTAATACATTATATAGATTAACAAATACATTAATATATTATATAGATTAACAAATACATTAATATATTATAAATATATACAAATACATTAATATATTATTTAGATTAACAAATAAAATAATACATTATATAGATTAACAAATACAATAATATATTATTTAGATTAACAAATAAAATAATATATTATATAGATTAACAAATACAATACTACATTATATAGATTAACAAATACAGTAATATATTATATAGATTAACAAATACAGTAATATATTATATAGATTAACAAATACATTAATATATTATATAGATTAACAAATACATTAATATATTATATAGATTAACAAATACAATAATATATTCTATAGATTAACAAATACAATAATACATTATATATATTAAAAATACAGTAATACATTATATAGATTAACAAATACATTAATATATTATATAGATTAACAAATACAATAATACATTATATAGATTAAAAAATACAATAATACATTATATAGATTAACAAATACAATAATATATTATATAGATTAACAAATACAATAATATATTATATAGATTAACAAATACATTAATATATTATATAGATTAACAAATACATTAATATATTATATAGATTAACAAATACAATAATACATTATATAGATTAAAAAATACAATAATACATTATATAGATTAACAAATACATTAATATATTATATAGATTAACAAATACATTAATACATTATATAGATTAACAAATACAATAATACATTATATAGATTAACAAATACATTAATATATTATATAGATTAACAAATACATTAATATATTATATAGATTAACAAATACAATAATACATTATATAGATTAAAAAATACAATAATACATTATATAGATTAACAAATACATTAATATATTATATAGATTAACAAATACAATAATATATAATATAGATTAACAAATACAATAATATTTTATATAGATTAACAAATACAATAATATATTCTATAGATTAACAAATACAATAATATATTATATAGATTAACAAATACAATAATACATTATATAGATTAATAAATACAATAATATATTATATAGATTAACAAATACAATAATATATTATATAGATTAACAAATACATTAATATATTATATAGATTAACAAATACAATAATATATTCTATAGATTAACAAATACAATAATATATTATATAGATTAACAAATACAATAATACATTATATAGATTAACAAATACAGTAATATATTATATAGATTAACAAATACAGTAATATATTATATAGATTAACAAATACATTAATATATTATATAGATTAACAAATACATTAATATATTATATAGATTAACAAATACAATAATATATTCTATAGATTAACAAATACAATAATACATTATATATATTAAAAATACAGTAATACATTATATAGATTAACAAATACATTAATATATTATATAGATTAACAAATACAATAATACATTATATAGATTAAAAAATACAATAATACATTATATAGATTAACAAATACAATAATATATTATATAGATTAACAAATACAATAATATATTATATAGATTAACAAATACATTAATATATTATATAGATTAACAAATACATTAATACATTATATAGATTAACAAATACATTAATATATTATATAGATTAACAAATACATTAATATATTATATAGATTAACAAATACAATAATATATTCTATAGATTAACAAATACAATAATATATTATATAGATTAACAAATACAATAATACATTATATAGATTAACAAATACAGTAATACATTATATAGATTAACAAATACATTAATATATTATATAGATTAACAAATACAATAATACATTATATAGATTAACAAATACAATAATACATTATATAGATTAACAAATACATTAATATATTATATAGATTAACAAATACATTAATATATTATATAGATTAACAAATACAATAATACATTATATAGATTAAAAAATACAATAATACATTATATAGATTAACAAATACATTAATATATTATATAGATTAACAAATACAATAATATATAATATAGATTAACAAATACAATAATATATTATATAGATTAACAAATACAATAATATATTCTATAGATTAACAAATACAATAATATATTATATAGATTAACAAATACAATAATACATTATATAGATTAACAAATACAATAATATATTCTATAGATTAACAAATACAGTAATATATTATATAGATTAACAAATACAGTAATACATTATATAGATTAACAAATACATTAATATATTATATAGATTAACAAATACATTAATATATTATATATATTAACAAATATATTAATATATTATATAAATGAACAAATACATTAATATATTATATAAATGAACAAATACATTAATATATTACATAGATTAACAAATACATTAATATATTATTTAGATTAACAAATAAAATAATATATTATAAATATATACATATACATTAATATATTATATAGATTAACATATAAATTAATATATTATAAATATATACAAATACAGTAATACATTATATAGATTAACAAATAAAATAATATATTATAAATATATACATATACAATAATATATTCTATAGATTAACAAATACAATAATATATTATATAGATTAACAAATAAAATAATACATTATATAGATTAACAAATACAATAATATATTATTTAGATTAACAAATAAAATAATATATTATATAGATTAACAAATACAATACTACATTATATAGATTAACAAATACAGTAATATATTATATAGATTAACAAATACAGTAATATATTATATAGATTAACAAATACATTAATATATTATATAGATTAACAAATACATTAATATATTATATAGATTAACAAATACAATAATATATTCTATAGATTAACAAATACAATAATACATTATATATATTAAAAATACAGTAATACATTATATAGATTAACAAATACATTAATATATTATATAGATTAACAAATACAATAATACATTATATAGATTAAAAAATACAATAATACATTATATAGATTAACAAATACAATAATATATTATATAGATTAACAAATACAATAATATATTATATAGATTAACAAATACATTAATATATTATATAGATTAACAAATACATTAATACATTATATAGATTAACAAATACATTAATATATTATATAGATTAACAAATACATTAATATATTATATAGATTAACAAATACAATAATATATTCTATAGATTAACAAATACAATAATATATTATATAGATTAACAAATACAATAATACATTATATAGATTAACAAATACAGTAATACATTATATAGATTAACAAATACATTAATATATTATATAGATTAACAAATACAATAATACATTATATAGATTAACAAATACAATAATACATTATATAGATTAACAAATACATTAATATATTATATAGATTAACAAATACATTAATATATTATATAGATTAACAAATACAATAATACATTATATAGATTAAAAAATACAATAATACATTATATAGATTAACAAATACATTAATATATTATATAGATTAACAAATACAATAATATATAATATAGATTAACAAATACAATAATATATTATATAGATTAACAAATACAATAATATATTCTATAGATTAACAAATACATTAATATATTATATAGATTAACAAATACATTAATATATTATATATATATTAACAAATATATTAATATATTATATAAATGAACAAATACATTAATATATTATATAGATTAACAAATACATTAATATATTATTTAGATTAACAAATAAAATAATATATTATAAATATATACATATACATTAATATATTATATAGATTAACATATAAATTAATATATTATAAATATATACAAATACAGTAATACATTATATAGATTAACAAATAAAATAATATATTATAAATATATACATATACAATAATATATTCTATAGATTAACAAATACAATAATATATTATATAGATTAACAAATACAATAATACATTATATAGATTAACAAATACAATAATATATTCTATAGATTAACAAATACAATAATATATTATATAGATTAACAAATACAGTAATATATTATATAGATTAACAAATACAGTAATACATTATATAGATTAACAAATACATTAATATATTATATAGATTAACAAATACATTAATATATTATATATATTAACAAATATATTAATATATTATATAAATGAACAAATACATTAATATATTATATAGATTAACAAATACATTAATATATTATTTAGATTAACAAATAAAATAATATATTATATAGATTAACTAATATATTATATAGATTAACAAATACAATAATATATTATATAGATTAACAAATACAATAATACATTATATAGATTAACAAATACAATAATACATTATATAGATTAACAAATACATTAATATATTATATAGATTAACAAATACAATAATATATTCTATAGATTAACAAATAAAATAATATATTATATAGATTAACAAATACAATAATACATTATATAGATTAACAAATACAGTAATATATTATATAGATTAACAAATACAGTAATATATTATATAGATTAACAAATACATTAATATATTATATTATATATATATGCACTGCATATTATGCAGTAATATATTATGATAATAAATATTATGTTCATTTTTATAGTTGTTCAAAAATCATATTTTTTTAAATATATTTGTTCTGAAACAATGAAATAATGATACCGTAAAGTATGCAATAACATAACACTCTAATATAAGAGGTACACATACAAGAATGCCAATGAAAGAATTTAGTTTATGTGACTTATGGAGTTGCTGTATTTACTAACTATTTCACATTATTTCACATTATTTCAATACTTAAATATCTATATCTCTATTTGCATATTCGATATGTGAATAATTAAATATAATGAAATCACAATATTGAAATATAATTTAAGTTAAAAATATAATATTGAAATTAATTTTTGATTAAAATAAATTATTAATTATATATACCTATAATTATAATTATTAAATAACAACTTCTGATTATATTATTTTAAATTTTTCTTTTTAATTGTATTATTATATTATTATTTTCATATTTCAAATTATATTACATTTTTAAACCAATAAAAGGTAATTTATGTGCAATTAACTTAATTTAAGGTCATTCTTAAATTCATAAGTATAATTTATACATTTTTATATAAATTATGCTATATTGTATAACATATATCATAGTTTTTATATAACATACTATATATATATAATTTTAAATATGTATCAGAATTAAATGAAAACTATAATATTTTCATATTTTTAAGTTTAAATAGTTCTAAAAGATTTAATCTTAAAAAAACGGAAATTAAAAAAAAATATTATTATTTCATATAATTTGTATCTAGAATGTATATAGTAGTATGTATATAATAGAATGTATATAATAGAATGTATATAATCCTCTTCCAGATTAGTGTTGATTAAAATCGGATTAAAAAAAAATCAAAAAATAAGATTTTTTTAATTTAAATTGTAATTTTTATTTTATTTAAATAATGTAAGAAATAATTATAGATTATGAAGAATTAGATGTTTCATTACTATTATAGACTATGTATTTATCCTACATATATTTAATAAAAGTAATATATTATTTTAGTATACTAGATTTTAAATAAATCTATTTAAATCGTACGAATTCTACTCGTGATATGTGATCATCTTACTCCCATGCCCCATTAACCCCCGTGCACCCTACACCCCACCCACAGAAACAATCAGACGATCAGCTGATCAAGAAAGCAATGGACGGCATGAGCAACGAAGAAGTGCAGTTCTCCGTCGAGTTACCCCTAATGCATCAGTCTATGATGTGGTCCGATAAGTATAGGCCTAGGAAGCCCCGCTTCTTTAATCGTGTGCATACCGTTAGTGCCCCACCCCATCCTCTGTTACCACCACTGTCGCCACCACTGTCACCACCACTGTCACTACCACTGTCACCATCACTGTCACCATCACTGTCACCACCATTATCGCCACCACTGTCGCCACCACTGTTACCACCACCACTGTCACTACCATGTTACCACAATCACTGTCACTACCACTGTCGCTACCACTGTCACTACCACTGTTACCACCACTGTCGCCACCACTGTCACCACCACCACTGTCACCACTACGGTCGCCACCACTGTTGCCACCACTGCTACTACCACTATAACTGTCACCTCCATCAATATATATATATTTATTTATATTTTATTTTAATTAGCATGTATATCGATAATATATAATAATTTTTATAGTCAAATTGCAACTTAATAATTATAATAGGTTTCTATTTAATATTTTAACAGTTTAATAAAACATATTCTTTCATTATACGATATTGTAAAGCCTCATTAGATGGGCATAACGTTTCAGCTCCTTACCAATACGTACCTCCCCCATAGCCGGTTTCTCCAGCTACTAATACCTCCCCCCCACTATCCCCATAGGGTTTCGAATGGAACAAGTACAACCAGACCCATTACGATGTCGATAATCCGCCTCCTAAGATTGTGCAGGGATACAAGTTTAATGTCAGTGATACTTCCTAATCTACCCTAGATATAGTATCCTTACCACTGATTACTACTACTACTACTACTACTACTACTACTACTACTACTACTACTACTACTACTACTACTACTACTACTACTACTACTACTACTACTGCTGCTGCTGCTGCTGCTGCTGCTGCTGCTGCTGCTACTACTACTACTACTACTACTACTACTACTACTACTACTACTACTACTACTACTACTACTACTACTACTACTACTACTACTACTACTACTACTACTACTACTACTACTACTACTACTACTACTACTACTACTACTACTACTACTACTACTACTACTACTACTACTACTACTGCTACTACTACTACTACTACTACTACTACTACTACTACTATACTACTACTACTATACTACTACTACTACTACTACTACTACTACTACTACTACTATTACTACTACTATTACTACTACTACTACTACTACTACTACTACTACTACTACTACTACTACTACTACTACAACGTTTATAATATTATAATTATATATATGTATATGTATGTATAGTAATAATAACAATTTCACTTGCTCTGTATAATCCTGAAAGTTGTACACTAGACTTTAGTAATATGCCTAAGTTAGGCCACCTAATCAGTGATGGGCACCGATCCTTTTTTTCCTAGATCGGCGATCCCGACCACGATCCTCTATTTATTCTCTTATGCGATCCTTTTCCAGATCCCGATCCTCCCTTCGTTACCCGATCCTTTCCCCGATCACGATATTATTTATATATTTAATTAATACTATTTTATTTCATAATTCGAAACAATATATATATGTAGGTATAATACCTATGTGATATAAATTGTTAATAATTGTAAATAATATGTATTATTGATATATTGTATTATATTTCACTAATAATTAAATTGAATTAATGCATATATTAATGTATATCATATAGACTATATGATATAGTGAATTAAATATAATTATAAATTATAAATTTATATATATGTAAATGCATTGCATTGTATACAAATATCTACTCATTGTTCATTATACACTAAGTCAAAGTCAGTGGTTTACTTATATGATATCAATTGATTAAATTCTATTATGGTAAAAATAACAATTATTATTTAAATACTATGTAGGTTTTATCTAATCTTGCAATACCTTGGAAAACATTACTAAATAATGATCAATACAATATCATATCAATGTAATAATATAATACTAAAATATTGTTAATATTCTTATAAATAAATATAATAATATTAGAGTATCGTATATGTAATGATGGGCACCGATCCTTTTTTATGGATCGGGATCGGGATCGCCTTTTCCGATCCCGATCCTCCATTCCTTATCCGATCCTTTGTCGATCGGTGGTGGTGGTGGAAGTAGTAGTGGTACCAGTAGAAGTAATTCATTATGAAGTAATTATAGTTATCAATTAACTTCACTTCATGTCACTGACCCTATCTTATTTGTAGATATTTTATCCGGATCTAATAGATAAATCTACAGCACCAGAGTTTTCATTGGTTACTATAAACATCACTACACACTTCTTTCATAACACCACATCACATTCTACAACACCCCACACTTACAACACCCCCCCACACTTACAACACCCCACCACACTAACAACACCCAACCACACCACACTAACAACACCACACCACACTTACAACACCCAACCACACTTACAACACCCCCCCACACTTACAACACCACACCACACTAACAACACCCCACCACACTTACAACACCCCACCACACTAACAACACCCAACCACACCACACTAACAACACCACACCACACTTACAACACCCAACCACACTTACAACACCCCCCCACACTTACAACACCACACCACACTAACAACACCCCACCACACTTACAACACCCCACCACACTAACAACACCCAACCACACCACACTAACAACACCACACCACACTTACAACACCCAACCACACCACACTAACAACACCACACCACACTTACAACACCCCCCCACACTTACAACACCACACCACACTTACAACACCACACCACACTTACAACACCCCACCACACTTACAACACCCCACCACACTTACAACACCCCACCACACTTACAACACCCCACCACACTTACAACACCCCACCACACTTACAACACCCCACCACACTTACAACACCACACCACACTTACAACACCCCACCACACTTACAACACCCCACCACACTTACAACACCCCACCACACTAACAACACCCCACCACACAGACAATCCTAAAGAATGAACCAGAGTTTGCCTGTCTCAAGTTCACTGCAGGACCCCCATACGAGGTTATACATGGTCTATTGTGTAGGGTAACGTTGTATGTTGCCCTGACTACTACACACACTGTTCTACATCACCCCATCATTCAACTATTAGTGTACAATAGGGATTGCTTGTAAGTCATTATAGGGCCGATGATAATAATTAGTCATACATTGCTATCAACATATTAAACCTAAGAGAGTTAACTCATGTATTGTAATTATTATGTAATGATATGTTAATCAGTTACATCATTATAAGTTACAAATAGTGTTCAGTAGTTAATACGTTAATTATAAATTGTTATATTAATATAGTTGTTATGGTTCATAGTAATCAATTTTAAATAAAATAAATTAAAAATAACAATAAAATAATCTACTTACAAAAAAAAATATATCTACTTTTTTTTGATAAATAATTTGATATACTGTACGGTACCTCTAGAAATATCTCATTTAGCTACGGATATCATCTTGCTCTGCTGTTAACTAGATTATGCTTAATTATTGATATACTTCTATACTACTTGTATAAGTAATAATGATTATTAACAACAGTACTGTACTATGTGAATACATGAATATATTACTATTCTATGACATTTTGATTTTGAATTTCGTACAAACAAAAATAATATTACAATTTGTTTTTCTAAAATATAGTTTATTTAATTATTTACATCTTTACATATAAAAAAGTTATAATAAAACATCATATAAACATGTACACATTATGTTTTATAGTTATAGTATTATTTACAATATTACATAATAGTATAGAGCGTGAACATTATTTGTCAATACATACAGCCTAATAGAATTGTAAATATTACATCGATTAAAAACATTGTACAAATATAATCACCCGTTATTAGTGTTGTAAAATTTCGAGTCCAAATCTCGAGTCCTAGTAAAAAATGTCGAGTCGAGTCTGTAATTTTCGAGTCCATTTGAATATTTATCGAGTCGAGTCTCAACAGTTGATTTTCGAGTCGAGTCGAGTATTTATAATGGGACTCGATATTTTTTTTTTAATAATTAATAATTAATATGATAATACATATAAATAAAATTATTTAATTATATGGAACTATTTCATATTTGAATTAAACTTTATTTAAATAAATGATATTTCATATATATATTTATTTGTTATTAATTTAGCTCTAGTCACGTCACCTCCTAGTGATTAATTGTATATGCTGTAGAGTTCATGAACTTTTGAATATTTTTATTTATATTTAAATTCTATTCTATAAATCTATAAAATGAGTGACTTAAATACAACACCTATTAGTATTTCATAATAATATATTATGATATAATTAATTCTTATTATAATAATTATTGTATTATAATTTATCGAGCCATATAAGATTATATACATATATTTATTAATTTGAAAAAAATAGCGCATGTTTAACTCAATTTAAATTTTTTTAATATCTCAACATTAATATACAGAAGCTCGCAATACTAAAAAATCTCTATAGCAGGGTTTTGGTATTAATTATTCAGTACTAGTCAGTAGTAATTTAGAAGAAATTATTTAAATAATATATGATATTTTATATTTATAATATATATGGTTAGTAACCATTGTAAACATTGGTTACTGAACGAATTGGGAACGGTATTCATTGAATAGTATTCAACATTTGAAGCGGGTGTCGAGCGCGCGACGAGTGCAGATATGTATAAATAGAATATATGTTTAAATGCATACATCAGTGCATAATATGCACTGCATACAGCTAATAACTGAAATATAGAAAGAATAAAGCATATATTATAAAGTATACAGTATTATACTGAGTTATACTAAGTATAACTCATCCGTTATGTTTAATCACAAAAACACACATACACATAATATATGATAAATATGGTTACAATGGACTAATGAACATTTTATTTAAATATATATACATATATTGTATATATATATATATTATCTTACTATTATTTTGATATTAACTAATACTGATCGTATATATTATATATATATTTCATTATTTTATACTATAATATTGTTATCTATATTGTATACAATATGATATTATTATAATAATCATATAATTTAAATATTCATCCATATTTATATTTATTTCAACAGTTACTAATTTAATATTATAGATATGTTAAGATATATATTTTAATACCTATATACAATAATATAATCTACTCTTGATTATTAATAAGTTAAGTTAATTTATACTATCATAATAGTACTATAGTATACTAGTAACTATATGATACATTTTCAGAATTACAATTAATTTTTTTCTAGAATAAAATTACCTTTATACCGTATACAGCATACACAGCATATATATATGTATATTTATATAGGGGCGTCGGAAGGGGGGGGGTATCGGACCCCCCATTCAAAAATATGGGGGGGGGGCTAAGTATGTTTTGCCCCCTAATATGTTATAATAAATTGTATATATAGATATATTAAATCTAGTATATTTTCTTTGTCAATACAATTTTTTATCATATATATTATAAACAATATATATTATATAAACATATATATTATATTATTTATATATATTACTGGTTTAACCCGAACTCGGTTTCGGGTATCAATTCCGGGTTCTAGCAAAATTTCATGAGATCGGGTTTCGAAAAATGGTCCAAGAACGGGTCCGGGTTTTAGTAAATTAATTTCGGGTATTTGTGTAAAATAAAAATAATATTAAAATTGTATATACATTTTATAAAAATATAATTAAATCTTAATTTAATTGATAATTATTATAATACATTATTATAATGTATACAACTGATAACGTAAGTATACTAAATATTGCCAAAGCCAAATATATACTATATGCCTATTAATCCTATGTAAATTGTAATATCTGGAAAATAAGTATTTAATTATTTCATAGATATTGAAAATTTCAATAATTGAAATGTTTATAATGTTATATATAATTGTACTACATTTTTGTACATAACTTATGTTATAATACAAATTAAAAAAAAAACTACAATATGAAGTATATTATAAAATTCAATAAGCTTTCCGGTGTTAATTATTGTATTATTATTGTATTATAATAGAATATATTTAAAAATTATCATTCTAGTAGATATTTGTTGATCATAATAACAAATATTTCACGATCTAATATTTATAAATTATATTTTGATTGTTGTTGCCTATATATTATTTATTAATTATAGCTATTTCTGATTCTGTATTTCTGTATTGCTACAAAATATATGTTTTATAAATGTTCTACACATATTTTAAAAAGTATAATATATATATCTTATAATATTTATATATTTATTATATAATTACAATATTTTAATTATATCTTAAAATAATAATATTTCAAAGATTAGTTGAAAAATTAAAAAAAATATTTCAAATAATATTTTTAAAAATACAAAAAATATCAATAATATTACAAAATATATTTTGAATAAATTTCAAAAAAATGTCTACAAAAATGTTTACAAATATTTCAAAAAAATGTTTTCAAATATTTCAAAAATATGTTTACAAATATTTCAAAAAATTTCAAAAATATTTTAAAAAATTCAAAATTTTCAAAAAAAATTCAAACAAATTTCAAAAAATTTCAAAAAAATTTCAAAAAAATGTAAAAAAAAGCGACGCTGAAGATTTTAGATGACAAAAAATCATTTTAATGGCAAAAAGTCAATTTTTTAGGTTTTTCTGGGGTACGCGGTAAAATATTCAAAAAATTTATATTTATTATAAACTTTCATTATCTCGAAAGTCTCGAGATAATGAAATTTAGGATTTGATTGTCTCGAGATAATGAAAATTAGGATTTGATTGTCTCGAGATAATGTAAAATGGGCTAAATTTAAACCACTAATATATATTATTTAATCCATTCTTTATATTTAATTTTTATGACCTTAATTTTATAAACTTTGAAGTTTCAATTTGGATTTGAAGGCTTCGAAGCCTTACATTTTTGGATTTGAAGGCTTCGAAGCCTTGATTTTAGGATTTGAATATTTTTATTGGCTTCGAAACCTTGATTTTTAGGATTTGATGGCTTCGAAGCCTTGAAAGTATTTGAAATTTTACAACCCTACCCGTTATACTACTCAGTTATTTATAATTTGAATGTATGTACTACTAAATGTATAGGTAGCACTGCACGTAGTCAATGGAATAGTATAGTAATGTACAAGTGTATTTCTCAAAGTTTTTATACGCCATTATACCCAATAGATATTTACTAATATGCATTTACTTATATACCTTACTATATAATTCTTTACTTTATAATTACATATTACATATTACATACTTATATTGATAATGAATATTTACTTATATATGAATTATTACTTATTGCTATAATATAATCATAACTTATTTTACATAGAACTAAAATATAAATGAAAATATATCTTTTTACTTTTAACTCGAATTTTCTCGGAACTTTATTTTTCTTATACCTACATTATATACTATATTATATACCATATTATATACATTATACCTACCATCAGTAAATATGCTTCAACTATATATTTCGCTTTTATGGATTGTATTCAAATGTTCAGTAATATATAGATAACTAATAACACTATAATTTCTCGGTTACGATTTTTAAATGTTAATATATATTACAATTAAATATACTGTTACAATATGATGTAGCAGATTTGTATTCAAAAAAAATTAATAATTAAATTTAAAATAATAATCAAATTAAAAAATAAAATAAAACCACAGTTTTATAGATACGAATAAACTCTATAATATTAAAAAAATATATCACAAACTATTTGTAAGGCTGTAGGAGTTTTATAAAGACATCATACATTACCTACATCTACTACATGTACACATATTATTATAGAATTGCGATCAGCCCATTAACCTAACAAATAATGTATCATTTATTTAATAATTATAAAATATTCACTTATATTATCTTACATGTTATTTCTATAATTAATGGTGTTGCCACAGTACAAATTACCAAACGTGTTATAAACATTTTTAAATTCTAATTTTGTTTAATTTAAAATGATATATAAGAATCAATTGAGAAAATATATAATGTTATCTTATCTATTTTATCTACTATATAAAGTAAACTTGCACATCAATATACATTTTTTTTTAAATACAAATATAAATCAATACTAATAATTGTTACATATATATTCTATTATAATCAATAGGTAGGTTTTGTTTACAATATTATCATATGATCAAAATATCTTCTATTTTTATCCAAATTCGAATTTATTATAATTTTATTTTTCATTTATCTACTTATACATGTTATATTTAATTTACTGCTGCACTCTTACATATATATTTTTATAATTAATTTTATCTAAAAAATAAATTTACTCAGAAACATTATATTAAATTTCAATGATTAAATATTAATATGTATTTCAATAATTATAATTAGATATATAATAGATAATTATCTATATTTATTACATTGTTTGTAAAGATAACAATTTGTTACACGATGGATACGTTGATTTCATTAAATATTCAATATTAAGGGTAGTTCGTGTAAACAATACTATTTATAGCTCTACCGAAAATGCTAAGGATAAAAAACTAATAGAGATAATAAAATAATGTTGTTGTATTCAATAGAAACTATCCTAATTCACATAGATTGCTTTTTTCATAAACATAATTAATTTAAAAGTACGAAAAAAAAATATTTTAAAAATGATGATATTTTTTATATGTTTTTATTATAAATATGTTATGTTTATCACAATTTATTTTTAAATATAAAGAATAATTATACATAATTTACTATTCATATAGCAAATTATATATGATATATTATATGTTATATATATACAGTAAAAATTGTAGAGCAAAATAATTAGAATCGAAAAAGTAATAATTAGAAACCTGAGTAAATGGCTTTTAAACATATATAATCACGGAAAATATGTACAAATATCTAAACATATATATATATATATAATACTGAAATAATTAGTACTATTACATATTACTTAAATTATAAGATATATTATACGTGTAATATAAAAACAAATATATTATGTACAAAGTACATTGTACATATTACAAATATATACAAAATAAATTATGGAATATAATGAATAATATAATATAACAATAATACAGTAATACAAATATATACAATTAAAATTCACCAGCAGAATAATCTATACTTCCATGCGATCGTGTAATCCTAGTGTAATCCTTCCTTGGTATGTTTATTAGGACTAGGCATAATAGTAAATTATTAAAAATTATGTCTTTCTCCGATGATATCAAATTACAATAAGAATGCATTGTTTAAATTTTCCGTTGAAAGCTATATTCAACCAATGATATCTAGTTATACACGCACGTGATTTGTTTGCTTATTTTATACTATTTAATCTATGATCTATGCTAAAATTAACATAGACATTTTTAAATTAAAAGATTTATCTAATAAAGCGTAATATAAAATCACATATAGTATTTACAGAAATACAAAATATAATTATAAATTTCTTGACAATTTCATAACATTTCTAATTGTATTGCTGTCGTGAAACACTTTAAATCGATAGAAATACTCGCGAATATGAACAAATATGAGCAAATAAGTTACTGAACATGTATATTACTGAACAAAATATTTAAAAAATAACATATTTAACACATTTTAACTCCCTTAAGTTTAATCGCCTACCCTTAATTTTAAACCTAGTTTCTTTAATTTTTAAAATAATAATAATTTAGTATTCAAACTTATGTGAAATTAAAACTTCGTTGATTATTTCTTAGTGTATGTAGCTAGATTATAGATCATTATAATATCTTTATATTGCTAAATATCATATAGATTTGATAACTAATAAATGAATAGTTCAGATTTTAGTAAACTACAATTTTCATATTAACACATGTACAAATCTACATCACTAATGTCTAATTTACCCTAGAATATCACTCGTTTTTCTATTTAATTTAACATTTTATGTGAACATTAGTTTATTGACATATTATTTTTAATTACTTCCTTAATACATATTGTTATTCATAATGTATGATCAATAATTGCTTAATTATGTAATAGTTTACAGTTATTTTCATTTTGACTTCAATGTAATTTTAATATTTTAAATAGTACAATCTATTTATTAAATTTGTATCATATTTCAATTTAAAAGAACATACAATTAAATTAATATACATATATATATATATATATATAAAGATGTATTCTATTATATAATATAGATATATTAATAAGTAATATATTTCTAGCATAGATAAAGAAATTTTAATAACAAATTATTATAAGTTATACGCTGTTTTCTATAGCTAATATCATACAATGTACTAGTAAACGATGAACCCTACTAAATATACCCTAACATACCCTATGACCTACACAGGCTATAGCTTTCAAGGTCGTCCATCGCGAGTGGGAGTGCGGCTACAAAAGAGGGTTCCGTTGTCAATTCCAAAACAACGTCTTCCAGCTGTGGTATCACTTCAAGAGATATAGGTACAGACGTTGAGAAGCTGACGAGCGTATCCATCAATCCGTCTGTCCTCAATCCGATCACCTCTCTCACCAGATTAACAACGAATATTAATATTATAATCATTATTATTAAAAAGAATTGTGTTTTTAACGATTTTATTAATAAATCTGTAAAATTCTCGAATCGTTCAAATTTGTTGTGTTTCGATAAAATATAATAATTCGTACGTTTACGTGTAATATCTTCTGTTATGATGATGATGATGGTGATGTAATACACGATGATGATGTAATACGCTCGTTCTATAATACAATTTGGCTTACAAGTCCAGGTAGAGGGTATATACAAATGAGAGAGAGAGAGATAGGTGTAGGGGTCTATTCCGTGGAGCCGGTCGCACCAGCAGCAGCAGAATAATAAATAGAAATTGTAGTGATGATAAATATAGTGTAGGTACAACTAAACTTAATATGTATGTATACAGTTGTTAACGTTGGTGTTGTAAATGCGCGTTTCATTAGCACCATTATATCGTGTTGTCATCTGGTTTAAAGTAGGCCGAGGTACATGACTTTATATCATGTTCACTCATAAAGTAGGTCGAAGTTTAGTAGTTGGTTCGTTCAGTAACGAAATGAGTGATGTTGTATTATATAATATACGGATCATATGATGGCCTAATGAAACCGCCTTCACAACACAATATTCATCCGACTGCTACTGTGTACATGTATATATGTAGGTATGTATAAAACGGGTGTAGAGGTATTCATGGGAGAGATTAGGGTACACTTCGCACGCACACAATGTATTCTTTAGAAATGGCACTTTTCAGAGGGGAGATGTGTTTGTGTAGTAGTGATATCGGCCGCAGCTGATCAGTCACGTGATAGTAATGGTGCCGAAAGAGGGCGTGGCCGAGCGTACATGTTTGACATTGGCAGGTTAAGTTTGACCTTGATCTCGCACACACTCGTTCCACTCTTATGTGTAGGACCTTGGCACACAGTGTGAGCCGCACACCGTTATGTGACACCTCCGATGGTAGTAGTAGTGGTCAGTAGTAGTACCATTAGTTCGGACACTGACACCGTCGTAGTCGGCTGTCAGTGACCTTCACCTCCGGTGGTACATCTCCACAAGGTCGTAATGGCCGCCGACATCGCTATCAGGTACGCGCTGCAGCTAGTACACGAGCTGGCCGTACCGTAACTGTAGCCTAGCTTGTTCTTTGTCTTGGCTCCTGTAATCGCGTGATGGTGAGAGTGGGCGTGGCGAGGGGCGGGGCTAATTATAACTATCTAGTGTTTAGGAACGTCACTCACTGTAGCTAAGTTGAAATCGGTTACACACTCGTATATATACACACTGCATATATATATATATATATATATATATATATATTAATTATATGTATGCATATATTCATGTATATATGTGTATATATATACGAGTTTCTGTGTAGTAAATAAACATGGTAATCATTAGCTAATCATGCGCATGCTTAATCTACATATTCTATTTATAGATTATACATAGCATATCACATAACCAACGACTGCCTGTGCATGGTATTTGTTCTAATTGTCCTGTCCAACGGATAACAATAGCGCACGCCCGGCGCGATATCATAATACACAAGTATTACGCACTAGTTATGGTGACGTCATCAAATGTCCTCTAGTATACCTGGGTGGTATCTACCTCTCCGGGTAATCTATGATATATATGTCGTAAAAAAGTGCGAAACTATATTACACATTATGTGTGGACAACATTATAGATCAGGCTTACTAGATCACCTATATCTATTTAGGTCCCTATATACAGTGGAAAGTCTCCTAATACCGACCCCCTCTCGTATCTCAGTAACTATAAGATATATCAACAATTATATATACATGGACTGTTAGTAATTTAATGATAAATATGAATAAGTATTTTGTTTTTAAAAATATGCAATCCTACAATTTGATATAATGTAATATTATGTTTATACTTTTTAAATATTTGAATAATAACTTTTTTTAAATCATTGTAAATCCTATATTAATTATAAACAAAACTTAATTTTATGAATAATATTGTAGATCAATAAAATGGTTATAACTATTATAAAAATAATTTAATTTGAATAACTATTAACCAATATATCTTACTTATAGTAACCCATATAATTGTCCTATTACCGACCCCCTAAATTACCTTAATACCGACCCCATGTGATTTATAATATCCAATCAAAATAGATCCGTATTTTACTTTAAAATATGTCGTAAGTTGTTTATATATCATTGATATAGATTTATGATTCCAGTTGATTATATACATACTGATTAATAAATAAATATTAAATAATAATATACACTATTTTAATATAATTACTATAAAGTTTAAATTTAAATTTATTACTATTAAAACATAAATTCAATAAAAAATAAATTGCGTGCATGTTATAATTAATTATATGTATGTATATCTACTATTTTTATTGGATATTAGAATACTAAAATTATTTTTACCACTATTATTTTAGGGGGTCGGTAATAGGAGAAGGGGATCGGTATTAGGCAATTGTACCCGATTACCGACCCCCCTTTTTATTATTGTAAATATAATTATATCAACAATTTAAAATAGCCACATTATTCATTGCCATAATATTACCCTAATTACAAAATTTCAAATAAATATATTTAATATTGAATAAGTTATTACAAATAATCATTTAGGGGTCGGTAATCGGAGACTTTCCCCTATTATTAAATTGAGAAACTTTGCCCATATTTCCCACCCCTTATCTCTATATACAATAAAACAATCGTACGCGCAAACATACACTGTATGTATGTGCACTATCATATCATAAGTGACACGCTATATCGCGCTATACGGCCCTATTAAACTACTGGTAACATTGAATATGAATAACGATAGCTATTTTGATGTTAAACTTTAAAGTCACGACTGGTAGCCACATCTGGATGTGAGCTACGGTAACAGAGGACATCGCCGTCCTTACCTCATATGTACAACGTATCATTACATCGTGTACAATTGGAAATAGTTGATACACTTATTATTCGAATGATAGTATTATCTTTGTTCCACAGCATGTGTTATCACTGATAAGTTATCTGTTATCACTGATAAGTTATCAGTTATCACTGATAAGTTATCTGTTAATACTGATAACTGAATAGATTTACGAATAATACATAGTTTCTACACAGTAAACAAAATATTGATTATTTAATCGCAAAATAATTCGAGCTTCGGACTATCGATGAGAAATCGCACTCGAATTATTTTAAAATTATGTAATATTCGTTTCACACCGTGTGTACCCTATCTATTCGTTATCACAACAACTCTACGTATATGTGCCACGTGACTATTCGATCACGTGTCTATCGTCACACGTGACCTTACGTAATGAGTCACCGCCTCGATCGTGTGTGTAGACACGCTAGTAGTCGATCTCACTACAGTTCTATACCGAATATACTCGACATAAAGGTCACGCGCCGACGCGCGTAAGCTCGCCACCGGAATCCGAGGACGACTTCCCGTCGAATTCCGGTCGCAACCGACGGCGGCCGGGCTCGGAAAACCATTATTCGAGATATTCGCGAGATACTAGAGAGTCTATTAATAGACTAGACTAGACGGGCAGGCAGAGAGAGAGAGAGAGTTGTGTGTTCGTCACGTACCATAGTTTGTGTATAGACTGACGCCGTCTACTGCGTGTGTAAAGGTCATTTTGTGACCTTTCTCTGATACTAAGCGATGTACGATGGTGTGACTAGGTGAGGGGGGTTACGTGATGGTGTCATAGACTAACCTCTTTTTATCTGCGACGATCCAACTGTGGGGGTTAGAGTGTTGTTAATTTACGTTATATATTATCAAGTATGTATTATAATTTCTATAGATACATATATATATGTATACATACACACATATATATACAGTCAACTCCCGATAAGTCGGACTCGCAAGGGACCGGGAAAAGTGTCAGACTTAGCGAGATGTCCGACTTATCCGAGATTAAGAATATCATGCAAATAAGACATGAAATATGCAGCGCGAGTTAAATGATTACCGAAATATGGAATTATGCAACAATCAACAACATAAAATGTTGTATTCAGTAATATTACTTACTAAAATTATAATATTCATTATTTAAAGTAAATATTTCTGACAATTTATAAAAAGTCCGACTTATCCAGTATAAAAATCATAAAAATGACTATAATATGTGTCCGACTTATAGAAAAGTCCGACTTATCCAATCCAGCTTATCCGCCTTATCCGATTAATTTAACAAGAACTAGATACAAATCCAACTAAATGTGTCCGACTTATCGAGAAGTCCGACTTATCAGTAGTACGACTTATCAGTAGTCCGACTTACCGAGAGTTGACTGTACATATATATAATCAAGGACTTGGTGTCATTGAAGTTATTGATATTATGAAGCCAATGCAATGTAGACAATGAATTCTATAGAAAAATACTATTTTATAGAATTAAATTAAAACTTGATGATAAATTAATAATTAAAGTTGTGCGATATGTCCCAATAAAATATGTGTGTTTGTATACTATAGACTATAGTATATAGTATATGTATATATATATATATATATATATATATATATAATATATACTATACTATAGTCTATAGGCTAATGTTACTACAACTACTACTAGATTCGCCTACCACCACTACTAGCTCCTCCCATAACTAAAACTACAACAACCATTAGCTCCGCCTACTACTACATCTAGTAATGATATAACTACTACTATTCCATACCTACACCACTACTATCTCCGCCCACCACAACGATTAGCTCCGCCCACAACCGCTACCCCCGCCCGCCCGCCCGCCCAGCCACGCCCACAAACCGTTTAGGATGTGAACGCGTATCATGCCCGAGTCCTTCTGACTAGTTCGACACACGTAATCGCCTGCATCCTCCATCCGGCTCGACTTTATCACGAGGACGCTGATCAGAGCCTTCGGTTCTATCTTCTTTGTGATCAACATCGATCTCTGCATGTCGGACCGCAATCGTAGACCCTGAGAACGAGGGGGCGTGCGTCTGGGCGTGCGTCAGGGGGCGTGTCGGGGGGCGTGGTGTTACGTAACGCAGATGTGCGGCGCGTGTATGCAACAGGCTTACATATATGTAAGTTTATTATAACTGTGTACCTATAGGTATCGGTATAGTAAGCGAGAGCAATAATTAAACGTACAATGTATATATATATATATCATCGATATAAAGAAAGTGGATAATCAATTGAATGTAGTGTATGGCAATTTGCGATAGAGGCGCTGTAGTCGAAGCCCACTACTAAATACCTACTCAATTTTAAATAATATTATTTATTTATACATATATATTGATAATTACTACCAATTTTAATGTACTATCTATACTAAAAATAAAATTATATATTTAAAATACATCATATCAACATTCCTCGTAATTTTGTGTATTTAAATTGAAATATAATACTCTTTTATTGATATTTATAATTTAAATTCATTGATATATATATATATATATATCACCCTAGGGTTAGCTAACTACCTATCTATAGATATAAGTCACTTTAATTTATTTCGATGAAAAGCCTACTGTTTTAATATTTGACATATATAATATGACTAATATCCAATCAAAATCACTGATACCATTTTGTTAATTTATCGATAAAAGTGCCATTCGCGTATCTATCTTTTGCGTTAATTGCTTATTCACTTTCTTTATATCGATGATATATCCTATGTAAATGTTACACATACACAATACATCTACGTGATATCGTCCATCGATTGTGATTATTTATTAAACATCGTGTAAACCACGTGTGATCGACGCCACCGGAAGTACCGATGATCGATGACGTCATCGTCACG
>OZ025239.1:13599810-13614810 GCA_964019155.1 Osedax fenrisi | reverse complement strand
GGTGTAGGTATAGGTGTAGGTGTAGGTATAGGGGTAGGTGTAGGTTTACACTGTGTGTACGTGTGTTTGTACGTGTGTTTGTACGTGTGTTTGTACGTGTGTTTGTACGTGGGCAGCTATAGATGTGAGGTGAAACCAGTATTTTATAATATTTCAAAATCACACCGACAACTCAAACGAGAACAACTAATACTAATCTAAGTTGACACGTGATCCGTATATCCAATTAGCGAAGCGCATTCAGACACGTGACAATTATAGTTAGCGTGTGATACAAGGGTAACTTGATATAGGAGGGGAAGGGGGGATCACAACACAAATAATTCGTGAAACACAGATATATATCACTCTTCCTAATACATACACGTGATTAATGATGATCCATGTACCCTATAGGGGGCAGTACTATCAATCACTGACGTTAAGAGTAGTCCTATGTGCGTCGATGAACTAAAAATGTAAACATAGTTGCAAACGAATTTTGAAAGATTTATCTAAATAAATTTATTGAAATACATTTCTTAGTTATAAATAAAATAGATTGTTTAGTAATATATCGAAATATAATATAAGTTTATAAGTATCAGATAAAAGTACCCATGTATTGGTATTTAGTAAGTACTTATTAAGTACTACTTTTATACGATAAAGTACACAATGTAATCTATAATTACAGTCTTTGTTTTACTTCTATTTTAATTGTATTTGTGATATAGACGGACAGACATCTCGTACGACAACCTATTTCCTGAGTGACATATGTCTCTACTTCGGACATTTGTTGTCCAACTACGACTGATATACAAGCAATACTTTAATAAACATCCGACCGACTCGTCATTGTATCGCGGCGGTGAATCAATCATCGATATAACGACGCTTCGACACAACGAATGTTCGATATATCGGTTACTCGATATAACGAATACGGGTACACGTGTACCGATATTCTATAACACGTGACCACAAATACACACTATACGGTATATAGTATATACTATATATACTTATAAGTAGAGGGCACGTACACAAGTGGACCTGTAGCTGTAGAGGGAGTCTACCTTGTATAGTGTATACATGTATAGTGTACCTTGTATAGTGTATACATTGTATACCTTGTATAGTGTATACATTGTATACCTTGTATAGTGTATAGTGTAGAGTGTATACATTGCACTAAAACTTGCTCGCAATACTTCCCGGAACATTACCTGGTTCCGTAGCGCGCGTTACTGGAGGGCTATAACCCCGCACCTGTTCCCCTCGTGGTTCACCCCGTACCCCACGGGGTGCACCACGCGTTATAGGTACACGTCATACCCGGATGTAGACCTCGTTCTAACACCTACATCGTCGAACACGTGTTCGCCGTAGTATAACGTATAGGCCGTTAAACCGGAACACATCGTTCGGAAACCGAGTTGTTATGTAACGATAACCGATATATTCGTGTAAAGTGAGTCATTGTGTTAAGTGCGTCGTTGTTGAAATCCACCCCCATAGTGTTTATATACACCCACAATATCAATACAACTACCACCACCATTACCACCGGTAGCAGCATCAGTAGTAGCATCGGAACATATACGTATCAAGGACACGCATGTCCTTGTTACGTAATCGTAGAATTTCGCGAGACGAACAGACACCTCGGCGTAAAGTATACATCCGGCCTCGCTAGAATCTGGGCCGAAGAACGCTCACCAGCAGCAGCGAACTCGGGCACGTCGGACACGAGTCGAACACAAGCGAACACAACACGAGGACACAAGCGTTAACGCGGAATCACTACGAACGTAGTATTCTGAGGCTGTGCGAGAGCTATTAATGCAGACGCGCACGAACGCACGCACACACGAGCGCGCGCGTGTATGCGTGTGCGAGTGTGTCTGATTGAACGTATCGAGCGTTTCGTTGTTAGGGCATACATATGCACGCACACATGCGCACCCACGCACACCCATACACCTACGCACACATACCCGCACACATACCCTCACATTGAAGCGCGCGCGCACGAGAAGCACTTGGAGGCGGAGGCGTGGGCGTGGCTAGTTACCGCGGTAACCGATTACGTAAGAGGCAGAAAAGGGGCGTGGCTAACCGGTGTCGTATAATTGTAGCATGTAATCGGGGTGGCGCGATTCTGAATGTGAATGTGGGTGAGGAGGGGGGGTTATGTAACTATCGTGGGGAGGACATACCACTGAGGACATGCCGGGTGCTATAGACGCACGCGTATACTCGAACGCACGCATACGCACACATACATTATTAAACAGATTATAATCTAAGCGAGAATACATTATACCGCGGTGAATTGTCATCAATATTGCGCAATGTTAATAAAGATTACGTAATAAAAAGTATATTTATAGATGTATTACGTAACCTCTATATGCAACCCATGTACACACATAATGAATAGTTACAAAGTAATTGTATTTGATGAATTGTATGTATATATATAATTATAGGGAAGACTACCCTAATTCAGACATGTCAATTACAAAATGTTCTAATACATTTAATAATAAATATTTTTCAAATTGGTGTTTGTTTTATATATATATATACTTATATAAATATGTATACATTTATAACATTGCCATTCAATATATTCAACAGTTTGTGTATATATGTATATATATATAACTAAATAGTAAAAATTATATTTGTTGGTCAAAAATGTAAAGTAATTATAAATGTAAAATGAGTAATATTATATACATCTAAGCAGGTTTCACACGTGCATATTTAATGCCTTATACATATATTTAAATTAGATATATTTTACTATACAGTGTATACACACATAACACATATAAACTATATGCTTATACGCATTCGTACGGACATAATCTACTCATAGTATATATATATATATATATATATATATATATATATATATATACATATATACACATATATACCTACGTATATTTTTCACCGAATAATTAACAATAGAAATAGAAATGTTGACGGCCGGTCGTCAATGCGATCTCGAGATATCGATTCTCTGTCTGACATATGTGTGTGTGTGTGTCGTGACAGTACGAGATTACTAAGGACACGTCCTTGAGATGTGCGTCCTTCTTCCATCTCGCATTCGTTTTCACCGCGGATTAATAAGTTAGTGTATAAATGTAATGTACTTAGCTATAAATAGAACAATATATAGTATATATATATATATATATATATATATATATAAATATATATATATATATATATAAATATATAAATATATATATATATATATATATATATATTTAATGCATACGATATTCCATAACTAAGGACACTACAATCACTATTCGAACCAGACCTCGCCGATAACGACGGGTTAACCTTTAACCCCCCGGGGGCGTGTCGGGGAGGGGGCGTTACTAACTTTTCACGTTCAGCCGTATAGCGTATCCGTTAGACTTGTGGAACTTGGTGCTGATGGCGCACTTGTAGAGTCCCTCGTCCGAAGGTCGTACGTTGTTGATGATCAGCGACCATTCGTAGTCCCGCTGCGAATAGTCCACCTGGCGAGAGCGATACGAACTGCTATTATTACACTATTAATACACACCTTTTTAATGATGCGAAAGTGGAGGGGGGGGATTCCAAAAATAATTATTTATTTTCAATTATATATGTTAACGCGTGTACTGATGATAACAACTCAATAGGATTACTATATCATTTATTATGATAAATCACATTTTTATGGACAACAATTTAAAATGAGGTTTTTTTTAATTGCCCACAGAATACCCCTTAAGGGAGTCACATCCCACTACAAGTATGTCCGGCAACTTGACGGAAATACTTTAACTTTTAAACGATTTTCTATCAAGTTAACTACAATTTTAGTGGGAAACCCCCATACTTTCAGGCAACTTGCCTGAAATTTAATAACTTTATAGGGGGTATCCCAATACAACCTGATAGAACATGGTTTTAAAGTTACAATATTTCCGGCAGGTTGCCGGAAAATCTTGTAGTGGGATACCCCCTTTACACAAAGCAGATATGGGTATACCATACGCTAACACCCCTAGGTATATCGGTACACCTCTAGCGCACTAACTACCGGATATATTAGTATTAATTATATACATATGTATTAGTGGGTACCGATTATGCAGCGATTCTAGAATAATGTATGCTCAGAGAAGTGCGCTTATAACAAAATTAATTAAATATGAATGTAAATATATATATGTATATATATATATATATATATATATATATATATATATATATGTATGTATATATTTGTTCTGAATCTTATTAAAATATACTTTTCAAAATGAACAATCCTATGCACGATACCGCTACTAGTCGCCACCTGCCGACAGAAATAGGCCATGCCTACCTATATCACATGACACGCGAGGGGGCGTGGCGAGCTAACCTTTATTCTGGGGTCGTTAACGAATGTGTTGAAGCCTATCGTCAGCGCGTATTTCTGCGACGCTTTCTTCCAGATCACCTACGTGTGTTATGTAATAGGTAACGATGACGTCATCATGTAGGCCGAAGTACTAATGCATGTAGACCCATTAAACACGTATCATGCGTATTCACGTGTAATTACCACGAATACAAATCATATCGCATACATCATCACATTACATCACATTACATCACATTACATTGTATTACATCACAGTGCATCGCATTACATTGTATTATGTAAAGCTGCGCAACAATATATTAAATCACTGTCTGGATGTATTAATTTGATTTTATAGAAATATTAAAGTGATATGTATATACATATATATATATATATATATATATATATATATATATATATATATATATATGTGTGTGTGTGTATGTATGAGTTAGTGTGAATAGTTAGTGCGTATTTATTGGATATATATTTTCTAAATATATAAATATAACTATATATATATATAATATATATTATAATATATATTATAATATATAATTTAATATATATATATATATACATATATCTGCTCCTCTTCACAGATAACTGTATACTTGTAATGTATGTATGTATGTAGGTATGTATATATATTGTAGAAATAATAGTAATTTACTACGTTACCCAGTTGTTATGTACAAGATTATGTAAGATAGTAAAAGTATTTCTGTCTGCGCCGCATGTGTAGTATACATATATATATATATATACATATATATATATATATATATATATATATATATATGTGAGTGTGGATGTATGCACCAGTTTATTTATGTTTATTATGCATAGATATAAATTAGTTGAATTAAATGAAATTCCGGAATATTTTACGGCCATTAATAAGGTTTATATTTATGCGATTTCGGGGATAGTGGCGTTGCGTTCTACGGCTTACTATAAATCCTAGTATTTCCTATCAAGAATTGCGAAACCGCATATTATAGACTAGGGTACGTGCTGCCCCGTAGCGGGAGGAATTCTACTAGTTTAAAAAGCGCCTCATTAATCCGCTAGTAACGTGAGAGTGTATTTGCGTCAGAAGAACACGTCTGACAATACTTTTGATAACAATTGATTTATGATAATGACGCGTGCGCCGCCGTGCGGAATGTGGTGATCGCCGCTAGGTGCTATATAGTATACTATAGTATACTACATTATAATGGCGGTTCTATATCGTAATAGCTCTTATTATCGCCACCTTTAATATAACCCCTCGCCTGCAGGGATGGGTGTATTCGCCCGAGATAGGGCCCGTTCTATAGGTGTAACATCCTTAGCTATCTAGGTGATGTTAACGTTTGTCCCAGGATAATCCTTAGCTATCCCGGTGATGTTAACTTTTGTCCCAGGATAATCCTTAGCCATCCCGGTGATGGTAAATTTTGTCCCAGGATAATCCTAGGAAAATACTTATTTTAGTAGAACTTACTGGCCCCTGGTGCAGGCATATTAATCAATAGTAACGATGTCAAGTAAACTAAAGTGATCTAATTAATACATATTACGTAATTACATAATTGTATTCAGACAAATAATGTATAGGTTATTTGTATATTACTGCGATACTTTATTCATATATATATATATATATATATATATATATATATATATACATATATATATATATATATATATATATATATATATATATATATATATATATATATATATATATATATACATATATATATCTTTACATATTTATATATAAGCTTTATATATAAATATATAAAGCAGCTGAAAAAGTACTAGGAAAAGTGAGAACTAATGAGCATTATTGGATGACAAACGAACTTCTTCACTTATGCGATGAAAGAAGGAGATTAAAATCTATAAAGAACACTTCAACGTAGAACACGCAAGAGTATAGGAAGATTAACTCGATACTAAGAAAAGGCATGATAGATACTAAAGAAAATTGGATACAGAAATAATGTTTATCTATAGACCAGGATATACGAAATGGTATACACTCCAAACGTGCCTATCAAATACGCAAAGATCTCACAAATGCGAGCACGAAGAAGAAAACTAGAGTGATTGAAAATAAAGATGGCTATACTATCTCAGAGGATACTGAAATAGTAAAAAGATGGACAGAATACTGTAATGAACTTTATAATTACCCAATAAATCCGGACGTAAATACACTTATTAATCGAGAAGTAGAATTAAATGATAACTTACCGATTTTAAAGTCAGAAGTGGAAAATTATATTAAATATATCAAAAAAGGTAGAGCTACAGGAGTCGACAATATTCCGGGGAAACTGTTTATCAACGGTGGAACCCAACTGATCGACACAATCACAGAACTTTGCCAATAAATATGGGATACAAAGGAATGGTCAGATCTTTGGATACAATCACTAATAATACCAATTCCGAAGAGGGAAACCTTAAGAAGTGCGAAAACTACCGAACTGTTATTCTGATATAACACGCAAGCAATTGCTATATCAATATCTTAAGATTATAAAGAATAATTCTAAATCGCTTAAATATGATGATGGAAAGTATTCTAGCAGGAGAACAAGCAGGATTTAGGAGAAAAAAAAGAAACACAACCGAACAATTCTTAAACTGTATAACTATGGCGGAAAACACACATTGAACATGGAAAGAAACTTTGTCACAATTGTATTGACTTCAAAAAGACGATTGACCGTGTATGGCATAATGGACTATAATGAGACATTTTAATATTTACGAACACCTTATATCAATCATAGAAAACCTATATAAAAATGCGAGCAGTGCAGTGATAGTTAACGATACAAGAGGAGACTTATTTCGGACATCGGTAGGAGTACGACAAGGTTGCTTCCTGTCGCCAACTCTATTCAATATTTTCTTGGACAAAATTATGCAAGACATTCTAAACAACCACACTTCAATCATAGCCATAGGAGGATATAATATTTGTAACCTAAGGTTTGCAGATGGCATAGATTTAATGGCAGGATTAATAATTACAATAGCTCACAGACAAATTATATAACTGCTCAGCGGCATACGGTATGGAAGTGAGTCTGGAAAAAGTAAGATCATGGTAAATGAATTCTCAAACAGCCATTCAAACGTTATAACTATGAACGGTGGAAACAGTCGACAAATTAAAATATCTGGAAGATACATTGACAAAAGACGGAATACGTGAAAAGGACATAAAAATAAGATTGGCGACAGAAAAGCAGAATCATCTCATTACGTACCAATATACACTTATACAAATCTCCGATACTCTCTATTCTATTATATGGTTGTGAAATATAAACATTAGATGAAACTCTAGAGAAAATAATAAATGAATTCGAATCTAAATCATATAGAAGAATCTTAGGAATCTCATACCGAGAAAGGAAAACGAATTATTATGTTTTCAAGACAATTATTGAAGCAATAGTTTCTGTTGAACCACTTCTGTCAACTATAAAAAGAAGGAAATTGACTCATGTTGGCCACAAAATACGACACGAATCTCTCCATATAGTAATCATGCGAGGGTTTGTAGAAAGAAAGAGAAGACAGGGACGACCGAGAACGAACTGGATGTATAATATTATAGAATGGACAACAAATTATATCGGTGATCTTCTCGAAAATACATTGTACCATGAGAAATGGAAAAAACATGTGTATTCGCCGCGATTAAAACCCCCTACGACCAACCGGTCACGGGAGTAAGTTAAGTTATGTAATCAATATCAGGTATTGATATTACTTCGTTGTTATAAGTAATATAACTGTTGAGGTGAACTTTAAGTTAGATCTATATATATATACTAGCCTATTGGTACCTTGATACATATATGTATTAGTGTAGCTACAAACACCTAGAAAAGTCAACACTAAACCTAACCCAACCAAACCAAACTATGCGATCGGACGCTTGTCCACGTGATCCCTATAGGGATCATATGAACTTATAAATATACTATAGTATATTTATAAGTTTGTATAATTGTATACAATGTACAATGTATATTAGACAGTGTACATTGTACAATGTACAATATATAATGTACATTGTACATTGTCCATATAGAAAGAAGTATAACACTCCCTATTGCGTACACACACATATACATATAATATATAAGCTATAGGCTATACGCAATATAATATAGTATGTATAGAAATAGCTAATAGACTATCAACATTATAGGTTATATATAACTAGTAATATTCATAGATGTACACATTATTGATGTAGAAATATAATATTACATGATATTATTCATAATTTTCAATTTTCTATAATACATAATTAATAGTATATATATATAATTATATATATATATTATTCTATAGATTTAGTTATATCATTATTATATATATATATATATATATATTATACAAGTGGGAGAACTACACAAACGTAGTCAAATGATCATTGGTTAGAAACATAGTGAAGATAAATGAGAATATACTCTCTTGTTTAACAGCTGAATTATCAACTAGGTTATCAATGGGTTACAACTGGGCTAGGTATAACTAGGTTACAACTGGATTATTACTGGGTTATCAATGGGTTGTAACTGGGTTATAACTGGGTGCGCGCACACGAGTGCGTAACACGTTCTGCACCGCGCTCACCGCACACCGCACTAACGGTTTTAGCGCCGAGAAATTTGATCCGACACGAAAGTACGGCCCTCTCACCGGGTCCTACGGTGACGTTCTGACGGGTCGCTAGGAAGATAGGCTCGGGGTTCAGCTGTATGTCACCTGGGTGTAGACGAGTAGAGGTCATTAGAGGTCATTAGGGGTCAACCGGTGCGCGGGGGCGGGGGGTTAATTTCTGCGGGGCACGCATGTACATAATCGCCTCAAATATTAATATTAATATTGTATACAGTTTATTATATATATATATATATATATATATATATATATATATATATATATATATAATTCGATACTTATCATCACATCGACCCCTTTCTATTGTTGATATTGTTATTATTATTGATATTATTGTTGTTATATATCTTGTTGTTGTTATTGTATAATCACTAGAACTTAAGCTATAGGCGCATACATAATTACATAATTAACATTATAAGAATATACATTATATATGTATGTGTGTGTATGTGTGTGTATGTATGTATGTGTATACACATATATGCATGTGTATGTGTGCATGAGCGTGTGCACACGTGTGTACACATTACAGATATAATGACGGTATAACATTAAAGATTAACAATCATGATTATGTAATTATATAGATTACATAACAATAATGATTATATGCGTCCTACATGAATTATACTATAGAAGATGAATTTACTATATATATAGATATATATATATATATATATATATATATATATGTATATATATATATATATATATATATATATATATATATATATATATATATATATATATATAGTATACTATAGTTGAATCATAAAGCGAACGATTCTATGTACAATATACATTGTATATATATATGTACATCTGCATATAACTTTATAATTATACAAATGTATAATTGTATAGCTGTATATTGTTATTAACATAGTACTTATATATAATTGTAGAGTGCTTCATTTATATGTATATATATATATATAATATATATATATATATATATATATACATATACATTAACTACACTTGTGGTTTTATAGTTAACTATATAATTATATATAAGTAGTACTTATTAAGTACTATATTAATAATTGTATAACGTTATACAATTATATATTTGTATAATTATATACATATATATATTTGGATTGATGCAGTTATACATATACCATTATACAAGGGTACATTTATATACAGTTATATATAGTGTTATACATAGTTATATATGTCATGACCTACATACGAATAAAGAGTTGCGCAGGACACACCGGTAGGTGCAGTTAGACTCTCTATATATATGCAGTATGTTCACCGTTATATACATATATGTCCGTCCTACATACACTGGTACTACATGGTAGGTGATATCTACCATACGTCGAAGTATACTACTATTAGTATAAGTAAGTAAGTACACTACCTTATAAGGAAGTCTACTACCTTATAAGGAAGTAAACTATTTATTTAAATACTCGTATAGTGTAAAAACTCACAAGTTTTGAGAATATATTAAATTAAAATAATATTTAAAACTTAAAGTAAATTGTTAACAAATGAGTGGTAAATTCACTTTAAATGTATTCTGACTCATAATGCATTGTGACTCATAATGCATGGTGACTTATAATATAAACTGAGTCTGCTAATAAATTCAGATTTACGGGATTTCATATATTATCATATAATGCTGTATACATAATACATACACAGTTACTTACTTACCTACTTACTTAATTACTTACTTACTTACTTACTTACTTACTTACTTACTTACTTACTTATTTACTTATTTACTTACTTATTTACTTATAAGCATATATACTTACATTTTTAATTCATAAAAAGAAGAGAATTCTAAATTTTATTTATATGTATTTTTTAACATATATGTTATATATTATATATGTTATATAACATATATATATATATATATATATATATATATATATATATATATATATATATATATATATAAATTTAATATTATATTTACGTATTGATATTAATAACATCCTTTTTACTCTCAATAATACATTAATAAGAAACATTACTTTTAATATAATAAGCATAATTAAGTATGTTATCTAAATATAGTACGTACTAAATTAAATTAAATAGGTTAATATTATCTGTCGTTAATATCTACAAATTAAACATCAACAATTAGATAAAGTATGGTTAATAAACTAAAATAAACTAAAATAAGAATAACAAAGCCATTATATAATCATACACACACACACACACACACATATATATATATATATATATATATATATATATATATATATGTAGACATCGGAATTACGCGATGAAATGACATAGTTGCGTGAATTCCCCTCGGGTCGGGTGCTTGCCAGCCCTCTTCATCCTCCTCCTCCTCCGCTTTACATATCTAATTAATTGTTATAATGCATGTCCGCACGGCCACGACTTATTCGAGCACTGGCCGCGCACTCGTGACCTCTACACGTGACCTTTACGCATGACCTCTACGCGTGACCTTTACGCGCGTACGTTCAGTATTGACCACTACGCTACGACCATTACGGACAGTGTCACACACAGTCTGATACACGTACGTGGTGTGTGCATCGTTCTCAGATAATAGGAGGAGGGTGAGGAGGAGGAGGAGGAGGAGGAGGAGGGTGAGGAGGAGGATGAGGAGGAGGAGGAGGAGGAGGAGGAGGAGGAGGATGAGGAGGAGGATGAGGAGGAGGAGGAGGAGGAGGAGGAGGTGGAGGAGGAGGAAGAGGAGGAGGAGGAGGAGGAGGAGGAGGAGGAGGAGGAGGAGGAGGAGGAGGAGGAGGAGGAGGAGGAGGAGGAGGAGGAGGAGGAGGAGGAGGAGGAGGAGGAGGAGGAGGAGGAGGAGGAGGAGGAGGAGGAGGAGGAGGAGGAGGAGGAGGAGGATGAGGAGGAGGAGGAGGAGGAGGAGGAGGATGAGGAGGAGGATGAGGAGGAGGAGGAGGAGGAGGAGGAGGAGGAGGAGGAGGTGGAGGAGGAGGAAGAGGAGGAGGAGGAGGAGGAGGAGGAGGAGGAGGAGGAGGAGGAGGAGGAGGACGAGGAGGACGAGGAGGACGAGGAGGACGAGGAGGAGGAGGAGGAGGAGGAGGAGGAGGAGGAGGAGGAGGAGGAGGAGGACGAGGAGGAGGAGGAGGAGGTGATGTACTTGATAACCGTTGTATCAGATACGCAATGGACAACACGCGACCAGGGGTAGAATTGTCTACATAAGGTATATATATAATGCACATTGTCCACATTGTGTACGATGTCTACACGCTATCTGTTTACACTATAGTACTTGGTATACGCGCTTCACGTGTACACGGTTATGCAATGTAATTATCACGTGGTATTGTCACGTGTTATTGTCAGGTGGTATTGTCTATATAGTATACATAAAGGTTGTATCATTGTATACGACATATAATATGTGATGTAGATGATGCCCAAATCTAAAGCACGATGTAGTCTCAGTCTTAGTTACCTAAAGTCTCAATTCGGCTCGGGCTCGTTTGGTTAGAGTCTCGGCTCGGCTAGGGCTCGTTTTTTTTCTTCCGAAAATGAAAGTCTCGGCTCGGCATCAATAACCAAAAGTCTCGGCTCGGCATCAAAAAGCTCGGTATTATTTACACCACTAGTACACAACTTATAATATGTAAACATATATAGTGGTATACACGTATATACATCCATTGTACACTGTATATTATACACTATAAATTGTATAGTGTATATTGTATATTGTGTATGCCGCGATGCATGGCACATATTTCCCACGCGTATACGTGTAGTGCATTATGAGTAATACAATAATAGAGCTGTATATTATATGTGTATGTGTAAGAATATGTGTATATGTATGTGTATATATATATATATATATGTGAGTGTGTGCGTAAGAGTATGTGTATATATGTATGTGTATGTATATATATATATGTGTGTATGTGTATGTAATAGTGTGTGTATGTAAAAGTACATGTGTATTACTTTGGCCACAAGACTGACTTGACCACAATGTCCATCGTGGCAGTAGTGGCCTTGCTTTAATTAGACCAGACCTCTGTTGATGTGGGAATACTGGAAGTCACGTGCCCAGCATTTCGGACCCAACGGTCAAATTCCAGCGGTCAAATTATCTTAGTTCTGGCGGTGGTACTAGTAGTACTAGTGGTAGTACTAGAGGTAGTACTGGTGGTAGTATTATTACTAGTACTATTTCTAGTACTATTGTTAGTACTATTGTTAGTACTATTGTTAGTACTATTGTTAGTACTATTGTTAGTACTATTGCTAGTACTACTTCTAGTACTAGTGGTAGTACTAGTGGTAGTAATAGTAGTAGTACTAGTGGTAGTACTATAGTAGTGGTATAGCTATAGCACTATAGTGGTAGTACTAGTGTCAGTACTAGTGGTACTAGTGGTACTAGTGGTGGTAGTATACCTATAGTTATATCAGCGAGAGAAGAAGCGACGCACGACGAATACTATGTGCATGCGTATGCGCGTGTGTGTAATATGTGCGTATGTTTATATTAATGTTATAGTAATTATATATATATATATATTTAATTTAATTTAATTTAATTTATTTTAAAGACTCTTTGTGCCAGAGCAATCAAGCGTCTACAAAAAATTAAAAACAATATAACGGAACATAACTAATAACATCGAACAATAGGAACAAGGACATGTCCTTGATAGGAATACAGAAAGTACTCAACATTAATATAAATAGTAAATAGTGATACAAATTGTGATAAAAATAGTGATCAGGGAAATGCAATGGTAAACATATAAGTTTTTAATAGAGATTTAAATAAGTTGGTGGATTGAGTGGAGCGTAGTTTATGTGGTAGTCTATTCCATAGATAAGGGGCCGATATGTGCCATGTACTAATATTAGTGGTATGGAGATTACGTTTAGAGGGTAAATGTAGAAGGTAAGAATTAGTAGAAATGAGGGATATAGTATTAATGGGGATAGATATTAAGGAAGATAGATATTCAGGTCTGTTGTGGTGAATAGAGTTATGAGTTAATAGAAGAACTTTACATATTACTCTAAATTTAATTGGTAGACAATGCAATCTCTTTAAATATGGAGAAATATGTATTTGAGAAAAGCAATCAATTTTAAAAATTGATCGTACTAACGCAATGTGTTTTATATATGGAATGTATAAATGAATAGCAACATATATTTATTGTATACAATATTATATTATATATTATATATTATATGTTATATATTATATATATATATATATATAATACACCAAGCAGAGTTATGTAAACGTTTAATAGAGATCAATATAATAGTTATATTAAATAGTGAATTTATATTAAATAGTGAATTTATATATATATATATATATACATATATATTGAAGGTTTAAGGTGTTGATATAAAAAAATAAGGTGACGTAATGGTGCTAATGTGCACATAGGTGACCCGATGGTGCTAATGTGTACATAGGTGACCCGATGGTGCTAATGTGGTGACCCACAAGCTCTCAGGTGATGACCTACTGCGGCACACCATTAATTAGCCGTTATTCTATTAGAGTGTAATTAGGTGGCAGGCTTGACCACTGGTCGCCCGACTGTCCCGCCCAACGAAACTGATCAGTCCGATACGTGTTAATATACCTGTTATTAATACGTATATATATATATATATATATATATATATATATATGTATATATACGTATATATATATACGTATTAATACGCCCCCTAATATATATGTGTTCATTAAAAAATTCGCGTGGTTTTTAAACTGAAAAAGGTTCGTGTCATATTTCAAGTGTGGCGAACTTTTCAGAATAGTTCAACATCTAGATTTATCACAATAAACGCACGGAATCCGACGTTCATCAGTCGCTGCTATAGCATGCGCTTCGTGCTCGCTACATGATAAACGTATA
>OZ025239.1:13561024-13597110 GCA_964019155.1 Osedax fenrisi | reverse complement strand
TCAAGGCTTTTCTTATATTTATATTATTATCTAATGCATATGCTATTAAGTTTGTGCGATGAGCTCCACATTGTGTATAAAAAGTTAATGGATTTATTCATTATTATAGTCTTTACACTATTATATTGACCAGACATATTAGCTGCACCGTCATATGACTGTCCTCTTAATTTAGAAATAGGCAAGTTAAGATATTAAAGTTCAGATAACATTAAATTTGCTATATTTAAGTTGTATCCTCAGTCATATTGCATATTAATATGCATATTATGCATATTTCTTTAATTTCTAGTTTTTATGTCAAATATCGAACCACCAAAATGTCCTACTCACTTCCGGATATATCTTGAATACCATCACATTAATGTTTCAATCATTATACAAATATTTGTAATTCAATTTAATTGAGAAACTTCCATTAATATATTATAATCAAATATTTAATAATTCAGATTTATATAGTTGAATAATTTCATTCTTAATATCGCCAGATAACCTCGTATCTCTCAGAGATTCTCTCATGAATATTATCATATTTCATGGATGGGGGGGGGGGGCAAACAATACTTAGCCCCCCCTATATGTGTGGTAACATTCTTTAAAAAAATTATGTATTAACAAAGACAATATATAGATTTAATATATATAAAATTTATTAATACACATTTCATGGGGGGGACAAAACATACTTAGCCCCCCCCATATTTTTGAATGGGGGGGTCCGATACCCCCCGACCCCCCCTGTTCCGACGCCCCTAGACGCGTCTATAGACGCGCGCACAGACGTATCTAATGGCACGTGGATATATCGGAGTATTAATAATCTATGCATTCACCTAACCTATATATATATATATATATATATATATATATATATATATATATATATATAGTCTGGGGTATATAACTCAGTGGAACAATCAAAAGCTAGTAAGCCAGAGGTCCCGGGTTCGACTCCAGGCAGTTCTTGTTTTTCTCTTGTGTTTATCAAGAACTTAATAAATGTTAAATCAAAACACAAGAACAAAAAGTGTTACTATCTGTATTGTAATGTCCACTATTATGTATAACATGTATAAGTCGACTTAGATCTATGACTTCTTGATAGGTCTATTTGTATCTGCTATTTGGATTGTATTCAATATATATATATATGATATTTCAATACATCAATATTATATATATATATATATATAAATAACTAGTGCCAGTTATATAATAAATTACATACAGTTAGATTGATGACATCGTAGATTAGATAATAAATGTGAATATTTCTAGGTATACCTGTATATATACATGTAAATAAATACATACGTATACACTGTATACCTATTAGGTATTACCTATATTGTCGGGTATTTAACTAAACCAATGTATTACTATATGTATATATATACTATAGTATATATAACAATAAGTACATTAATTCATATAAAACATTAACATCAATAATGTCGTTACGATGTTAAGTTATCGAATCAATAATTGTAAATTTATTTAATTAGCTCTTAATTATATAATTAAATCGTTAACAATATGGGCTCAGAATTGATTTGAGAAAACTAGCAATCGATATTATGTAGAATAACATTATATAATATTTCTATTCGAATACACATTCGACTGATTATTAACATGTACAAGTACGTATTTCATTATTTTTAATAATCTTAATCTGATTACATTATTACACGATTATTTGTATTTCTATTGAAACTGACCCTCGTATTAGTTAACTACAGGTACACTTATACACATAGTGTATACACTACATGGTACAGCTCTGTAACTGCCCTGGACATGCTTGTATCATAATAATAATAATAATAATAATGGATGAGTTTATAACTACAGGGTAAAAATAGAGACTACATAAATCTATATATATATATATATATATATATATATATATATATATATATATGTATATATTTATTACATGGACTCATGTTTATACACTGCAGTGTAGCATGCTACAGTCGTATACAGATTCTCATGCATTGATCGATGTACATTTAATGCACAAGTAGCTTCCCCCGAATACTTTCACAGTCGTATTGTTGGGCTGAGATACAGGCTTACTTGTGTTCACTCGTGTTCTGTTCCACACGGAAACTATAGACGTAACGTGTCCATCTCGTGTGCTTATGCTGATTAGTAATAGTTAATCATTATTACTACATTATAATCGAATATATGTAATATATATATATATAAATATACAGTAAAATTCCTATATAGTGACATATCATAATTTCAAAAAAAAGTTACTATATAGAGAAAGTCACAATATGTAGTAGACACTATATGTTAATGTTGTTGTATATATATATATATATATATATATATATATATATATATATATATATATATATATATATACATATTTATACTAAATTAAAATATGATATAATATACGTATACGTAACATGTTCAATGATTATAATTACCAATAGGTCTACTTTATATCTAACACAAATATTTTAATATATTGTTTTTTTATAATATTTCCAATTTTAGTATAGAGGGGAAAGTCAAATATTTCCCACTTATTATTTTAACATTCTATGTTATATATTATATAATACAATACACACATATATATATATATATATATACACACATATATATATATATATATATATATATATTACCATAACTATTATTACGATATACCGGTATATATACACACTATTTACTTATATATGAACACACACATCCACACACAAATAAACTAATAAAATATATATATATATATATATATATATATATACACACATCCATAAATACATGTATACATTCACATATATATATAAGATAAGTTGACTGATGTTGATTAATAATCAATAATTTTAAAGGTTCAAGGTTATACTCATTGTGTACATCGATAATAAAACGTCCACTTAATCACCGGCATCTACGGGCTGCTGCAGTATGTCACGTGTAAGTTACTTGACAGTCACGTGTGTAGGTAAGTAAGTCACGTGTACACATTTAAGTCACGTGCGTACGAATGTGAGTCACGTGAGCGTGTGTGACGTCACTCCGCGAGAGAGAGAGAGAGAGATAGAGAGAGAGAGAGAGAGAGAGAGAGAGAGAGAGAGAGAGAGAGAAAGAGAGAGATAGAGAGAGATAGAGAGAGAGAGAGAGAGAGAGAGAGAGAGAGAGAGAGAGAGAGAGAGAGAGAGAGAGAGAGAGAGAGAGAGAGAGAGTAATAACTCGAGCAATCACTAGAGGCGCGGCGATATTACCAGCGACTAGGACATCGATGTCCTACATGGGAGGTTATCGATTGCAGAGAGGGAGAGGCTGAGGAGGGAGAGGATGATGAAGAGGCTGGGGAGCGGGAGTGGGAGAGATGAAGAGGAAGAGTTACCAGCCGATGGCCAGCGTTAATAATTGATTTCGGGATGTAAGCGACAGGAAAAAGTGCGTGTGAATTCCACATCGTAACTATAGCTATGCGTATATATACGTATATATATATAAATATACATATATACGTATATATATACGAACAGCGATTATGACTAATAGTCTATATATAGATTTGCGACACGCGGGTCACATGACCTCCCCGCCCGTGCTACACCACGTGGTCTAACATCGCGCGTACACACGCGCGCTTACGTGTGTGCGTGTGTGTGTGTGGAGTGAACACCGCATGCGTACAGTGTACGACGTACAATGTACGTCGTACATACACTCCAACTCGTCACGTGTGAAGGCGCGCGTTTTTTAATCGACTTCAGTGAATGTGGATATGTCAACCCGAGGGATAACTCCATACATTATTTAATACTCAGCGGTATACCCTGATAATACTATATATATATATATATATATATATATATATATATATATATATGTGTGTATATATATATATATATAATATATATACAATATATACTTATATCTAGTTATTTATAAATAATATACGTTTTATATAATAATGAATTTATAATAAATGAACAGTTATAAATACAAATAATAGCATATTTTTGTTTGCAATATTTGTATACATATATATAATATTTCGAATATTACGAATAATGATGCGTATCACATGGGGTACAACTGATAAATAGTACATGTGTTTGTGGGTGGGTGTTTATGAGTGTGTTAGGGTGTGTAGGTGTGGGTGCAGGTGTGTGTGTTAGATGGTGGGTGTATGTGAGAGCTATAGGGTGTATGAGTAAGTGTGGGTGTAGGTGTAGGTGTGGGTGTGATATCTACTGATGTAGTCAGTCTATATATAGCCTATAGGTTAACCGGATGACTAATGGATGTACGTGATCACGTGATCACAGTTAGTACACACCCACAAGTATGACTCACAAGTATGACTCTCGCGTAGCACTAGTATAATGCGTACTATAGTTCACCATGATGTGTGCACTATATCATAGTACCACTATATATAGTACTATAGTACCATTATAGTACCACAGTAGTTCTACACTAGTGATATACAATTGACACATCAGTGAAACAATAGTGACACCCCAGTGACACAGTTATTACGTCACTGACACGCAGTTCCTTTTTAAGAGGTATTTTGTGGGCATCTGCCCCTACTATTTTGTTTATACTCATGGGTATAAGTGCACTTTTAAATTTTTGCCCACAACAAAATCAGATTTTGTCATATTTAATTATATCATAATCCTATTCATATATTATAAATCAGTAGATGTATTTTATTAGATTGTTATTCATATAAAATCGGAAATAAAATATTATTTTTGGAATTACCCCCCACCCTATTTTCAAATCCTCCTTAAGGCAAGGCGCTGCCTACTGTTACGTATCACTCTCTTGTGTGATTATTACGTAATAGTATACTATTACGCAATACTTGCCATTCTCGTTATAGAGAGAACCTCTCGCTATACATATCGCTGTTGATCAGTGCCACTGGAGCGTGTTGCGCATGTCCTGTTACGTCATTAGCCCACGGACCTGCTTGTTACGTAATAGCACGTGGTCAGAAGTACACGTGACTACCTAGGTATCGTGATGTAACACACACATGTATAGGCAGTATACTATGAGTCATATAGGACGCGGATTTAAACTCCGCCATGACTAATAAAAGAGGTATTAAATACTATTCGGAAGTTATATCATATAATAATTTGTAGGATTGTACTTATACGGAATTATCTGTTCTCGTTAAAACATGTTGTTATCACATGGGACCAGTTTCGAAGGGGTATCGGAGAGCCTTTGTCTCCAAAAAATACAAATAATAATAACAATATATTAACAATTAAAGTCAATACAAATTAAAAATATTAAAATTTGGTCGAATTATTTTTCAAAAAATCATTTTATTTACACAATTGCCATTGCTTTACTCCCATTTCTTACCGTTCACTTTTCAATTGAGTTGAATTGAGTTTTATAAAATATGAATGTATAATACATGCATTTTTAACGGATACAAATTATATAAATCCAATAATGAAAACTATTCCACGATGATCTACTTAGTACGATATACCCATGATGAGTCACCATGAGTCATGTAATGGGCCCCATTACAGGGTGGGTTGTCATGTGCGTCACTCGCGTGAGGTGACGCATGGTGAGTCATCATGAGAGGTAACTAATCATATAGACATACGTTAGTTACCATGGTAACACTGCAGTGTGAATATTGTGTGTGTATGTTAATGATTTGGATGTATCCATGGCAACTTAATAAATGATGTTTGTTATGTAATAGGACTTAGAAGTAATATATATATATATATATATATATATATATTACATATTCAATAGAATTTCAATACATCTATTACATTTACATACAATACATTTATTTATAATATATAAATTATTTCTATATGTTAAACATACTTATATATATATAATATATATTATATATATATATATAGATTATTATATATATATATATATATATATATATATATACAGTAGGTTCCCGCTAAACTGACATCGAAGGTAGGCATATCGATATCGACAGAGAGATACGCTAGACTTGCGGTGTGGGATATCGTATGCTAATATTAGTTGAGATGTTAATCATCTTGCTGCATATAGCTATAGATATATTCTATAGAATATGCAGTGTTTAATAATAGATATTATGTCTAGAAGAACAGTTTAAAACTATTACTATTACTGTAACCGCGTTGCTGTATAGGTGACCTACTGACCTACTGACCTACTGACCTACTGACCTACTGATCATTATAATACATAACAAAAGTTATATATTGTATACGATTTTTTAATTCAAATAATCACCTAATATGGTTATATTAAATTACTATCGTAACCTGTCAGTTAACAATATTAACGGTATAATGAATACGCCGGAAATAAGGACACCTATTATAATAATTAATATTAATATTAGTCTTAATTATACAAAGTCATATCATACGAATACTGACGATATATCAGTAGTACGTCATAAGGTATAGTTTATATTACCAAACATACTAACAAAGTATACTGATAATACCTCAGTACTACATACTATACCTCAGTACTACATACTATACTAAGCATACTATAGTATCACTTGTAGCCAGTTCACATCGCGCATTACCTTATAGTGATGGGTAATACCCATACACCCCTAATACCTATACACCCCTAACCGATAACTATAGGTAACCATGTGTAACGCTAAGTCCTTCATTTCAAATAGTTTTATATATATATATATATATATATATATAGTATATATATATGTATAAATCATTTAATCCCTCGACTTGTGATTATGTAATAGATTACGTATAGTTCGATTGATGACGTCACGCTTTCTATGAGAACCGTGACTATTCTGTGAAGGATAGCGGTTGTGACGTTTCTATTAAACTACTGATGAATACGTGTTTGAAATTATTCTATTATCAATACGAAATACAGGTGTTATAATTTAAACAGAGATTTATGTATACTTAATATATATATAAAATAAATAAATATATATATAAAAATAAAATAAAATAAATAAATATATATATATATATATATATTAAGTATACATATATGTATAATTCATAGTACATAATAGATAGTATACTACCTATAGGTTATATATATATATATATATATATATATATATATCAATAATGAATATACTTGGTAATAAGTAATCAGGTAATGTACGAGATCAGCAAGCGTTAATGTGTATTGATATTTATAGATTGCGCGATAGAAAGTAATATCGAAATAGACACCTATAACTTATATTATACATATATACATATATATATATATATACATGTATATATATAGACAAGGTGTAAATAAAGCATACCAACATCCTATAGGTAACTTTTAAGTGATACATATGTTGTCTTATTGTTATCGCGAGTGATATTGTATTTATTATTAGCATACACCATATACACCTCCAACCATATACATATATATATATATATATATATATATATATATATATATATATATATATATCTATATATATATTTATGATATAACATGTTCACTAATCAGCAAAATATGTTGTAATAGACGTGTCGAGTTATCGGAAGTTTACTATTTACAGTGATACACACAGTGACGGTACACCGCTAATACTCAGTGAGTGTTAACGAATATGTTCCTACAGGATAAGGTTACGCCCACCGCATTATTACGCAATAAGTGCTAACAACAAATACACTATATATAGTTATCTATAGATATACTATATATAGTATAGTATAACTATCTATAGATACACGAATGCCCTATTGCGTAGATAGCGTGCTATTATTAGTTCTGGTTAGCCCAGCGAGAATATTCGGCACAGTTACCTAGATTGTGTATTTTAGTTCTCTGGAATCTCGCGATTTCTCGGAATGCAAAGACACGAGACGACAGTTGCGACTGCGGATCGCGCAGAAGTTATAATTTACGCTATTTTTACCCCTTAAGATATCGTTTGGCATCGATTATTCTACGAGAATAGATTCTGTGTTGACTCAACACTGTTGAGTGCAATATTACTATATATATATATATATATTTCACTGGTCACTAGACCAGTCTCAGTGATAACTGGCGTAACGCAGTTTGATGTACATTAATTCTATATATAGAATGAATTCTATAGAATGAGAGGAACACTATATATGGTGTTAATAACACTACTATAGTATAGTGTAGTATAGTATAGTATAGTATACTATAGTATAGTATAGTACTATATATAGTGTTAATTCTAGGTTAATTCCGATAGTTACTATTGTCTATAGCCCGGTGCTAAACTTTTATTAAACCTGTGTTAAACTAGTAGTAATATCCATAATTTATATCCAATATCTATAAATAAACATTTACAAATAATTTCTGGGAATTAAAATCGGAAACTTGAAATTCGACATTTGAAGTTAACGATCGAGGGCCAAAGTACACAATAGTTATCAAGTATGACACATCGGTCTAATAATAGATATGTGTGTATCGATTAGTCACTAAGTCGCACAAGACCACGTCATCACTAGCTTGACGATAGAGCCATACCTAACTGTATATTGCCGTATGTCATACGCCAATACTGATAATTGTGTAACAGTACAACACCCGAATACCTGAATACAATACGATAGTTACCCTATTAAGTATGATATATCATATATTTATAAACGTACACATACACCCACACCGGTGATTGTATAACTATACTCGAATACCCCAATACTCGAATACCCCAATACTCGAATACCCCAATACTCGAATATCCGAATAGCGTAGTTACTATCGAACACATGAATCATACACACATCGAAGCAATGACTCATCGACTATGACTCATCGCTGGTAGAGTGCGAGGCTACCGAATACAGTATTGTTATCGGTGAACCGGATGCTCGAGACACGTGGTCTATAGATTAGTGTTCCGGTTAGAGTGTGTGTGCGTGTTAGGGTTAGTGTGTGTGTGTGTGTGGTGTGTGTGGTGTGTGTGTGTGTGCGATGCAGAAGCGGTACCGAAGTTGTATAGTTATACACCATTTCTAAAATGATCTAAAGTGTAGCACATTTTAGAACTTGCAGAGTGAATACAACGGCACTTCGAACGATGTTATAGCTATAATATAGCCATCGTATAATCTATATATATATATATATATATATATATATATATATATATATATATATATATATATATCAGTATTCAGAACCTTAGTCGAGCTAGTAGGAAATGTCACACGATGAAACTTGTGCAACGCTCGACTATCTCTGCTCATTCTGAATCAGCTTTCTCTGTGGTAGCTCCAACATACTGGAATGCTCTACCATATGACATTATGTGTTTAAAATCCCTGTCACTATTTAAATGTAAACTCTCCACGCACCTATTAACATTGTAACCTACCATCCCTTTTCCTTCATTTGTATTGTACTCTATTTATTTTATTGTTGTTCCTTCTCATGACGCCCATAACCACCACGTGATTTTGTAGTCAATATAACATTTCAAAATAAAATAAATATGCTATATTCTACTATTAATAAGAAGATCTATAGTTAGATAGAATAGATTAACTTATGTAAATAGCAATACGCATGCGTCACGTTTGCCCACGTGGTCTCTGTGTGACGTCATCGCAGCGTGGTGATTACGTAACGATTATCTAATACGCCCACATCGGTCAGTAACAGGCGCAATAACACGCGCATACAACTGTATACAACAACAATACAATACGTTCAATATAGATAGATATTATGCAGTTTTTTATATATTATACACCATTAATTATAAGTGTATTTGTATTATATATATATATATATATATATATATATATATATATACTCGCGTAATTCATGCGTATTCAGAATTATGACGCTATTAAATAATAAATAATGATTAGTATTCGGTATTTATCAAATAAGCGACATTCCGGTTAACTTGATGTTAACTATTTCTCGTCATATATGACATTGCTATTATATGAGTAATGACGTCATGAAAACGCAACCCATTGGTATTAACGACATCATTGTAATAGGACGGGAAAAGGGGGGATGTATTGATAGTTAGAGAAACCGCGATAAACGATGAGAAACGATGAGATATATATCTTTATTTTGTAGGTTGCGTTGCCATGACGTAATGAAGTAATGACGCAATAACTACGTCACGTGCACAGTTGTGATGTAATCACACACAACACACATCAATACAGTATCGGTTAGCAGCAAAAGCATCGTATCAGCCTCAGCATCACATATGTTCACCGAAGTCATCACCGATGTTATCACTGATAACACATACACGTGTTTCATATACTATATATAGTATACTTTATGTCGGGTATACTATATGTAGTATAGTTAATAAAGTCTATTTCCGTAGATTACAGGAAACATTTAAAATGTATGGATACATATATTTAAATGTTGATTACAAAGCTTCAATTCTTCTCGGTGACGTGTCTTGGTGACAAGCATAGGCTCGGCTCGGCTCGACCAGACTCGGCTCGGTTCGGATCGGCTCGGTATCACAAACTAGGCCTCATTTACATCATTAATATCACACATTAACTATAGTTACCAGTCGTATACATTATTATAATACTGTGAAATGTTTATGTTAATTATGATCATTATTAATGCCATAGCTTATACTTAATGCAACTATGTTTATTATGCACTAGACGAAGTATATCACTATATGTGTGTGTAGATATATATATATATATATATAGTTTTATTAGAAATAACCTATAGGTATATACAGTGTATATTATACACCTACTGTAGTACACTAATGTAAACTATAGTCAACTATTTAAAAGTATATATATATATATATATATATATATATTAATGTACCTTCATACCTTATAAGGTATGTTTACTATACATCAGATAGGAAGTGAACAATAACATCAACATAATTTAATTGAAGCTAAATCACTAAGAGATATCAATATAGAAATTCAATTAAGAAATTGTAGGGTATTTAATTCACATCAAGATTAATAGCCTAAATAGTTGATTGTTGTACCACCTAAATAAACAAATACATAAATAAGAGATACAATATATTGTAATTTAGAGAACTAATAGTTTCAAGTAAATAGTATTCTTATAATGACGCATTCATAATATATTCATAATATAAATTATATATATATATATATATATATATTACATGCAAATGTAATAATGAATGAATTGTTTTACTTATTATTAAAAAAATACTCATATACACTTATTTACAAATGCATAAAATACTATCCCGTATACATTTCACCGAGAGACGTTATTAAACAAAGGCATACTATAGTATACTATTTAGATATGCATGCAGCGAGGGAATGTCTACGTAACCATTCCCTACATCCCCTTAAGTACTTAACCTATTCTTACACCCTACGTAATACATGGGGTGTATCAATGGATACTAATGCGAGGAGGAGAATAAGCTATATATAGCCTATCCGCACGCAAGTACGTGTACCCTATAGCAATACCTATAGGTTTAGTCATGTGTATCGGATATCGCTGACAGACAGACAGACAGACCACTAAACTGCGGTGTCGGCTTACACGTGGTACTCCGCTGTGTGTACCGTGGCCTAGATACTACTGAGAGTTATGTACATTGACGCGAACGTACGCGCGCACGCAGGCGTGTTTGTGGGCGTGTATGTGGGCGTGTAGTGGGCGTGCGGAGCTCTCCATTCTAGGTGATGTAGCCTCGGGTCGTTAGGTGGGGGTGGGGGGGGGTGATATCGCAGTTGGGGTTGACGGGGTTCGGGGTAGCGGGGTGTTTTAATTATAGTCGTAGAGTATCGAATTCGCGCCCTAATCGTATAGTAATAGAATCGCTACCCGCGCCGACCAGCACGCCGGTGTGCCGCACACCCGTACACTCGCACACCCGCACACCCGCACACGAACAATAGAAATAACGCGAGATTACAGCGATTTGATCGTCGCTAACTAATTGCCGGTTAGCGAAAACTCACAGTGGCCACATACGTGTGTGCGTGTGTGTGTGTTGATGTGTGTGTAGATTGGGGAGATAAGTAAGTGAAAGGGACGCCGATGCTTGATATCGAGGACATATGCCCTATATAACCTATGTAAACTACGTACGGCGTATATATCATATCACGTGATGTAATCGAGTTGTGCCCGCACTAGTAGTGAAGGCGATGTACCGATAGGGGGCGTGTTAGAGGTGACACGTGACCGCAGATGTGCTATGGTAACGAGTTTAACACTTTCAGTTTCGAAGCAACCTTCTTATTAGGTCGTCCATCTCCGTAAAAAGATCTCGTTTTATCTCGTGAAATGTCGTGTAAATTGTAGCGTAATCTCTCGCGTATTCTCGTTACACTACGCCAAGTTCCTCCAAATGGAAACAATCACTGAACAATGTGTGACACACAGCGTGTACTCAGCAATGTGTATCATCATCAACAATTAGGATCGTATTAAGAGACCACCCAATGTTTTAATGTGTATATATATATATATATATATACAGGCCTATAGGCCTATAAGATAAATACATTATATTATAAATTGCTTCAACAAGAACGTAACAAACCTCCCTGCCCAGCCCCCTCACATTATTACGTTACATCTCGTACCCGACGTGACTCTGAATACCTAACCGCAGCGCACCGTTATTCTAGAACTCATTCATTATCTATAAACCGGATATAGGTTCATTGTTTACAGTTACCGGTCATTAAGGGGCAAGAGTATAATGGTCAGGATTGTAAGTGGTAAGCGGTAGGCATGCATGGTCTCACTACATTCCATATATTATTGCTGTGTCATATTTCACTAATTCACTGAAAGTTTAGAAAAGCTTTACAAAAGTGTTGTCATTAATGTATACATTATACACTAGAGTATATACACAGTGTGTACTACACACGTGTATCCACCAACATAGGTTATAATAGTACCATCATTTCTAGTAAGTATCGCTAACAAACTCGCCGGTGAGTCACATACAATTTTTAAATTTAATTAACCACGCCCCTTTAGAATGGCACCACCTCCACGGGGCGTAATAGATTGATATCATTCTAAGTAATACTAAATTTCATTATATCGTAGCGATGTCGGATGAGAAAAGCTGGAAATGTTATGTAAGCTTGCATAATAAGTTCGTGATTTACGCGGTAACAATGAAACTTGTAATATTGCTTGCACTGTAAATATGCTTAGAACTGTAATATTATTATATAATATTATATTATATATATAATATTGTGGAGCAGTATTATATATCTAACGTGTTAGGTAACTCGTTGACTGTTGCGTCATCACTATTACGCAATAGGTAGGTTACGTAACACAGGGGCGACGTCTGGCGGCGTGTGTAGTACATTTGCTATTCCGATAAATAATATCATACGATATGCGAACATATTATATAATGTTATACACGTATACCTATATATATATATATATATATATACAACTTATTCACGATTGTTACTGTTTTATTAATTACTCATGAATGGAAACAATAGATCCACAACTCGAGTTATTCAATGCGGAATACACACGGACATAGTTAGCATCACTACATAAGCGTGAATCAGTCTACGGTGTAGTGAGAATACTACTACGTTATGTAATATTATGTATACGAAATAATGCGCATCCGGTTCTACGGAATAGAAACACTCGATCTTTATTATTAAGAACTTAGTAATTGTGTAAGTGTCGATACATATGTAAAGCTAGTTTATACGGTATCTTACTGCACTATACCCTACAGGGTGTATATATATAGGGTGTATACACAACTATATATATATATATATATATGTGTATGTGTGTGTAACTTAAACATATACATCAATATCGTGATTTAATGATGTATTACATTTTTCAAAGCCATTCTACAGTTACAAGTTATATACTTATAACTATGACACGTATACTCTTGACGTTATTTCTACTACTACTACTACTACTACTACTACTACTACTACTACTACTACTACTACTACTACTACTACTACTACTACTACTACTACTACTACTACTACTACTACTACTACTACTACTACTACTACTACTACTACTACTACTACTACTACTAGCTATAAGATACATGTAAAGATATACGTATACGGATATAGGCAATTAGTTGTCGTAAACAAACTATAGGTATAGAAAAGCCCTAATTATAGTTATATAGCTGTATGTATTATAGATATTACCACTGACCATATTGACAATACAAGAATGAATGCAACGTTATATAATCACTTTGCGTGGAGCTTTTAGAAAGGTAAACAAAGGTCAAAGGTAAACAAGGATTAAAAGAAGGCCTAATCACTTAGTTTCTCTGTTTATCATGCATATCGCACATATAAAGTTTCGGGTTTTGTGAATTATAAACAACAGGTGTAGTACGATAACATATGTTATCGATTAATATTAATACATTTTGGAATCTATTAAGATGAGTCAATTATTACATTGGATATTTAATAATGTAGTAAATATGTGTGTTTAATATATCTACAGAATAGGCTATGAATTAATCTGTGTTATATTTTTTTAATCGAGCGATTCGTCATCTAGCTATGACACACACACACACACACACACACACACACACACACACACACATACATGCGTTACGTATGATATATAACTACATATTATGTAACGTCGTGTTACATAATGGAACGTAATGTCACGTAATATGTACTATTACTATTATATAATAAATACATAATATATGTAACACAATATATTTGACATAATTTTAAAAATTGCTTTTAAGCCCATAAATGTTATTATTTATAACCGTAAATAATAATTGGCCCATAGTACAACATATCATATGTAATAGGTACTATTAATAACATTAGTGAATAACCAGTAATGTAATAAGGAGTATACTATAAATGTCAAATGAACACATGAGTCACGTGGTATAACCACCCCACGTTTACACACCCACGTGATGTCACAACTATATACCAAGTAAGACAGCCAATAATAGGTTATAGGCTAAGCATGACAGGCTATATGCTATATGTGTATGTGTGTATATGTTATGGTGTTTGTGCCCTATAGGGCGTGTTACCCCCTAAAGCCGTGGGGGTGGTTCTCAACACGAATAGGGCCCACTTGTAACCACTATTCATATAACCGGATATCGGCTGATCCTGTTTCAAAGTATTTCATTCACTTTAATTCAAATTACTTTCCGCATATTTAGTAAATATTTAATAAATAACAAACTCGGAACAGCCGATATCTGGCTATAATACCGTGCCCGGTTGATGTGTATGCCAGAAGCCTAACTTAAGCCGAAGTAACTACGATAATTATAGCGTGTGTATATATGTATACATTGTACACGGAAGGTTCTAGTAGTGGTATTAATAAACTAGTCGTATACAATACTATAGTGAGAACTATAGTATTTGGTAGTCGTTATAAGGAGTATAGTCGTTATAACGAGAAACTCTAGCGATCTGTCTCTGACTTTACAACGCCGTTCTATAAATAGATCCACACCGCCGTATATAATTACCAGGCATTACCAGGCAATATCACGTGATAACGAAACGCCCGTCACGCACAATGCCTTCTAATGAGAAAGCGTATCGCTTACAGATACCCAGTAATTAGGACACGCCCTCTTTCTGTCTGAGTGACAGCTACACGAAACGACGCTAAGACGATATCCCTCTCTACATATATATCTCCCTCTCCCTCTCTCTATTTGCACTCTCTCACATATATCTATCCTCTATCTATATTTCCATATGTATCTATCTCTATCTATATCTCTTACGCTCTATACATATATATATATATATATATATATATATCCCTTTCCATATTTCTCTATTTATCTATCTAATTCCTTTCCCCGCTCTCTCTACCCCTACTCATCTCCCTCTATGTCCCCCCTTTCTCCCCACTCTCCAGCTCTCTCTATCTATATATAAATCTACCTCGCTATTTCCTTACCTTTATGTCTCCCTACCTCTCCATCCATTCTATACTTCTCTTCCTCTCTCTATCACTCCGACCCCACATACCTCCCCCCTCTCTATCGAACCCACATCTACACCCCCTCTCTATCTCTCTGACACATACACACCCCTCTATATCTATATGACCCATGCACCTCCCCCTCTCTCTAGCGAACACACATACGCACAAACCACGTGATCACAACTATATCACGTGGGGTTAGGACGACACAAGCAATAACGTTCTGTACGGCAAACTCTCGTCTACCTTTCACGAGCGGTTATGTTTACACAACGCGCCTGCCCGGCAACCGAACCGAGGCTTAATTCCGGTCACTCGTCGTCTTTCAGGTAGAAGCGATCTAAACTCGAGATCGCGCGAGATCTACGACGAGTTTTGACGAGATTTGCCGTTATTCTACGCGATTACTTATTAATTATTGAATACCAGTTGACAAGATACCACTGAGATAAGTCCTTCTGTCTACGACACTCGAATACCGCAGCGTTAAATAAGCGTACGCAGAACGCCGTGTACAGAAGTACGTCTACGTTAATAGTTCCGCGGTATACTATAGTAGAGGTTGTAGTAGGTGAAGTATAGTATACTATACTATATATGTATAGTAGGCATAGAAGTACATGTAAAGTATTAGTCACAATATACTATAGTAAAGGTAATAGTAGGTGGAGTTATACTAGATAATACACAGTAGACCTTTAAGTAGTAATAGATACAGTACGGATAGATGTACTAAGTACGTTCTGTATATTAATACTACTATGCCTATAGGTAAGGTGTAGTAATGGTGGTAACATTAATATTGGATCGGCAGTATTAGATGCAGTATTAGATGCAGTATTGGATGCAGTGTTAGATGCAGCATTAGATGCAGTATTAGATGCAGCATTAGATGCAGTGTTAGATGCAGCATTAGATGCAGCATTAGATGCAGTATTAGACGCAGTAAGGTGGACATGCAGCCGATATATTGTGTAGATACGACAGTTGTCTGTACAACTGTCTATATGGCCACCTTTATAGGCTACATCACAATCATATCATAAGTTATATAATAGCGACACGTGATATTACCACGTGACCACGGACATGATATACCCACGTGACTAACGTACCCCGGTGGTAAAAGCCCCCTAGTGACCGTAACTAGTATCGATAATAGATTAGCAATCTTTAGAAAGAACGAGCGCCGTATCTTTACGCGTATGAATAAAGAGTTTTTAGTAGACAATCTTGAACATCTCATAGACAATCTATGCACATACATTATAATCCTCGGGGGGTTTCATAAAATAATATATCCTAAATGTATACAATCTAAAGATCAGTAGAGAATATATTATAGATCATTGTTGAAACTATGTATATATATATATATATATATATATATATGTATATATATATAGATATTCCGATTCATCAGTCCAACCATCATCACCATCACCACCATCATCATCATCATCATCATCATCATCACCACCACCATCACCATCACCATCATCATTATCATCATCATCATAATCATCATCATCACCACCACCATCATCATCACCATCATCATTATCATCATCATCATAATCATCATCATCACCACCACCATCATCATACTAATTATCTTGAATACGCTCTACCCCTGTACCTATAAAGGTACGCTGCATCATATAAATGCAGTGTATCTAGAAAGGTTCGTATTGAATTGTTGACTAGAATAACTATGAAGGTATGTTATAAAAAGGTATAAGTGGTTATAAGGGAAAACTTCATCTAAGTTCCTGCAGGATATATCCATGGATGGGATGAAAGGACTCCACTAAAATAACAATAACAATAACAATAACAATAACAATAACAATATCGTTATGATCACCGACATCGTAGTAATCTATATACCACACGCGGTCGCCGATAGGTAATGCTACACACGGCACGGATACTAGAAGGACATGTACGCCGTACCTTGTACGCGCGCGCATCGAAGGACGTGTCCTTTAATAATGAGCGCGCAGACGAACCGACACCGACTGTAACGCAGCGTTATCGATTATTAATAAGCGACCCCACATCTTGGCGGCGGGGGGACGGTGACTGTGACGGGACATCCAGGGTCCCAGGTCCCAGGCCCAGGGTCCCAGATCCAGGGTCCGCCCGTGTGTTATCGAATACCACTATATCGCCCCGAGCAGTGGCTAGGTGTTACAGACAACCGATCCCGTATACTTGCACAACCAGCGGACCAGTGTAGCTAACGTTAGATGGGCAAGTGTGGCTATTAATAGCTATTCGGTAGTCGGCTCATTGTTCTTTCTTAACGTCACGTAATATGACAATAGATTATTTGTAAAATATTTAGCGGTATATATTATTTATAAATGATATTAATGTAACTATACTTAGTATATATTCTTATTAGTTAGTTCGTATATATTATCAGATTTAGACACTCTACCATATATGGTTAATACAGAAGAAGTATTATGATTATCGCTACAATTACAATTAATATAAATATAATTAGTAATTTAATTAAAATTTACTGAAATAACATCTACTAATTATCTACTAATATTATGTTAAATATAATTTATATTCTATGCACAGTTATCTACACAGTTATCTATACTAATATACATATATTACCTATTGCAATTTAAGTGTAGACATATAAATATTAAATATAATATATTTAATATTTATTATATTATACATTGTATAATGTTATATTATCACATGATATTTTATAACATTTATAAATTGTATACATATATTTCCGTGTATACATATATAAATATGTATATATATATACATATATTTATATATATATATATATATAAATAAACCCACAAGAAACAAAATTGTATTGTATTCTTTACTCAACTTTTTTTATAACATGTTTTATAAGTCTATTAGACTATAGTCTATAAGACTTCTCAAGATGCTATTTATATTGTATATAATATATATATATATATATATATATATATATATATATTGTTATTTCAATAAATAAATATAATATATATATATATATATGTATGCCTATGTGGTTGTGTGCATGTGTGTGTTATAATATTATATAAATATGGTAAAATGAAAATAAATATTTCGCAGACTTGTTCGTTCTTGACCACTGGTCAAGACTAATGAGATTTGCTAGCGACACCTACCGGGGTTAGCGACCACTAATCTATTTAACATCTAAATATAGATCAAAGTCACTCGAGTGGCGTGTTATTATTCAATATATTAGTCAATATTACGCAATATTTGCGCGATTGCGATATTTGACTAACATCTGACGCTGCCACAATAAGTTATAACGGCGTTTGTAAACAGATTACTACGAAAGCTCTAAAGTAGCTATCATTACAACTTACATAACTGTACTATGTATATATATATATATATATATATATATATATAAGTGTACCTATGACGGCATTACCACCCACACATACACCGACGTATAATGCACTCGGTAGTGTCGATATTAAATAACCACTTTCCAACACACACTACACTCCGATACGGTGCGCGCGTGTGTACGCGTGTAAAGTGATGACGACGATAACACGTCTGCGCATGCGCCTGTAGTGCAGCACCGCGTCACGTGACCGTTACGTACGACATCGGTTAATTAAGCTTATATTCATATGTCTCTAATTATTTGATATATTAATTGTATATAATATATATGTGTATCATACAAAACGTATGTATATAGTATATAGTGTATAGTATACATATATAAACTATAGTGTATAGTATATAGTAATTAATAATAAACAGTAATACATGTGTATAGGTATTATAAATACAATTGACATGATGTCAATCCCCGGTACACGTAAGATTTCATCACGATCTTCATAGTTTCTATTTATTAATTAACCTTTGACCCCATATAATATATATATATATATGTATATATATATATATATATATATATATATATATATATATATATATATATATATATATATGTGTGTGTGTGTATGTTATACAGTATACCTATTGTTATATGATATTATTATATAATATAATTATTACACGTGATTACTTATGCAACAACGTTCCAAATATATTTATAACAATACTATTGAATTGTTTCCAATTATTTTAAAAAGTATACCCTTATTTATTTGATTGTAAATATAATTAAATTCGATTTAATTTCATTATAATCACATATATGTAATATTTGAATGTAAACTAATGCCATGGACAGGACATCAGATCTCTACCTCTACAATGGTTACATTATGTACTCATAAATATAGATACTTTGCAGTGGTGTATTTAATTATAATTAAATAATATCTATTTTTGTATCAAAGATATTAGATATATTGATATATTCGTGAAATAAAATGCATTAATGAATTCATTAATAAATTCATATTTTAATATTGTATTTCTATAGATTTCATAATTTTAATTTCATATTAAAATTGTACACGCGTTTTGTCGCGATGATATGTTTAGAATCTAGACTTTAGATGGTAAAAATATCGTTTAAAACAATGTGTTACTTAGTTCACTTATCATAAAGTTCTCATTATAATAAATATGTCAATATTAAACAGTAACCTGTATATATATATATATATATATACAAGTTGTATGTGTAAATACAATAGGATTGTTACACCACCACATACTGGATACCACGGATACGCGATATCTTATTAATGTAAGCGATTATATATAATATTATTAGGGTACATTCCTTTACTATTCGAATAAATACACAATTTACGTGGAAAATGTTTGTATGATATAAGATATAATAGGAATTTCAATAACCATACTACGATATTTTTGTAATTATAATTAAACAGTTAAAGTTATAAATTATACGTGTAAATCTAAATAAATCGTTAATTAGTAAGGGAAGTATTATACATATATACCTATATATACACGTATATAGATCCTCACGGGCTATGCTAACCACCCTAAACATCAACTTAACAATATCTAACACGCATATATGTATGTGTTTGTATGCGTGTGTGTATGTGTGTGTGTGTGTGTGTGTGTGTGTGTGAAGTTAGGTGTACACTGTACAATGTACACTATACACTGTACACTAGACCGGTTCGTACTACATTTTTTTTCGCAATTTTAAAAACCTTCACATCTGTGACAATTATGTATGCTATGCTGAATAAGTGTTTAAAATTTTAGAACTTTATCTTAAATATTGTTATGTCACGAGACCTTTTTATTTTAACATTGAATACATACAAAAGTTAACATGGGGGAGATATAGAAATAAGTGTTAATCAATTTTTATAAAATTGGATGATTTTTTTTAAGCCAACTATGGATATATCCTAGAAACATATATAACAAGTAGTATTAAGAGTACAACATATTTTTCATAACAATCTAGATGCCCAAATTTTATATAATAATTTTAGTCAAAAAAAATATCTAAAAATCGTATAATTTAATATAAATAAATTATTACAATTTAATTTAAAAAATTAAAATAAATAATTTATAGATAATAATAATACAATTCAAATTAATTATTAAAAAATTAAAAATTATTTTTAGAAAAAAAATTAACATCATTTTTAAATTTTTTTGAATTTTTATTTGAAATATGAAATACAAAATAAGTTTACATATTTTTTTATTTTTTTAATTATATTTGTATAAAGGACATTTATATCTAACTTATTTCCACAATTCAATACAATCTGATCACTCAAATGTATGTAAAGTATAATTATATATATTAATTTTAAAAAATTAATTATTTTTTTGAATTATTTTGAAATAAATACTTTGTAAAATGGTGTATTTTCTCGAGTTTTAGGAGACATTAATATTGGTAATTTGTAGATATAAACATGAAATATAGATATTATTTTAATAATAAATATAAATAATGGTATATATTATATTAATTCATTAAATATAATACAAATACATAATTAATATTAAATATTAATTTAAATATTTGTAAACATCAAAGATAATAAGATGGTGTTATTACTATTATACATGGAATATTATAGATTTTATCTTAAAATAATCATTTATATTTCAAACTTTAAATGCTTCGTGACCAAAGGTAACTATTTTTTTATAAAAATTATTAACACATATTATACTAAAATATAGATATGTATTATATTTTATATGAAGGATTAAAAATTGAATCGAACGAACCGGTCTACTGTACACTGTACAATGTACAGTGTACAGGTATCGGTATGTATAGATACCTCTTACTTAGTAAACAACTCATGTGTACTATAGGCAGACAGTGCTTGTAGACGATGGTTTGATAATAACCACCAATATATGTCTCCACTTATAACATGTGTATATATATAGTAAACTTGTATAATATACATTTATAATATACTTTTATAATATACGTTAATAATATACTAGTATATATATATATAATATATATATACTAGTATATATATATACTAGTATATATATATATATATATATATATATATATATATATATATATATATATATATACTATAAGGGTATATTTGTAGGTTTAACGTTTGTGAAGTAATATAATAGATTATTGCACATCGCCATTACGTTCTCAAGTCCTAGCGTCTATAGAAGGACATGTAGTAAGGACATGCACGTATCACGTTCTCCTAGCGCATGCGGCGCCCGGGCTATTTAATCCCTCTCGAGATGCGATACATTAAGGGGCGTGTACTCGACGCAGTAGTAGTCACGTGTCACGTCTCGAACACATGTCCTCGGTACTATGTCCTCGAAGCGGTCACGTGTCAAGGACGTATCCGGCGCTCGAACGAGAGATGCCGATATTCGGCGAGAAGTCTCGCGTGCACCTGCGCGCGTACGCATTATGTACACATTATGTACACATTATGTACACATTATGTACACATTATGTACACATTATGTACACATTATGTACACATTATGTACACATTATGTACACATTATGTACACATTATGTACACATTATGTACACATTATGTACACATTATGTACACATTATGTACACATTATGTACGCATTATGTACACATTATGTACACATTATGTATTCATTATGTACACATTATGTACACATTATGTATTCATTATGTACGCATTATGTACACATTATGTACACATTATGTACACATTATGTACACATTATGTACACATTATGTACACATTATGTACACATTATGTACACATTATGTACACATTATGTACACATTATGTACACATTATGTACACATTATGTACACATCATATACACAATATGTACATAAACATAACATTACTGTATATGTAATAATATACATAGTATATGCAGTAATATAATAGTGAGAACCGTATATGAAATTTATAATTTAGTCATTAATAATTACTAATTATAATTGATAAATCTGAATAAGTTGACTAATATAATTATAATATATATTAAGTTGTTGTATATTTTGTTATATTTGTCAATATTAAAATTATACAATGAATATTTAATTTAGAATCTAATTCTACTAAATAATAAATGATATATTATAAGTTTGCAGACATAACTAAAAACAAACATTACAGTAATAGTAATGCGTCACTATATTTATTAGGCATATATATATATATATATATATAGGTGTATACATTTTGTATATACATGTATATATTGTGCACAATATGTATAGAAATTAATCAATAAATACGTACCACCACAAATACAAGCGAACACAACATTTATTAATGTTTAATTTGTAAGTGAATTTCTTTCTAACTTTTGATTATCAATGTTTGTTTTATAACGATCGCGAGTGGGTACTCCTATGACCTTTACGCTAGAGATGACCTTTACGCTAGAGATGACCTTTACGCTAGATATGACCTTTACGCTATAGATGACCTTTACACTAGTGATGACCTTCACGCTATAGATGACCTTTACGCTATAGATGACCTTCACGCTAGAGATGACCTTTACGCTAGAGATGACCTTTACGCTAGAGATGACCTTCACGCTATAGATGACCTTCACGCTATATATGACCTCTACTCTAGGTAGGACCTACACACACACAAGTTAGGTACACGTGCACTCGGGTATATCCTCGTGGAAGTTATACAGGGCTCCACGTAATAGTTATCGATAGCAATCTGTGAACGAGTCCAATAAGTCCTGACACTATGACATCATCATATTACGTATCAAGTATTACATCATACTACGAAGAAGGTATTTCATCATAGTACGAATGAAGGTATTACATCATACTACGAATGAAGTAGTACATCATCATACGCGAGCTGTATTGCATCATCGGATGGCGGTATTGCACTATACGTATAGGTAATGAGTCATCATACGAAGCCGGTAGTATTACATCATCGTAATATGACATCAGTATTACATCATCGTAATACCACATCAGTATTACATCATCGTAATACCACAGCAGTATTACATCATCGTAATACCACATCAGTATTACATCATCGTAATACGACATCAGTATTACATCATCGTAATACGACATCAGTATTACATCATCGTAATACCACATCAGTATTACATCATCGTAATACCACAGCAGTATTACATCATCGTAATACCACATCAGTATTACATCATCGTAATACGACATCAGTATTACATCATCGTAATACGACATCAGTATTACATCATCGTAATACCACATCAGTATTACATCATCGTAATACCACATCAGTATTACATCATCGTAATACCACATCAGTATTACATCATCGTAATACCACATCAGTATTACATCATCGTAATATGACGGTGGCGACCGGTAACGAAGTAACGTCAGTGTGTATGTCGCACAAGGACATACAGCACATGTCCTCAGCGCGCTAATACGATTGCCGGACAATGGCGGCGTCGACCCGATACTGACCACTGTGTCCGCAGTGTCCGCAGTGTCCGCAGTCCGTACGCAATCACATTAGCGGCGGTGAGGACACAGGCGCTCTCATTGTTCTCTACACCGCGGACACCGGTCAAGGACAGGTTGTTCTTTACCGCGAACATTGGTCAAGGACAGGTTGTTCCGAGGAGAGGAATGTCCTACGACTATTTGTGTCTAACATTACGGATATAGCTAAGACGTATTGTCCTGGGGTACTTCTTATACAATTGGTAGAGGAAATATTACAAACTGCCTGTGTGGCTCAGTTGGCTAAGGCGTCAGACACACGAGCAGTAGGACGCGGGTTCGAGCCCCGTCCGGACTATTAAAATAGATCTTAAAATAATAATTATATCTGATCTTATATTATTGTGTATAAATAAATGATCGGTTCTCGTTAAAACCATGGATGCCTTAACATTAGAGCCATATGATTATATGTGAAAACTTCATCTAAGTTCCTGGATGGGATGAAAGGACTCCACCAACAATAACAATAGAGTGTGTGGTCGCAATACCACTGTGATAGAAGTAGTGGTCAGAACTTAGGTTTCAAGTGGACATCACGTGACAGTCTGTGTGTTATTCGTAGCTGTTAGCCGTGTGCAGCCTTGCATGCATTAGGTGTGCGTGTTAGCACTGTTGTTTCACTAGTCTAGTATCTCATTGTATAGTTATAAAATACCAATATTTAGTTATAGCCTCTAACTTATAGTTGATTATAATATTTATCTATATAACGTATTGATATATTTATTATAAATATATACATATTAATATAAATATATATATATATATATATATATATAAACTCCCTTATACATAACTAAACAGGAATATCTAGCAGGCAATACAATAGGTAATATACGTTTACACTGCTATTGATACGAGTATCTGCAGTATCCGCTAGGATATAAGTAAACACTTACGAAACGCATTACCCAACTCGAGTCCAATACTGTGATAGATATATTATTATATTAGTATCGTTATAAGCGAATACGTAGTATTGATTACATGTATTAATTATATTTAATTATCATTAATTAATCATTAACAATTAATTGTTAAGAAATAATAAAAAATCTGATAGAAATTAAAATTGGTGGCAGACGATTAATAATAAATTTATTTATTTTAATTTACTCGATAGGGAAACGATTTAATAGTATGATAACATTATCATTTAAGTTCATTTATACAGAAAATTTGAACTTTGCGTATTCATGGAATTTACAATATTAACATCACGTTAATTAGGTCCAAATAAGGAAATGTATAAAAAATATCCACTAAAGTATGGTTTAGCATCGTATTGTAACATCAGACGCCATATTTATATTTGACCACACGAATGCCGGATCACTACGGATAACTTAGACCGCATCGGTCAACCATACCTCGATAGTTCGCCACTACCCCACTGTTACCTGCGTCCATTGTTCTACAGTCGTTATTACGTAACGGAAGCTAATCCGGACACCCTCTGTCCGTTAATGTGATCTACTCATCCAGCGTAGCGGAGCGTTCTCTCTAGTTCGGTGATCGATTGTTACGTCATTCGATTGTTTATTATTATGGCGGTGTAATAAAAAGTTCTTTTTTTAAGAGCTTCTATTTCTGGATAGGCGAGTACCAACAATATAAATATATACTATATATATATATATTATATATAATATACACATAAAAGTGTAAGATGCACGCGTGTTATATACAACAGAGGAGGATACACGTGATGTATGCAGCGAGCCGCACCTCGATATGACGTCATAGAACCGCGCGTGTATGACGTAATAGATGCACTCGTAGGTTATGTAACAATCTGCCGCAACGAAATTCTAGCATAGGCGATACGAACGTGTGTGTATGTATATATATGTGTGTGTGTGTACAGTCAAATTCGCCTTTAATGTTAACCGCTTATATGAACGATCGGGTATATCATAGCGTTGTGGAAAACCTACATTATTGATACAAGCGGCTTTAACTATATATATATATATATATATATATATATATATATATATACATATATGTATATATATATATATATATATATATATATATATATATGATATATATAAATATATATATATATATATATATACATATATATTCATCATGACCATACACTATTAAATATTCTCATAACAATAAACTCCGAGAGTATTGATTTCCTATTCGAAATCATCATTAACATATTACGTTACCCATAGGTGTCGCCGGCTACACTCGCTACCGAAGTATAGGTGGCGCTACGATAGCCCATTACCACGTGTAATTATGTACTTAGCGCTAAGTACTCGGCTTAATCGCTATATTTCGCGATTACTATTATCATATATGTGATTTAATATAGAAAGTAGGTACGCATTAGGAACTTACGATATATTGCTCATATTGTGCACACCATGTATATATATATTGAATTGAATTGAAAATAATCTATTAGTACAGAAAATCAATAACATTTCTACTAAAAGGATATTACCTGATATTAACTCGTAATATATGCTCACAAGGAGGGTGTTCTCCATTATATATATATATATATATATACAGTCAAAGATCGATAACTCAACATTGACGGGATGGAGTTTTCATGTTGAGTTAGCGAGTATGTTGAGTTATCGGATGTATAAATTAATGACTTAATTAATGTTTTGTTCACATAAATGTATTCAAAATAGTACTCGTATGATAATATAATAATTGTAATTGTATTTTTACGTTTATATATTTATATCCATATATTATTAAATAAAACCATGTTGAATAATGTATGTTGAATTACATTTGTTGAGCAATGTAGTTTTATTACATGTAAAAGATACGTTCCAACAACATATGTTTGTGATATTTTGATTTTTCATAAATGTTGAGTTATCGGATGTATATTTACATGTATATGCTAGGATTATAAAAAATATGTTGAGTTATATGTATGTTGAGTTATATTTGTTGAGTAATAGGGTTTTTGTTAACATGTAAAAGATACGAATCCAACCAAATATTTTTTGGATGTTGAGTGATCGGCAATGTTGAATTATCGGCATGTTGAGTTACCGAGCTTCTACTGTATATATATATGTGATGTAGTGTATTTTGTATGAGTGTGTGTTCAAATGAGTTTATATTAGATTGGCGGCGCGGTGTGGTATTTAGGCAGGATGATTGTGAGAATGAATGTTACATAACATATATATAATATATAATGGCGCTAGGGTATTGTCAGTGTTTGTTGAAATGTTTATGTATAACTGTCCCCCCCCCACCACGTATTCCCCCACCACGTATTTCCCCCACCACGTATTCCGTCACCACGTATTTCCCCCACCACGTATTCCTCCACCACGTATTTCCCCCACCACGTATTCCGTCACCACGTATTTCCCCCACCACGTATTCCGTCACCACGTATTCCTCCACCACGTATCCCGATCTTCACCCTGCGACCACGACGACGACTGCGACCGACGAGCTGCTGCTGGGACGATACGACCTGCTTCTGGAGCGCTACCGACTCCAACCGTATTATTATTATTATTTATCTGGCACGCCCCTTAACATATTGTGGGCGTGACATCTGGAATTGTTCCAAGGTGAACTCCCTTTTTATAGCTAGCGGTCGAAGCGAGCAGACGTATGCGAATAACCTGATATCGACAGTTACCACGAGGAAATTATAATAAATGAATGAAACGCGTATTTCTTTAGTAATTTAGATCGAAGTAAATTGATTAGTAGTAGATACGTAAACGCCACTATACTACATATATATATATATATATATATATATATATATATATATATATATATATTATAAATTAATATTATAATAATACTTATCAGAAGTAATAATAACAATAAATGACTAAACAACCTCACTAGGTATTGTACAAGTATGTTAGGGTGCTTAACCATCATTAACCATGTTCTACCATTTACTATAGTCATACGCATGTAAGCGCGCGTGTCTGTGCGCATGTCTGTGGGCGCACACACACGCTATTACGACTACGTTTGCGTTCATATGCGACTTGTTATCTCACGTGATCTCGCGTTATCTCACGTGATATCGCGTAATATCGTTGTATCTCGTGAGATACCGCGACAATCAGTGAGATCACACTGTGAGATAGCGGTCACGGGTGCTTAGAAACAAAGGAGCCACGCGCTCTCCCGTCTCTCAGATTTACATATTATCGCCGCGTTATTATTATTTTAGCGTTAGTGGCATTCGTGATTCCCTGGCGACCTCAATAATCGCGCGTGTATCAAAGATAGCGGTAACGTGTAGCTGGGACTTCAACACCGCACACGTGGGTACCATGCATAGTATCGTATTACGACGTGTGTGTGTATGTGTGCGTAGGTAACTATTAGTGTGTGCGTGCGTATGTGTGTGAGTAAGTGTGTATGTGTGTGTACGTGTAACTGTGCGTATGTGTGTGCGTGTGTATATGCGTAAGTGTGAGAGAGATCGTTCGCTAATATGATAATCTGGGCGTAACCTGGGCGTAATATGGGCGTAATATGGGCGTAACATGGGCGTAATATGGGCGTAACTTGGGCGTAACATGGGCGTAAACTATGCAAAACAATTACGTAATTACGTTGGCGTTACGTCATTGAGAACGTGATCTGAATAAAACCACTGTGACCTGTTTATCTATTGTGCGCTAATTAGAAATGAAAATTGCAAATCCATTACTTGTTATATATATATATAACAAGTAGAATCACGATTATATAATATTCGCGGCACCATTACACGGTGTTAGATAATCCTTAAGTATTACACCTTAAATGATAACATAATCTAGTTATTATAATGTGATTTATTTGAATTAATGATAAAGTATAACCTATATTTTAACGAGTCATAATTTCATAAAACAAACCTATCTATTGTATTGTAAACATACCTATTTATCTAACTGGGGGACATTTAATACGTACTGTATTTGTAATGCGTTGTGTAGAATACTGAACAATATTGCATGTGATAAACAACTACCCGCATGGCTCAGTTCGCTATTCAGTCGGACACACAAGCGGAAGGTCGCGGGTTCGAGCCTCGTCCGTCGGACGTTGTCCGGGTGAAATACAATATATCTTAAAATGTATATCTATAGAATTGCTTTTATATAAGTGTGTATAACTATAAATTTGTATACATAATTGTATATAAATAAATTTATTTAAATTATCGGCACTCGTTAAAATCATGGATGCATTAACACGAGAGCGACTTCGAAGGGAAATCATAATAATCTATAGATCCATATGGTAATAAGTGAATATTTCATCCGAGTTAGTGGATGCGATGAAAGGACTCCTCCGCAATAACAATAACAATAACAATAACAATAACAATAACAATAACAATAACACTATAGAATGCTGTGTCGATGTTATACGCGCGCTTGTCTCCAAACAATACACAGTCGGCTGCGACGTGTTCTACTATTACGTAAGAACAGTGCAGGCGATGTCGTCTGCCAGACCGTTATGTCCACCGGAAACTGAGGCACGCGGTCAGATAACGCAGACCACCCACCGAGCGGGAGGGGCGTGGTCATCCGTTCCACGTGACCGGGCGACGCTAACACGTGACTTCCGGTAACATATGGCCGGTGTCCGGAAACCGTACGCAGGCGAGCACGCGCGGAAGGCAATTATCGCTCAACGCTCTTTTATATTTGTGAGGTGCACACGAAATGAAATTTATTTATTGTAATGAAATATGTTCACTATTATCGTTATAAATAATTGTTTATCTGGTGGAGTCCTTTCATCCCATTCATACACTTATAACAATCCATTATGTTAACGATAGCCGATCATTTTTATATATACAATTATATAGGATCACTTCTAAATAATATTTTAAGACCTATTTTGTAATGGTCAGGACGAGGCTCGAACCCGCGTCCTATAGGAGTAGAAGTATACTGTTTGTGTGTATAACGCCTTAGCCAACTGAGTCACACAGGCATTCCTGCACACTGAAGTTTTCAATATTTTATACCATTATTATTCCTATTAGCTCTATTAATATATACAAGAACAATGAATAGCTTTATATTAATCTATACGATATAGAATAACAAGAGTTAGTATTATGTCTTGTTCAATTTTTACGAGAATTCGAAGTTAATCGTTAAAAATATATTTGTATTATATATATATATGATAATAACCCATGAGTTAATAATAATAATACATTTATTTAAACACTATAGTGTATCTGTATACAGACTATACAATAACGAGGAATTGATATGAATGTATATATTAATATATGTACGCGTCGACATATATGTGTACGTATGTATATGCATATGCACGTATGTATACATGTAAGGTATTGAGGTGAGCTATCTCACTCGATAGATTCATACGATCGTATACATATATATATACATATATATATATATATATATATAATGTATTGTATATAACTAGGGGCGCTGGAACGATTTTGTATGTAGGAGGGACCAACCAATCAAAACACATTTTGTGGTAAAAGTGGGGGGGGGGGGGGCAATACATAGGAGGTCCCCCTAGATTTGAAAGTGGGGGGGACATATCCACCCCATCCGTCCCCCATGTTGCAGAGCCCCTATATACAATGGATACATATTTATTTAAAGAATTCACTTATTATTACGTAACGACTAATGATGAATGACGCAATACTCGATCGCTAGATAGCGGTCACGTGCTATTCTAGTATTACGTCACGTGATATGCTAGTAATAGGCCACGTGATCTGCTTGTAATAGGTCACGTGATCTGCTGCGTATTGCGTAACGTATATGCAAATGAGCAGCAGCAGCAGCAACGGGCTGTCGGGGGCGGTAGCAAACCCACCAAGATTAGCGTTACTTATTGTCCGAGAGTTGTGGCGCTATTGTTTCAGTGGGAAGAAGCCTGTCGTATTCAGTGGAAGTCGTGAGCGCGCGCGGGCGTGCGTTTCGAAGAACAACGATATCGATGCGAAATGAGAATTGTTTGTTTTCATAATTTCGGAAGATTCACTTTTATTATAGTGATCAAATTTTAGTATATACATATATATATATATATATACTTAGAGCTATTAAGAAGATTAATTATTATATTTATTTATTTAATTATACTATATCATTAATTATTCTACACATTATTTAAATAAACATAATATTGTAATATACATAACAAATAAACTATATAAACCATATAAATATAGCGAATACTGAAATCAGATGTTTGTCAAATACGGTATTTCTAGAGAATATTAACTATATTGGCCTCAGATGTATCATACCTATTGTATTGCTGTATCATATCTAATTACCTCTATATTACCAAGGACAATGTCCTTGATATTACTACCCGTTCACACCTATACACCCACGCCTATCATTGGTCACCTGAACCACGTGATATGTTATCTCCGCAATATACAATAGGTGTACAATAGGTGGCACACATGTGATTCACTATTAGCAAGTGTCGTCTTCATTATTGTTACAGTAATGGTATACAATGTATATATATATATATGTGTACATATATGTACAGTATACTGTATTCATATGTACATAATGTATGCATATGTATACTATAATGTATACTATACATACTATTAGCAAATGTTTGCGCTATAGCATATATTCCTTATAAGGAAATACATAACAATTACGCTTAATCATGTAATTCGATTTCGAACACAAACACGAACAACATCGCAACCTAAATAGGTTGTTATTGTGGACAATTGTGTTGTTCATGATGTAAAGTCGTATCAATCTATACTTATTTAAAATCTAAAATAAATAGTATTAAATCATTATGCATATGACGACAACTAATTAAGGTGAGCCGATAATTTTTTATACGCGACAACTTTTCCTATTTATTTGTTATATATTAATAATGAACACTTAGTTTTCATCATATAAATGATAATTAAAAAAACATTTTGTACAGCTCAAGAAATATACGAGGTTGGTAAAAGCTAACTTATATTTCATGTAATTGAATAGAACAATAGAAACAGAGTTGCGTAAAAACCGCGTTAAACCTACATATATTTCAGTGGTTCTATACTATAGTATACTATAGTATATTACAGTATACTACCAGCAGCGTGTTCATATTAACTACGTGGCGTAGATTTGTTGTATATTGTCTTCGCAAAATCTTTATTATTAATGAACCTAATATAATAGTAATGGAACCAGTATTTATATTAAATAATATAAATTTAAACATGTATCTCTATATCTATATCTAAATAAATTCTACTATTAGAATTACATTTTGTAATGGAACACAATTAATATAATGAAATACCATGTATATATATATATATATATATATATATTTATATACCAGAGGGAATAAAGTTGATAATTTAACAGTGATTCTAAAATGAATGAAATTAAAACCCATTATTATAATTATAATTATATTACTATTATTATATAGCATATCGCATTACAACTGATTGAATACCGTATACATGGTGTCATACATATGATGGCATACATATGTTTAGCATCCAGTATACAGTATTACATAACACGTGTATTCACACATATTCACACTTGTATATTGCAATACAACAATAGCAATAACGTGTGCTAATGAAGATGAAACTTTACGAAGAAACCAACGATAGTACTATTATAAAAACGTTAAATAATCTTCCAGCTAATATACGTGTATATTCTATAATAGTATACTCGATACGCATAACCCCACACATACCATTGTGGTGCTGTGCGTGCGGTGGTGTAGCGTTGTCGGGTTCACTTGTAGGCTCTCCCTGACATGGTACTACTACTACTACTACTACTACTACTACTGCTACTGCTACTACTACTACTCGACTACTACTACTACTACTACTACTACTACTGCTACTGCTACTACTACTACTATAGTATACTAGTATACTATAGTATGATATTACTACAGTACTATAGGTAGCGCTACAGTAATACAGTAGTGTACTATAGGTGGCGCTACAGTAATACAGTATTGTAATATAGGTGGCACTACAGTAATACAGTAGTGTACTATAGGTGGCACTACAGTAATACAGTAGTGTACTGAAGGTGGCACCTCAGTAATACAGTCGTGTACTATAGGTGGCACTACAGTAATACAGTAGTGTACTATAGGTGGCACTACAGTAATACAGTTGTGTACTATAGGTGGCACTACAGTAATACAGTAGTGTACTATAGGTGGCACTACAGTAATACAGTAGTGTACTGAAGGTAGCGCTACAGTAATACAGTAGTGTACTATAGGTGGCACTACAGTAATACAGTAGTGTACTATAGGTGGCACTACAGTAATACAGTAGTGTACTATAGGTGGCACTACAGTAATACAGTAGTGTACTATAGGTGGCGCTACAGTAATACAGTAGTGTACTATAGGTGGCGCTACAGTAATACAGTAGTGTACTATAGGTGGCACTACAGTAATACAGTAGTGTACTGAAGGTAGCGCTACAGTAATACAGTAGTGTACTGAAGGTGGCACTACAGTAATACAGTAGTGTACTATAGGTGGTACTACAGTAATATAGTAGTGTACTATAGGTTGCACTACAGTAATACAGTAGTGTACTATAGGTGGCACTACAGTAATATAGTAGTGTACTATAGGTTGCACTACAGTAATACAGTAGTGTACTATAGGTGGCACTACAGTAATACAGTAGTGTACTATAGGTGGCACTACAGTAATACAGTAGTGTACTATAGGTGGCACTACAGTAATACAGTAGTGTACTATAGGTGGCACTACAGTAATACAGTAGTGTACTATAGGTGGCGCTACAGTAATACAGTAGTGTACTATAGGTGGCACTACAGTAATACAGTAGTGTACTATAGGTGGCACTACAGTAATACAGTAGTGTACTGAAGGTGGCACTACAGTAATACAATAGTGTATTATGTAAGCACGTGATCAAGCCACGCATGTATGGTATTGTGCATTATACAGGGACATATGCCATTGCCACTATACAGGGACACATGTCCTCCCCACTATACAAGGACACATGCCCTCGCCAATATACAAGGACACATGCCCTCGCCACTATACAAGGACACATTCCATCGCCACTATACAAGGATACATGCCCTCGCCACTATACAAGGACACATTCCCTCGCCACTATACAAGGACACATGTCCTCGCCACTATACAAGGACACATGTCCTCGCCACTATACAAGGACACATTACCTCGCCACTACATAAGGACACATGTCCTCGACACTATACAAGGACACATTCCCTCGCCACTATACAAGGACACATGTCCTCGACACTGTCCGATAGTGTGTGTGAGTGTGTAGTAAGTGACCACGTATGATGAACCCTTAACTACGTAGATATATAGGCTCGGGGAAGGCAGGGTGAGGGCAGGGGGAGGGCAGAGCACCACCCATGTGACTAATGCGTGAATACCCTAGCGAGCCAGCCAGTATTGTGTAATATCTATTACGTCCGCTAGAGGATGTCGCTGACATGTCCTTAATGATGGGCATGGAATGCTACGAATCTAAGGGCACACACGTACCCACATACGCACACACACACCCACACACACACATGCATATATATTAAATATCGATTTAAACATGTATCATTTTTAAATGAACTTTTATATTATAATGTGTAATTTAATACAATTAATATAATTGAATACCATGTTTATATATATATACAAATATATATATATATATAAGTATGTTTGTGTAATAATAAGATTGCATATCATACAATGAATAGTAACAGAGAACACATGTATGTTAAAAACACCACTGCAGGATTACGAACATTACAAAGACATGTTTTTAAATGAAAGAGTGAAATGTTGTAATCAGGTGTAAACAGAGTGCTTATGCACCTATATGTAAACTGAGTGCATATGCACCTATATGTATATAGAAGCGCATACATAGCGGTGCTACTATTATGATTATAAGTTGGGATGCGAGTGCATTATTAACATAGGTATGTACCTATAGTTATGTAAACAAATGAAAAACTATCTAATAAAATACATTTCCTACTGATTTATATTAAACAAATAGGATTATGATAAAACAATTTAAAAGTAGGAGGGAAAACAGTTTTGTGGGGGCAGTTTCCAACAA
>OZ025239.1:13538703-13546203 GCA_964019155.1 Osedax fenrisi | reverse complement strand
TTTTCATTTTGGAGTTCCAGACTGATTTCATCTTATGTATTGCTGACCAAGATAATGCATTGCGAATTTTAAAATCCTTTTGTGAGCTAGCCATCCATACCTCAGAAATTTAAAATGTGTAACATTATTAATCAGCTTGCCAAAGTTTTGTGGTCTAATGTTGACCGGAATTGTATGATTAAACGTCATAACTTCAGTTTTCTTTGATTTTAGTTAAAGACCACTGTTAGCGACCGTTTCAATGGATGTTAGTAATTTCTGAGCTTGTTCGACTTGTTGTGATACAAGTGTTATATCATCTGCGTAACTGATGTCTGTTAGCTGTATTGCTGGATGTCGGCTTGCAAGACTCCTTTTATTATTTTAAAGTTTTCGGTCTCTCCGACAGTTGTTATAAATTTTGCGTAAGTGTCTTTGTACTTTAAGCGATCGCTTATATAGTGTTGTTGGGTATACCGTATGATTTTAGTATGCGGAGCATCATTTCTCTGTTGATACTGTCGAATGCCTTCTTAATGGTTAATCGGCAACAATTGTAATAGCCTTAAGATTGTGACTTTTCACTCCTTCGATTAAGCGTCTGAGAGCTAATAGGTGTGAGATCGTAGATCTTCTAAGTCTGAATCCGTTCTGATTGGGACGTAGTATAGAGTTTATGTATGGTTGAATTCGATTAAGTATCATTTTATTCGTATAAATATAATATTATCAAAATATTAAATATTATCTTTAAACTGATATATAAATTATATTTGTAGGTAAAATATAACTATAAAATATACACTTTTAAATGTATATAATTTAATTATATTATAATAATAATTAAAAAAAAATAATACCTTTTAATAATCGTTATAATTGAATGAATATAAGATAATTTTCAGAATTTTAAAAGCTAAAATAAAGAATATTATATATATATATATATATATATATATATATATATATATATAATATATATTTAAATAACCAGTATTCATAGGTGGCTATTTATCATAAACTAATGTGATAAGTTATCGTCAATATATTTTATACATTTTTCATAATTATATTATAAATATTTAGAATTAATTTTCTCAGAAACATTATTTTGAATAATTTCATTCTAAACTCATTCAAAAACAATTATGTCCTTCAATAATGTCCTTCAATAATGCTTTAAATGAATTTTAATTTTCAAAAAATTTAGAATATATATAACTACATTAGATTAACATTTTAAAATATTCATAATTTTATCTTTTATTTTCAAAATAATAATAATTATTTAGTTAAACATAATTTTATAATAAATATTTCATTTATATTAATGCAATTATATAAATATTATTTAAATATTATATAAATATTATTTAAATATATATAATATCTATCATTTTGTTAAATATTGTATTTAATAAATAAATTAATAAAAAGTTAATACACTTTCAGTAGACCACTATTTTTCCTAATAAATACATTTACAAATCTATTTATAGAACAGAGGTCACACTTACCCTAAATGTTATGAAACATTTAGTAGTTAGTACATTAGTACATCAGTTTACGTCGTACACCTGTATGACCTTTAGATAGTATGGTACTACTATTATCTATAGGCAGTATAGTACTACCAGTACCTATAAGTACTATGGTGCTACCAGTACTAATAGTACCTATACGTACACATGTACTTATATTGATGCGCACGACAGCGATATTCGCACGGAAAACCGCATTCGCGATTATTCGCAAACATCTAACGCGAACTTTATCTATAAAAACCGGTACTATTCGCGAGCAGTGGCGCCGCTCTATAGAACACTGTGTATATACTGAGAGAAATAAATGTATCAGATGAGTTACAAATATTTGTTAAATGCATCAAGAAAACAGCGTTTTTCGAGTCATAAATTATAAATAAATGCATCACAGAATTCACATATTTTTTTACAAATGCATCATTGAATTGATTTATATTAAAATAAATGCATCACATAATTAATGTACTGAACTGTCTACAGACTATAGTCACTGAACGCGATACACCTTAGTCACGTGACGTAACAATAGTGTTACGGTGCGCACGCGCTGTTACCATGGTAACGCTGACTTCGTATCGTTGCCACACACACTCGCACCCACACCCACACACTCGCACACTCGCACGCTCGTAAATAGGTAGGTATTACTATCCTAATGGTTATGCAGCGAGGAGGTGTTCACATAAGTACGTGATGCAGGGTATGTGTATGTGTATACGGGCATGCGTATGTTAATTTGGGATTATACGCGTGATTATATATATATATATATATGATATAAATATTAGTCTTAAAATATGTATATAAATTAGTATTAAATATTCACTATACATATGATATAACACTCGGTGGATACTATATCAACCGGATACAGCTATAGACCACGTGCGTTAGTGACGTAACACAACGCAACGAGTAACACGGTAAGCGCTGTTACGCAATAGTATACATCGACACAGATGTCCGGTATAGGTGTAATGCATTATAGATTGCCTATATACTAAGCGTAGGGGTTACGGTTCAGCGGAACAGTCACTTGCAGGAAAGCCAGAGGTCATGGGTTCGACTCCAAGCAGTTTTTGTTTTCTCTCTTGTTTATCAAGATCTTAATAATCGATAAATCAAACACAAGAACAACATTTTTGTTGTATTGTTCTATACCCCTTATAGTTATTTGTGACATGTACACCTCTATGGCTTCTTAAGGGGTCCCTTTGTATCCGCTGTTTATTTATGTGGTTAAATAAATAAAAAATATTATCATTATTATTAATATTATTATTATTATTATTATTATTATTATTATTATTATTATTATTATTATTATTATTATTATTATTATTATTATTATTATTATTATTATTATTATTATTATTATTATTATTATTATTATTATTAGTATTATTATTATTATTATTATTATTATTATTATTATTATTATTATTATTATTATTATTATTATTATTATTATTATTATTATTATTATTATTATTATTATTATTATTATTATTATTATTATTATTATTATTATTATTATTATTATTATTATTATTATTATTATTATTATTATTATTATTATTATTATTATTATTATTATTATTATTATTATTATTATTATTATTATTATTATTATTATTATTATTATTATTATTATTATTATTATTATTATTATTATTATTGATTGATTGATAATTTATTTAAGCAAATACATAGCCGAAAATATAATCGAAAGTATAAAGTATAAATATTTGCTAACGATAACATACGTTATAGAAATAAATAAAGAATAATACGAAATTAAAAAATTAAGGAAATTAAAACGTTTTACAGTTACCGTAAAAATAAACGAAAAACAATCGAAAGTAGAAATAAATCATATAGTAAAAATAAACGAAAAATGATCAAAATAGAAATAAAAGATAGCGTAAAAATAATCGAAAATAGAAATAAAATACATTATTTTGTAAGTGGCATCGAAATATTCAATTTCTACTTTAACTTTATAGAATTCTTCATCTTGTACCCTGTTTTAGTAATAAATTATTAGTTATATAATTTAATATTTAAATGTTAAATTTTAAATATATTATAAACTAGAATGAAACAAACAAATAATGTAATACTTACCAAAATCTGTAATAATAGTAGGTACTTTATTAATTTATATTTATATTTTAATTGTATAATAAATTTGAAACATATATATATATAAAAACAGAACAAGTTACAAATAAAATAAACCAATATACCTATACAAAAACAGTTAATAACAAAACATACCAATAATATTACGAAACAAAATAATATAATACTTATCACTATAATCTGAAATAATAGAAAATTATTAATATTGTATTTTAGTAATATAATACATTTGAAACATATTTACAAAATATATATAAAACAAACATATAATACCGAACAAACAATAAAATAACAATAAAATAATACTTCACACTTTATCTGTAATAATAATGAATTATTAATTTTATATTATAGTATATTTGAAATATAGATATAAAAAATCCGAATTTTCTATAACAAAAATAAATTTATAACAAAATATAATACAGAACAAACAAAAATAAAATAATACTTCCCACTTTATCTGTAATAATAATGAATTATTAATTTTATATTATAATATATTTGAAATATATATATAAAAACCTAAATTTTCTATAACAAAAACACATTAAAAAAAACCAGAAGAGATAATGCAATAATCTAGATACAAAATGAAACATAAATCAATATAAAATTATAAATTTCTGTTAAAAAAAAGTAGTTTGTCGAAACAGATTTTGTTTATTTTATTTTTAAAAGATGAAACAGATACAGATTTTATTATATCATTATTTAATGAATTCCATATATTAACTGATCTATTATTAATTATATTTTTAATTGTATTATCATAATTATGTATTACATTTAATTTTTTACAATTACCTCTAGTTCTACAATTATTCGAAATGTTAAGAATATCAGATATATTTATATCTGTATAATTATTTGAAATTTTAAAAATTGTAGTTAGATCTATTTTTAACCTTCTAAGTTTAAGTGATTCTAATTTAAAATATACCAATCTCTCTATATATGTTTTATAATTAATATTTGATGAATTTGTATATCCTACGCATCTTGTAATTAATCGTCTAGTAAATAATCTTTGCACTCTTTCAATTTGGTCTATGAGACTACGAAATTTACTAACCTTTGAAAAAGGTGACCAAATTATGGATGCATATTCTAAAATTGGTCTGCAATAAATTTTATATGCATTTAATAATGCTCTAGGGGATTTTGTAGTAATGCATCTAAAAATTGAATTCAAAGAAAAATAAGCTTTTTTACAAATATAATCAATATGTTTATTAAATAAAAGGTTATTTTCAAATATTTTTCCTAAATCTTTATAAAAAGTAACGTTTTCTAATTGAATATTATTTATAAAATATTTTGATGGAGTAACCTTCCCTAAAGTCATAACTGCACATTTTGATAATGAAATATTTAATTGCCATTTATTTACCCATCGTGAAAATAAATTTAAATTATTTTGTAAAAGAAATCTTTCACTCTCAGATGCGTATGAAAAATATATTTTTGTATCATCGGCAAATAAATCAATATGAATTTTTGAAGAGAATATACTAGGAAGATCATTAATATATAATAAAAATAAAATTGGACCTAAAACCGATCCTTGTGGTACTCCAGATTTTACAATAGAACTATTTGAAAAAGAATTTTCAACCCGTGTAATTTGAGATCTATTCGATAAAAAATTATAAAACCATTTTATTATTTTATTAGATATACCGTATGATTTTAATTTAAATAGTAGTTTTTCATGAGAAACAACATCAAACGCTTTTGCAAAATCAATATATATTATATCTACACATTTTTTATTATTCAATTCATTATACCAACATTTTAAACATTTTGTTAATTGTAATTCTGTGGATTTTCCACTTATAAAACCATATTGATATTTTAATAAATTATTAGATTTTAAATAAAAAATTAATTGTTTAGAAATAATACGTTCTAATACTCTACACATTACACATGTTATTGAAATAGGCCTATAGTTATTTGAATTTGATGGTTCACCCTTTTTAAAAATTGGTGTGATTATAGATTTTTTCCAAATTTTCGGTATATTACCCGATAATAAAGATGAATTAAACATAATATATAAAGGCCTACATAATTCATTAGATAATAATTTTAACATAGATGATGGTATCCCATCAGTTCCGAAAGTATGTGTAATTTTTAATCTATTTAAAAATATTTTAATTATTTCAAGATTTAAATCAATATTATCAAATTTTTGTTTAGTTAAATTATAAAATTCGGGTAAATTTCCATTATCATTTTGTTGAATTGAACTAAAATATGAATTTAACGTATTTGCTTTGTCGAGATCTGAAAATAAAATATTATTATTTGATATATCAATTAGAGGAGATACTCCAGATTTTAAATTTTGTCTTTTTTTCATAAATTTATAAAACTTTAATTTATTTTTTGAATTAATTGCATTAATCTCTCTCTTAAAATTTAAAGATTCTAATTCCTTGGATAATTTTTTTTTTGCTTCTATCCAATTATATTTATATTGTAAATTAGTTTTAGATTTTCGAAATAATTTTTTTACTTGCTTCTTCAATTTCAATATATTCTTCGGAAGTACCTGTTTTATTGTATTATTTATATTAGGAATATGTGATATAAATAATTTATTTAGAACCTTATTAAAATATTCTACTTTTTGATCGATATTATAATCATTTGAATTTAGATATTCCTAATTAAATCTAGAAAGATGATATTTAATCAATTTTATATTAGCATTATTGAAATCAAAATTGTTTGATTTTAAAATCTGTTTACATGGGTATTTTTCAATATTTACATTAAATGAAACAGAATAGTGGTCACTTATATTTTTGTATAATCCGAAATAGTCTCCAATATTTATATTAGATAGTAATTGTTTTTCATTAGTAAAAAGTAAATCAATTATATTATTATTACGAGTTGGCTTATTTATTAATTGTGAAAATGAATTTTTAATAATCGAATCGTAAAGTAATGCATAACTTTTTGGGTAACTAGGAAATGTATATTCTTTCCAATTAAAATTTGGTAAATTAAAATCTCCTATAATTATAGATGAATTATAATTGTGTTGGGTTATATCAAATAATTTACATATCTGTTCATGAGAAACATCATTACAATTTGGAGGTCTATAGACACATATAATATTAAATGGAATTTTTGAATTAATTTTTAAATGTATATATTGAACAACTATGTGTGAAATAAAATTTCTTACAGGACATAAACTAGATTTACAAAATATCGCAACACCTCCTCTATGAATTAATTTATCGTATCTAAATAGTGTATAATTTTTTCCACCGATTAAATATAGAGAATCTCTATCATCTACCGTTAAGAATGTTTCAACTAAACATATAATGTCATATTTATTAGATGAAAGTAAACATTCCAAAAAATTCATTTTATTTCTAATACTACGAGCATTAGCGTAATATATATTTAAATTGTTATTTTTAATATTTTCATCTTTATTGCCGGTTAGGCCGGTTAGTCATCTAGAACCTGTATTTTTATTTTTATTTTTATTAATAATGGAATTTTAATAAGTAATATATGACAATTTCCATACACTAAAATTATCTTCACCAATTGACATATTCCAGTCAATTTTATTATTTATAATATATCTTAGTTCATAGGAACTACTTCTAGAATTATAAATACATTTGATAATTTTTTTACTTTTAATTAATTTATTTTTAACTACATGGTATAATATCTGATGTCGTTCTAGTGATATTTCATCTAGAGATGTTCTAATGAATGAATTTTGTAGATCTCGTAATTTACATAATCGGTTAACATTTGATAAACTAATTTTTTTTGAGAC
>OZ025239.1:13531203-13533703 GCA_964019155.1 Osedax fenrisi | reverse complement strand
TTATTATTATTATTATTATTATTATTATTATTATTATTATTATTATTATTATTATTATTACTATTATTACTATTATTATTATTATTATTATTATTATTACTATTATTATTATTATTATTATTATTATTATTATTATTATTATTATTATTATTATTATTATTATTATTATTATTATTATTATTATTATTATTATTATTATTATTATTATTATTATTATTATTATTATTATTATTATTATTATTATTATTATTATTATTATTATTATTATTATTATTATTATTATTATTATTATTACTATTATTATTATTATTATTACTATTATTATTATTATTATTATTATTATTATTATTATTATTATTATTATTATTATTATTATTATTATTATTATTATTATTATTATTATTATTATTATTATTATTATTATTATTATTATTATTACTGTTATTGTTATTATTATTATTATTATTATTATTATTATTATTATTATTATTAATGTTATTGTTATTATTATTATTATTATTATTATTATTATTATTATTATTATTATTATTATTATTATTATTATTATTATTATTATTACTGTTATTGTTATTATTATTATTATTATTATTATTATTATTATTATTATTATTATTATTATTATTATTATTATTATTATTATTATTATTATTACTATTATTATTATTATTATTATTATTATTATTATTATTATTATTATTATTATTATTATTATTATTATTATTATTATTATTATTATTATTATTATTATTATTATTATTATTATTATTATTATTATTATTATTATTATTATTATTATTATTATTATTATTATTACTATTATTATTATTATTATTATTATTATTTTTATTATTATTATTATTATTATTATTATTATTATTATTATTATTATTATTATTATTATTATTATTATTATTATTATTATTATTATTATTATTATTATTATTATTATTATTATTATTATTATTATTATTATTATTATTATTATTATTATTATTATTATTATTATTATTATTATTATTATTATTATTATTATTATTATTATTACTGTTATTGTTATTATTATTATTATTATTATTATTATTATTATTATTATTATTATTATTACTATTATTACTATTATTATTATTATTATTATTATTATTATTATTACTATTATTATTATTATTATTATTATTATTATTATTATTATTATTATTATTATTATTATTATTATTATTATTATTATTATTATTATTATTATTATTATTATTATTATTATTATTATTATTATTATTATTATTATTATTATTATTATTATTATTATTATTATTATTATTACTATTATTATTATTATTATTATTATTACTATTATTACTATTATTATTATTATTATTATTATTATTATTATTATTATTATTATTATTATTATTATTATTATTATTATTATTATTATTATTATTACTATTATTATTATTATTATTATTATTATTATTACTATTATTACTATTATTATTATTATTATTATTATTATTATTATTATTATTATTATTATTATTATTATTATTATTATTATTATTATTATTATTATTATTATTATTATTATTATTATTATTATTATTATTATTATTATTATTATTATTATTATTATTATTATTATTACTGTTATTGTTATTATTATTATTATTATTATTATTATTATTATTATTATTATTATTATTACTGTTATTGTTATTATTATTATTATTATTATTATTATTATTATTATTATTATTATTACTGTTATTGTTATTATTATTATTATTATTATTATTATTATTATTATTATTATTATTATTATTATTATTATTATTATTATTATTACTATTATTACTATTATTATTATTATTATTATTATTACTATTATTATTATTATTATTATTATTATTATTATTATTATTATTATTATTATTATTATTATTATTATTATTATTATTATTATTATTATTATTATTATTATTATTATTATTATTATTATTATTATTATTATTATTATTATTATTATTATTATTATTATTATTATTATTATTATTATTATTATTATTATTATTATTATTATTATTATTATTATTACTATTATTACTATTATTATTATTATTATTATTATTATTATTATTATTATTATTATTATTATTATTATTATTATTATTATTATTATTATTATTATTATTATTATTATTATTATTATTATTATTATTATTATTATTATTATTATTATTATTATTATTATTATTATTATTATTATTATTATTATTATTATTATTATTATTATTATTATTATTATTATTATTATTATTACTGTTATTGTTATTATTATTATTATTATTATTATTATTATTATTATTATTATTATTATTATTATTATTATTATTATTATTATTATTATTATTATTACTGTTATTGTTATTATTATTATTATTATTATTATTATTATTATTATTATTATTATTATTATTATTATTAT
>OZ025239.1:13478703-13528703 GCA_964019155.1 Osedax fenrisi | reverse complement strand
ATAAAATATAAATTTATAACATAACATACAAATTGCAAATGGTTCAATTATGAACTTTCATCATAAAAACGGAAATTACGACTATATGAAAATTATTGGAGAAAATCTAAATCTCTTAATAATTATAATATATTCATCAAACAAAGTAGCTTATATCGAACCCTACTCAAGAAGATTAAGAAATCATACTACAATAATCTATTAAATGAAGCATCAACTAACTATAATAATCTTTTCTTCATTTCTAACCAGCTAATTGGTAGAATATCACTACGTGTTCTACCAAATGAACCCATAACAACGCTAATAGATATATTTGACCAATAATTCAATACTAAATTCATGAATATAATTAAATTACTCCCTACACCACTCAATGAACCATATAATCTACCTATATATTCCCTTTCCTCCTTGACATTACCATCAACTACTACCATTGAAAAATTCCCCAGTGCAGTAAATACATCTTCCGAACTAGATCCAACTAAATACATCTTCTTCCCCTCATTCGATATTAAATAAATACAACATTTATCTAGCATCTTATTACCAAGAAATAATAGAAAACTAACTTACCTCAGGCATTTTTCCAATCTATATGAAAACAGCATATGTTACACCCATCATAAAAAACCAATCCTTGACAAATCAATCCTATCCAACTACCGACCAATCTCTAACTTATCAACGCTCTCCAAAATCCTAGAACGAGTTGTTGCTCATCAAATAAATTCTTATCTCCATGAAAATCATATATTAAACCCATATCAGAGTGCCTGTACCAAGCATAAAAGTACTGAAACTGCAATGATACATATCCTTAATCACATTCACCTATCTGCTGCATCACCACATGGTTCAGTAGTCATTATCCTTGATTTATCAGCTGACTTCGATACCATTGACCATAATATTCTTATAAATCGACTAACCTCTATCGGAATCTCTGGTACTGTACTCGATTGGTTCATCTCATACTTAACTGCTCGTTTTTACCAAATTAGCATAAATATACTAATCTCTAAACCTCGTAAAGTTACTAATGGAGTACCTCAATGATATGTCCTTGGTCCACTCCTGTTAAATATCTATCTACTTCCCTTATTTAAAATTATTGACAAATCTCCATTATAGACTATCACTCGTATACAGATGACATATTACACTGTAGATTGACAGACCCTAACAATGCAATAAATGTACTTAACAACTGCATTACTGATATACATAACTGGCTCACCAACAACTCATTATCACTAAACTGTCTTAAAACTGAATCATTGCATATTAAAACATCTACTACTATATTCCTTCCAAAACAAATTACCATTAACAATTTGAGTATTTCGTATGCTAATAAAGTAAAAACTATTTTATATTAATCGACCTAACACTACAATTTTATATTCAGACTAAATCACTATCACAGACAATTAACTACATACTACACAAACAATAAGACCCTTCATTAATTTTAATACTGCAAAATTTCTCGCTACATCACTCATTATACCCCTCCTTGATTACTGTAATTCCTGTCTCTATGCCTCCTCACAATCTATAATAAATAAACTACAACGCCTTCAAAACACAGCTATCAGATTTATATTCAACTTAGCTAAACATTCCAGACAACATATATCTACTCTAAGAACCAAATTACATTGGCTGCCAATAAAATCCTTAAAATGTATAAGATTTCACTCACCATACATTTAGCTACTCACCATAACACACCTGACTATATCGCCAACTTACTAACTCCCAACATAACTATTTACGAACAAAGACAAATACAAAATTTAAAACTACAGTTATATCATATTTAACATCTGCCAAACATTAATCTTTCTCCATCCATGCTCCACAAATCTGAAATGATTCCCTCATCATATCAGATCAATTGACTCAATTATAATATTCAAGTCAAAGCTTAAAACATACCTTTTTTCTTAATAAATACATTGTAAAGTACGTCCGAAAACTTCCATAAAGAAGTTGATGGAAGTGCCTAAACCAATTAGGTAACGGGTAACACCATGGGGGTGGGGGTTACCATTACACAATGTGGGGGTGGGGGTTTCGGTGAAACAACATGGGGGTGGGGATTACCATGACACAATGTGGGGGTGGGGTTACCGTGACACAACGGCCCCATTATGTCATCATCAGTGACCACTATGACGACCTATTAGCGATCTATTATTGATACAGCTGATGAAGTAAGCTACCGGTACAATCACTAGCGATGGTGACGGCGTCACGCTTGACTGCGCAATCGATTAGCGATGGCTATTAGCGTGTGACGTAATGCCTAATGATGGTCACCGAGTTCGGTAACTATGACGTCATAATCATCGGTCACGTGTATTATGTAAACGGTGAATCGTGCACTGTATCAAGCACTATACTTATTATACACTGTGTATTAAAGGTACTATAACTTCTGACTAGTGTAACTGCTGCTTACTATAAATACTGCCCACTTAAAATACTGCCTACTACAACTACTTCCCACTTTAACTGCTGCCTACTACAACTGATAAATATTACATATGCTGCCTGAGGTATATATATATACTCCATAATGTTTTAACCAGGAATTGGGCATAAATATTGTAGAGCAGCTTATTTTATATAATATATTTTTTATAATTATCAGGTTATATTATTTTTACTATATTGACAAATTAATATATTAGACAGATTCAATGTAATGCACATTACTTAATAATAGAAACTATATTAATATTTGATATTATATCAAATTATAAAAAAATTGATATTATGTGTATTATAAAATAGTAAACTATAAATGATATAGTAAAGTTTAATAATTATAAAACAAACATATTCTATAGACTATTCGTCATCGTGGCTTATTTAATTAGATCTTTCTATAGTAATGTTCGTTCATAATTTATGAATCATAACTAGAGATGTAAATGATGCTCAAATCTAAAGCATCGATGCAGTATCAGTCTCGTTTACCCAAATCATCGATACAGTCTCAGTCTCGGTTACCCAAAGCATCGATGTAATCTCAGTCTCAATACTTAAAGCATCGATGCAGTCTCAATGTCAAAATCATCGTTTAAGTCTCAGAATGGGTTATCTAAACCTTCGATGCAGTTTCAGACTCTATCAATTGCATTGCTATTTAACTCATGCTTGTTAAAGGCATCATTTAAGTGTTAGTCTCAGTTTTCATAAGATCAATATATTATTAATTTCATTGTCAATTACCAGAATTATTATTTTGTATATAAAACAAAAATAATTTCATTACAATAAATAATAAACAATACAAACTATCAGATAAGGAAAACAATCTCTGAGTGTCAGTAGATAATATTCTTAATATGTTCATAAACTCAAAAGTCAAATCAGCCAACTATCAATAATAATATTAATATAAATGCATAATATTAGAATTATAAGAAAAACAATAACTATTAATACGTGTAAATTGTTAATTCAAAGCCTAGTTCTATATCTAGCCTATATCTATATTGGACATGTAACATTCTATTAATTAATGTACCTGCTTATTAGTTAATGTAATTAAATAAAGTAATTCGATCGTTTATGCGCATATTATATAAATTACCACCAAGATCAATAGACGATACGTACGAATGATCAGTATAACTAAACTGATGCTACAGCAACACCTACTACTACTAATTAATATATATATATATATATATAATATATGTTCCATTGTAAATAAAACTATATTATATTGATTATAGATTGAGAAAAATTCATAACATACATTAAATACAGCTCCTATTATTTAATGATTCATAACTTTTCTATACAGTAGTGTTATCCTCATAGATATTATATGTTAATTGGGGTCAGTTCCAATGCCAATGTCTATGATTATCATGTTTATCATGGACAATAAACTTGTACAACCTGAAGGTCACTTACTAAATATCGCCCAGCACGTAATACGTAGTAATACAATAGGACATATGTCCTAAGCCATCTCTATATAGTGTATACTATGATCTGTTAATACTATAGTATACTATAGTATTATATTATACCTATAGTATCCCTATAGTTTGATCAAGTATCTCTTACATGTTAAACGTTTCACCGTAAGTGGAAGGTTCGATGTTCGGACGGGGTTTCAGACTCACAATTTTTTAATTTCTCTTGATAAATGACGAAATTGACATTATACAATTAATCATAAAATATAGTATAATATATATACTTACATGTTAAACGTTTCACCGTAAGTGGAAGGTTCGATGTTCGGACGGGGTTTCAGACTCACAATTTTTTAATTTCTCTTGATAAATGACGAAATTGACATTATACAATTAATCATAAAATATAGTATAATATATATACTTACATGTTAAACGTTTCACCGTAAGTGGAAGGTTCGATGTTCGGACGGGGTTTCAGACTCACAATTTTTTAATTTCTCTTGATAAATGACGAAATTGACATTATACAATTAATCATAAAATATAGTATAATATATATACTTACATGTTAAACGTTTCACCGTAAGTGGAAGGTTCGATGTTCGGACGGGGTTTCAGACTCACAATTTTTTAATTTCTCTTGATAAATGACGAAATTGACATTATACAATTAATCATAAAATATAGTATAATATATTATACTATATATATATATATATATATATATATATATATATATATATATATATATATATACTATATAATCACCCATACAAATATATATATTAATACAAATATTCGACGATAATTGTAACGATCAGTATTGTCGTTGTACTTATTGTAATTGAAATCGATATTAGTAACTCGATAAGCAAGTGCTCGCCATTCCATAACGTATACGATGTTTCATTATTTAAATACCGACAAGTGAAGTGAGACCCACGGGTATACCCTACTATAGTATACCAGTTGACTAATTGCATCCGTTACCCATAGGCGTCAGTGCGTGTCGTATTAGGTGCTACCTAAGCCCTTCATGATTGTAATCTTATGTAATGCAAGGCGCGCCTTGGATGACGATTCACGTGTGATAAGTGCGCATTCCATTGACGATAATAACGCCACGAGTGCTACACACACACTACAGTGAGTACAAAATTATAATACCAATGCGACTTATAGTAATACTAATGCATTTAAGTTTATTGATATTATCACTAGATGTCTAGATATGCAATCGTTTGTAATCGAACACTGCAGTGTACTATCACCACATAATGTACACGAAACCGTGTAGTTAATGATGCGTAACATGCCGTACTGGTTTATGTATATTACCAAGGTATAATCTGTATGTATACCATTAATCGTTGTTAATTATTAACCTATAAATAATTAAGTATTATACGACTAATTAGTCGTTAACTAATAACTATTAACAATTAACTAATAGATAATAACTAATAACTAATAACTAAGTGATAATTATTATATTGTTTGTTTTATAATATTATTGGTTTGTTTTGTTATTAACGTGTTCTGTTTGTGTATAGGTATATTGGTTTATTTTATTTTTAGCGTGTTCTGTTTATAATATATTTAAAATTTATCATTTAAATATTAAACTATATAACTAATAATTTATTACTAATACAGGGTACAAAGATAAGAAGAATTCTATAAAGTTAAAGTAGAAATTGAATATTTCGATGCCACTTACATAATAATGTATTTTATTACTATTTTCGAAAATTTTATAGCTATCTTCAATTCTATTTTTTATCATTTTTCGTTTATTTTTATAAAAATAAACGTATAGTATATTATATGATTTATTTCTACTTTAGATTGTTTTTCGTTTATTTTTACGGTAACTGTAAAACGTTTTAATAAACCTTTTAATTTCTTTAATTTTTTAATAATCGACGATAACTTATCGTTAGCAAATATTTATACTTTATACGTTCGATTATATTTTCGGCTATGTATTTGCTTAAATAAATTATCAATCAACTAATAACTAATTAACATTAACTATTAACTAATGGCTAATAAATAATAACTAATAACTAATAAGAGCATAAACAAATGGAATTAAAGTATAACTTTGAGTACCATAATATAGATATTCTAGGAATACAATAGCATAGAATTATACACGACGTAAACATTAGATATATCTAATCTAATCGTTTCTCCAGGCTGAAGTCGTTACAAATATGCTTCTTCCGATTGTCTTGTATACAAGACAATCGGAAGAATATTTGTAACGACATCAGCCTGGAGAAACGATCAGGGTGCAGCCACTGGATGCATTGGTATCATGTTAAATAATAGATCATGAAGCTCATTGAGTGACATTATATCACATACAGATCGTATACTGATCAGTACATTCCAAGGAAATCCTGCTACTTCTCTTATTGTCATTTACTCACCCACAAATTACTGCGAAGATTAAGTTATAGATAGATTCTATGAACAACTTAGAGGAGCTATAGAAAGTATACCGCAACACAATGTGCTTGCTATTATCGGGCACTTCAATGCACGTATTGGGAAGGACGATGGTACATTCACTTATCATCAACACACAAACAGAAACGAGTCACTGATGCTAGATATTGTTAATGAAAAACAACTAGTGGTTACTAATACCTCTTTTCAAAAGAAGATGAATAAAATGTGGACCTACATGGACCCAAGTGGAAGAAAATACCAACTTGACTATATCCTGAGTAGAAAGAAGTGGAGAAATAGTAACACTTATGTAGAGGCATACAGTAGCTTCTCAAGTACAGGTTCAGACCATAGAATCGTATCATCAACGATTAGACTAAGCTTAAGATCCAACAGAAATACTCTTCCTAGAAAAATAACAATATAACTGGCCTTTATTTAAATCAGACAAATCACTGCAAGATAAATATACAGTAGAAATCAACAACCGATTCCATTTTCTGGATGGTGAAGATATCTCAGAAGCATACGAGCGTTTCATAAAAGTAAATTCTGAAGTTGCAAGTGAAATAGTTCCTATCAAACCAAAGAAATTACATATCTGCCCATCCACTGATGAAACTGTTAATAAAGCCAGACAAGATACACATAAAGCATACAAAACGTATGCAGATAAAGTAAATGACACCAATCAGCATAATAATACAGAATCAAGAAAGAAACTCTACACAGCTTATAAAAACATTACCATTGAAGAGAAGATCGAACAAATAGAAAACGCTAATATAAACAGAAGGTACCTAATCAGCTGGAGACTAATAAACGAAATCACCGGAAGAAAATCTACTCAAAAAGGTATGATAAAGGGAAGAAATCTGAAAGAACGACTACAAACATGGTACACTTATTTGCAAGGCTTACTAGGTAGGCCACCTGAAATTAAGGAGGATGAACCGATTAAAATCAGATCGGTTTCAGAAGTGGAAGAACAACTACTTGTCAGATACTTGGTCTAAGGATACTGATAGAAGGAGTAAAGGAAAATAATCTTGATGCTATACTTATCTTCATTGACTTTAAGAAAGCTTTTGATACAGTTCATAGAGTAAAAATGCTGCTAATACTAAAAGCGTATGGAATACCGGAAGAATTGGTGACAGCTATCAGCATAACGTATGAAGTTACGTCTGCCAAAGTCATAACACCGGACGGAGAGACCGAAACATTCAGTATTCTTCCTGGTGTTTTACAAGGAGGTAGCTTAGCTCCATACCTCTTTGTCATTGTTATTGACTATATCATGAGAACATCTCTAACGGGAAGAGAAGAAAAGCTTGGTTTCCAACTATGGAAGAGATAAAGCAGAAGGGTACCACCCAAAATAGTCACCGAATTGGACTTTGCGGACGATATAACCTTATTTAGTGACGGTATCAAGGACGCAGAGGAGATTCTAAGAAGAGTCGAGCTATCAGCAAAATATATAGGACTAAGCATGAATACAGATAAGACAAAGTAGATGTCATACAACAACAACCAACAGTTTGATATCAAGAATATAGATGGAACAGATCTGAAAAGAGTTGAAGATTTCAAATATCTCGAGGCATGGGTAGATAGCAGCGAAAAATATGTCAAAATCACAAAAGCGCAAGCTTGGAGAACCTGCCACAAGATGAGAAACATCTGGAATTCAAAATTCAGTAGGAAGTTCAAAATTAGGCTAATGATTGCAACTGTTTAATCCTATCTGTTATACGGCTGTGAAACATGGACCCTAACAAACTCATTACTCAAAAAACTGGATGGAATATATACACAAATTCTGAGAATGATTTTAAATATCCACTGGACAAATAAAATCAAGAATGAAATATTTATGGGGCACTAGAAAGATTATCGAACAAGATTAGAAGAAATAGACTAAAGTTTGCCGGCCATTGCCTACGAAGAGAAGACGAGGTAGTTTCGGATATGGTTCTGTGGCAGCCAACCCATGGAACTAGAAGGCGAGGAAGACCACCTGATTCGTATATAAAGACTATGTAGCATGATACCGATCTACGAGAAAACCATCTACGAGCGGCTATGATTAATCGTGATGTTTGGAAGTCAATAACTGTCCGGGATTCAATAAAAAGAATCCCTAAATAAGAAAGTAACAATAACTAATAGCTAATAACTAATAGCTATTAATTACTAACTATTAACTAATAACTAATCAAGGCCACACATAACGTGGCTGAACAATGTGCATAATTATATAGCCAACGACAACATCATGAAGATACTAGCAGAAGCCAGAAATAGAGTGATATGGAGAGGAACTGTCATGGACGTCGCCAGGGGTCGGTTACGACTCGACGGCACAAGCTAACTAATAACTAATAACTAATAACTATTAACTAATAACTATTAACTAATAACTATTAATTAATAACTAATAACTATCGATATAAAGAAAGTGGATAAGCAATTGAATGTAGTGTATGGAAATTTGCGATAGAGGCGTTGCAGTCGCAGCCCACTACTAAATACCTACTACATTTTAAATCAATATTATTTATTTATATATATATATTTATAATTACTACCAATTTTAATGTACTATCTATACTAAAAATAAAATTATATATTTTAAAATTATATTATTAAAATACATCATATCAACATTCCTCGTAATTTTGTGTATTAAAATTGAAGATGGCATACTATTTTATTGATATTTATTTTCTAAATCCATTGATATAGATAGAAGTCACTTTAATCTATTTCGACGAAAAGCCTACTGTTTTAATATTTGACATATATAATATGACTAATATCCAATCAAAATCACTGATACCATTTTGTTGTTATCGATAAAAGTGCCATTCACGTATCTATACGTGTATAGTATACAGTGTATACCCAATTTAGGAACATTTTTTAGGAACGCAGTGCGTGAAATCATTGAAATGAATTAAAAATATATTTCTGTGATTAGGGGCGTGATTTAATATATCATTATTTATTATTCATTATTTTTAAATTCGTGTAGGACCTACACTGTAGATTCAACATATACTATATAACATATAATACTATATATAATATATTATATAAATTATATATATATATATATTATTGATAATATTAATATATATATAATATATATATATATATATATATATATATTATATATTATATATATATAATACATATATATTAAAAAATATAATTATATATTGTAAAAAGATGGAAAAAAATTTACCATGGTTAGGATTCGAACCGCTACCACTTGCCAAAAAAAGAATAGTAATACATCTCGCTAAACGTCTCGACTAACTGACTTTTTATATTTATATATAATAATGTAATTAGTTACGATTTAATTATTAAGAAAATTAGAATATAGAGAAAAATACTGACAAATATTTGATATATTTTTTTAATTTCTATTATAATTTGTAATACAACAGTTTACCTATAATGGTGTATCTTATTATAAAAGTATACCGTTTACGTTAATAGTATATTGTATATATGATCAAAATTAATTTATTTATTTTAGAAAAATAATTAGGTAGCCTACCATTACTCTATTAATTTAAGTATCGTTGTGTTATATTATTATAAATATATAATATATTGCTTCTACTTGAAATTAAACTGTCTTTCATAATATATAAATCTCCTATATACGTACAATATTCGCATTATAATTAAGTAATTTCAAACTTAATATTTATCATATTTTCGAAAATTAATTTATAGAAAATAACTTAATGGTAGACCTACAATAGTACAATTACTTTAGTAATTTACGTATCATTGTGTTATATTATTATATACATATAATATATCGCTTCTACTTCTTGAAATTAAACGTTCTTTCATAAATTATATAAAACTCATATGTACGACGTACATTATATACGTACAATATTCGCCTTAAAATTAAGTAAATTCTACTGTAGAATAAATTAAAAACTAAAATTTGTAGAACAAATTAATTTATAAGACCATTACTATATATAAGACCATTACTATAACAGTTTTCTCATCATTGCGGTATATTATTATAAATATAGATTATATTATGTCTACTTGACATTAAACAGGCTATAATTTACTATATGTAGGGGAAGTCCCCGATTACCGACCCCATCCTAATACCGACCCCCTGTGGTATCTCAGTAACTATAAGAGATATCAAAAAATAATATATACATGAACTTTTAGTAATTTAATGATAAATATGAATAAGTATTTTGTTTTAAAAAATATGTAATCCTACAATTCTTATTTGATAAAATGTGATATTCTGTTTTTACTTTTTAAATATTTGAATAATAACTTCTTTTTAAATCAGTGTAAATACTTTATTAATTAAAAGAAAACTTAATTTTGTGCATGATATTGTAGATCAATAAAATATTTATAACTATTATAAAAATAATTTAATTTGAATAACTATTAACCTATATATCTTAATTATAGCAACCCATATGATTATTCTATTACCGACCCCCTAAATTACCCTAATACCGACCCCATGTGATTTATAATATCCAATCAAAATAGATCCGTATTTTACTTTAAAATATGTCGTAAGTTGTTTATTTATCATTGATATCGATTTAGGATTCATGATTCCAGTTGATTATATACATACTGATTAATAAATAAATATAAAATAATAATATACACTATTTTAATATAATTACTATAAAGTTTAAATTTAAATTTAATATTACTATTAAAACATAAATGCAATAAATAATAAATTACGTGCATGTTATAATTAATTATATTTATGTATATCTACTATTTTTATTGTATATTATAATACTAACATTATTTAGACCACGATTATTTTAGGGGGTCGCTAATAGGAGAAGGGGGTCGGTATTAGGAACATGTATCCGATTACCGACCCCCTTGTTTATTCTTGTAAATATAATTATATCAAACATTTAAAATAGCCACATTATTCATTGCCATAATATTACTCTGATTACAAAATTTCAAATATATATATTTAATATTGAATAAGTCATTACAAATAGTTATTTAGGGGTCGTAATTGGAGACTTTCCCCTACTTATAATATATACATAGATATTAACATACATTATGTATAATACATATAGGATATACAATATACTATAATCAAGGACATGTGCTATAATTTCCATTTATAAATATGAATTTATAAATATAAAAAAAAATATCTCAACTTAAATTAATATACATTCTATATTCCTCCCTACTGACAAAACAATCTGATTACCTTTATCGACTAATTTATCGCCATACTGCACCACGCCACCTACGATCCTCTAACTATACGGTCCTGACTGAACCATCCTATCGCAGGAAAAAAATTGGGAAGCGTCGCTACTCTGTTTACGCCAGCCTTCTTTGGAATCAACTCCCCCATACCTCACAACCATGAATACATCTACCTTCAAACATAAACTAAAGAAGTACTTCCTTGTTAATGATATCTTAAATTTAAATATGTTCGTTTTCGCCACGTTGTACATTTGTCTGCCTACTAATTATTACATTTATTTATTGTTTTATATATATTATTGTCACACTATAAGAATTGTATAATTGAATTAATGTTTAAATAAAATCATCATCATTATCACACATATATATATATATATATATATATATATATATATATACACTATCAATAATATAGAAATCGTAATTGTTTTGTTTAATTTAATTTTTATTTTAATTATATTGCATTTACAAATAATAACAATTTCTTTGTATCCTCCTATCCTCTGAATTACTCCTTGTGGATATACACCGTGCCCACCCTATGGAACGGGTATCCATTGTATGTATGTAACTCTTCTGTTAAGTATAGTTGATATTAATACACACACAAAAATAGATATATATATATACCAAGAGGTATAAATATCCTATAGAGTGACTATTTAGTAGATTTAGAGAAGTAAAAGTATACAGTATACTGTATACTATTATACATAAAATATACTATTTATTATATGTGTAATATACTATTATATACAATAGGCATATTAATAATATATTGAATCACTAGAAATGTTGAACACAATTTTTTGCTATCTCCTTGGAAAAGAAAGCCAAGTAATGTATTCAACTTAGTTAACAAATATATCCACATAACATAAACCTAATATAACAATAGATAACGATATGTACTACTATAATAACCTCCCAAATGTAATTTTCTATAAATCTCTATCCTAGAATTCTTGCTCTGTTAAATTATAGATACAAATTAATATAAGTAGGTATACATATATATATATATATATATATATATATATAAATAAATAAATCATATTTATTATTTCATGTTGCATGAAATAATTGAGAAGTTAATAAACAAATGTAATTGTTTTTTGCGAGAACTTCTCCAATCATCAAATTCTAGATAAGTTAGATTCTCATGAGTAAAAAAATGTAAATATAAATAAATAAGATGTAAAGAATAAAAATATGTATCAATATGTCAAGTGTACAAATAAAATATGTAAAGTTATATAGAAAAATCACAGAAACGAGTTGAATTCTGAATGCCGAACTATAAAAGGAATAGAATAGCTAAACAATACAAATGAAAAAAATAAAAACTAATACAAGCAAGATGAAGGTTTAATAAATAATACCAGTAAACAAAAATAAAATTAGATAATCAATTGTTTAATTGATTTTCATATTTTTATAAAAGTTGTTTTTTTAATATATTTTTGTAAATAATAATTTATTTAGACATACATTATTCCATGATTTAAGGCCTTTAAATGATAATGATTTATGATGACGGCTTGATTTATATAAGATAATTTGAAATTATGAAAAGTATTTTTGTATAAATTGTTATATCTAGGAACTAATAATTATATTCTGCTTGGGCATTTCTTTAAATGTATACATTAAATTTAAAGATTTAATAACTTATAAAAATATTTTATTAAATCTTATGCACATGTATACATTGTGCATAAATAAAATATTTTTATAAGTTATTAAATCTTTAAATTTTAATATATTAGAACATAAAAATAAATTGTTAGTATTAGTCAAAATAAAAATATTATTGACAATTTTAAAGATATTTTTATTTACAATTCGAACAGCCTTTTTTTGTAGAGTTGAAATACATTGAAGGTTATTATTAAAATTTCTAAACAATACATGATATGAGGCAAAAACAAAGAATTGTAAAGCAGCTTTAAAATATATATTGGTAAATAGCTCAGCTTTCTTAATATATATATATAACATATGATAATTTCAATTGTATTTGTCTTATATGTTCTTTACATTTTTAATTATTATCTAAAATAACTCCAAGAAAAGTATAACTTGATACTAAGCATATTTCAGTTGAATTAATTGATATATTATTAATAATATTTGAATCTTTATAAGGTAGCACTTTTATTTTATCAATATTTAATATTAATCTATTATTAGTGAACCATTCATGTACATTTAAAATAACTAAATTTAAACTTTTGCATAGAGTCTTATTACTTGGTTCACTAATGCTAACCGATGTATCGTCAGCAAAAAGTATAAGATTAAATGTATATTTAAATTATGTAAATGATGATTAGTTTGAAATATTAAATAATTTCAAAAGAGATGTGTCGAAGTACTATTACATAATAATTAAGCATTTTACAAAATATGTATAATTTTAAATTGAAAATGGACATCTTTATTTATCATATTTCTAGAATACGGCCGTATATATATATTTTAAGAAACATGATTCTTATTATCAAATAATATTATTTCTTAAAACAAATACTGAACAAAATTAAATATGTGTTATACTCTAACATTTACATGACTTTTCATTTAGATTAGTTATATTTTTTTAATTTACCATGTAAACAATTATAAACTAAAAATATAACTATAAATAAATAGTTTACATACAGTACAGTTGGCGAAATTTTTCATTAATTTCACAAATTAATTAGAACTTGACATACCTTTGCTTCGTAAAATGCGTTATTTAAAAATACATAAAAATAATACGAATTATAATTTGTGTGCGAAACTATAGGCCGATATAATTAGGGTTATTAGACAGTCATTAGGATTCGTTATAAAATAAATATGGCGATATGAGAATAACGTTTAGGATTTGTTATCTCTACAATTATATTATAATATATATATATATATATATATATATATATACTTTATATTATAGAGTATACTCGACTATGTAATTATACTAGAATGAATGGCGCCGTAATGTCCATATACATATCTGATGACGTGTAGTGTAAACTAACCGCATCTATATACTCGTCTGCTCCTTGGATAAACGTGTCCACCCTTCGATGTAACTTGGTGGCTTCGTGTGTCGTTCTTTAGAAATGAGGTGATGATTGAAACGTTATTAAAATGTGGTTCTCTTCGATTTATAATTATTAATCGATATTAGTTTTTTAATTCTAAAAGAAATGTTTAATTTGAGTATATAATGAGATATTGTATACAATAAACAAAAGTTCATAATACACAATATTAGCACTAATAAATACTTTTTTTATTAAATAAGTATATTATTATAAAATTAACATAAATTATATTTATATAGAAACTTTAATTAAAAAATAATAAAATATAGCTAGATGTATTTTAATTAATATTTATTTAATTAATATCTTATACTATATATATATATATATATATATATACTATTACATTACTTTATTTATATATTAAATACATATATAATGATATCATATAGAATACAATTAATAATAGTCCCATATGTATATAGGTAGGTATGTATTTCTAAATATAATGCAGTGAATACAAACCCACGGGAAACTCGAATTTTTTCTGAAACATTATTGTATATTTTAATAAATATATTTATGTTTTATATTTAACGAACGATATTGTATTCATATTTGTTATATATTAATGTAAACCTGCGGTTAAATACCAAGTACTCGTTAATACATGTGATGCATGTGTTCATTGTATTCAAGGTACACATGTATATTTAATCTACAATATATGAATTAATATTGATTATTAACATAAATAAACCTATGTCTATGTTAGATGGAGTCTCGTAATGTGTATTGTCGGGGATGCCACTTGCCTGTCTTAGCAAATCAGCCTTCCTGTCATCATTATATATATATATATATATATATATATATATATATATATTTATATATAATTATATATATATATATATATACTCTATACAATAAATATATATATATATAATTATATACTATAGAATATAAGTAATTATAATATTCATATATATATATATATATATATATATACTGTTATTATTTGTATTGTTATTTAGGCGGAGTCCTCACATTCCATCCATCCCTTAGTTGAAGTTTTAACGTATAACCATATATGGCTCTACTGTCCTTTCGAAGCCTCTCTCACGTTAAGGAATGGATGGTTTGATGAGAGCCGATCATTTATGTATATATAATTATATAATATCACTTATAAATATTATTTTAAGACCTATTTTAATGGTCCGGACGGGGCTTGAACCCGTGCCCTACTGCTTGTGTGTCTGACGCCTTAGCCAACACAGACAGTTACATATAATATATATATATATACGTATGTATTGAATTGAATATTGAATATACATATGCATAAACCATGGTTTATTGAGTAGAAATACAATATAATGCAGTATATACAATTTCGTTCAAAGGAGAATACCAGAGTTATCTTGTAATCTATACTCACAACGAGGGTACCCTCCAATAATATAATAATGCAATAATATGACAACGATAAAATTAAGAATAGTAAAAAGTGAAAGAAAAAAAATAGATAAACTAATTTAAAATTATATATATATATATATATATATATATATATATACGTATGTATGTAAATTTAATGCAGTTATTACAAACCAATCGCTGAATTCCCGTGAATGTGTCTTGTCGAACAACCTGGTATGATCTAAACAAATATTTTACATTTGAATAAATATAGATAGGTATATTTAATTTTATATCGAACAATATAGTGTTCTTATTTGTATATCTGATATATGTTAAAGTATTCCTAATCAATAGATATGTGCTCGTTGTACTGTACTAAAAAGATAACGTTTTAGGTATATTTATTCACAATCAAAAATAAAAGTATTGTTATAAGTTAAATTAACCAGATTAAGTTAATCAAATTCTATATAGATATAATAGTAATGGGGATGTGTTTATAGGTGTTCAAATGGCATATACTCCGTAATATATATATATATATATATATAAACCTGTATCATTATTGGAGGGTTTGTAAAATGGTGACTCGTACTGTATCTTCCTAGTGTCAATCTATTTAAATTATTAACGTTTTCTTTATATATTCATTAAATATCTATCATCAACATTATTTATATAATCGTATAAATACCTCTATAGTAAATACATCAAGCTGTGATATTATGAATATGTATATGATACAACTAATAGTACTATAGTGTTATGTATTTACATGTATCGTATGTAGGTATGGTTAATATAATGGGTGGCGCCATCTATGATCTAGGTTACGATATCCGATATTATAATATATTATAGGACATTAAATAAAGCAAGGACGGGGACGTGAGGTCAGCTAATGCCGGTCACTTACTAAAACAGTAATTACTACAGGGGTTTTAAATTCTCTGAAATAGAATGTTAAAGGCGTTAAAGTACAACGTATAAATATGTATATTTGCGAGTTAACTGTAAACATCTACTGTTCAATATATTTCGGTTTTACAATTATTTAATACATTAAGCGATTTTTCATATGTGGGGTATTTCGGTGAATAGTTTCAACTGTCTAGATAGGGGCCGCCATATAATCCCGAATTAATAATAGCGACCCAATTCAATTGTTTCAACTTTATTATATATAAGTATTGCATGATTTAAAAGTATAGTCACAATAAATATAATAAGTTCTAGTAAATTATAGTACTTATAAGTATATATTATATATGATATTTCACTTACTATAATATTAGCTACAATTAGATATTTGTCTAATATTCGGTCATTTTAATTAATATAAATTATTTTATGAAATGTATAATATAAATAAATTAATTATGTTAGTTTTATTAAATCAATGTTCATTTTTTTTATAACTACGAGCGTTTCCGAATTGTGTTCATTGATCAAAACCGCTCACGTATCACCTGGTTAGGGGTGGAATTTCGTAATGCTAGGACATACTTTAGAAATAGGACATACTTTAGAAATAGTACATACACCGATGCTTAACATTACGAACATATAATAACATATATGTATATAGACGTATATATCTCATATATGCCAACATGTAGGGGCGTCGGAACAGGGGGGGGAGGGGGGTATCGGACCCCCCCATTCAAAAATATGGGGGGGGGGCTAAGTATGTTTTGCCCCCCCCCCCATGAAATGTGTATTAATAAATTTTATATATATATTAAATCTAGTATATTGTCTTTGTTAATAACAATTTTTTCTAAATAATGTTACCAAACATATGGGGGGGGGCTAAGTATTGTTTCCCCCCCCCATCTATGAAATATGATAATATTCATGAGAAAATCTCTGAGAGATACTTGTTATCTGGCGATATTAAGAATGAAATTATTCAACTATATAAATCTGAATTATTAAATATTTGATTATAAGATATTAATAGAAGTTTCTCAATTCAATGTGATGGAATTCAAAATATATCCGGAAGTGAGCAGGACATTTTGGTGGTTCGATATTTGACATAAAAACTAGAAATTAAAGAAATATGCATATTAATATGCAATATGACTGAGGATGCAACTTAAATATAGCAAATTTAATGTTATCTGAACTTTAATATCTTAACTTGCCTATTTCTAAATTAAAAAGACAGTCATATGACGGTGCAGCTAATATATCTGGTCAATATAATAGTGTAGACTATAATAATGAATAGACCACCATTAACTTTTGATACACAATGTGGAGCTCATCGCATAAACTTAATAGCATAATCATTAGATAATAATATAAATATAAGAAAAGCCTTGAGTGGTTCATGATGTGGGATTATTGTATGAACAAACGATCAAATTCCGGATTATATATAATACTAATAATAACAAAGCAAAGACATTGAAACTAATATGCCCAACAAGATGGACTGCGAAAATCATGTATTGAAATAACATTAGATCAATATAGTGGTTTAATCGATGCACTGAAATAATATAAAGAATTAGATTATATTACCAATGACCACAAATATATTACAAATTTATTATTAAAAAATATGTATAAGTCAAATATTTGTTCTACGAATATTTAAAGTTTAATATTTTAAAGCTTGGATATGAAGATGAAAGCTTTCATGATACCAACAAATACTATTGAAGGTAACATTTATAAAAAATATACTTGAAAGCATATATGATTATAATTTTATATAATCATAATAAAAATCAATAATAAATAAACATAAAGGATCAGATAATAGTAAATATGATTCTAATTAAATTGAATAATAATAATTTGCACACATTCATTGAAGATATAGAAACAAAAGTATTTTATATTTTATATATACAAGTTTTTATATTGATTCAAGGTTAATAACATACTTTTATAAACATATTATATAAAACATTTTATAAAATACAAAATAGCTTATAATAAATGTTTATAATAAAATATTATAATAATTTATTTTTATTTTAAATATATCTATTTAAATTTTCTAAGTATATATAAGTATATCTAATTCAGAGAATAATAATAAGACATATAATATAAATTATTATAAATATGTATGAGATGAATAGTATTGAAAGTTCAAAAGACTATGTAAGGTACCTCATCTAGATAACATAATATAACATTATTAATGTTATGTTAATATAAGAATGTGATTAGATACTATTAGTTAATATGTTAATATACTTTATCATTAATATTTACAGAATAAAATATACTGAGGTGTTTGATTACATAATGATGAAAATTAAAACCAAATGTTATACTAAGAAAACATTATTTATACATTCTTATAAATTAAAGTAATCATTATTACAAATAATATAATTCATAAAAAAAGGTTTGTTTTTTTAGATAAATCTTATTAATCCTATTAATGTTCTACACTAAACAGATGTTATTACAAAATGTATGAAGAATTAACGATTGAAAGATCGAATTTCCATATGTTCAAATCAATCAATAAGTTCAATACCATCTGATGAGGATAAACATATACATGATGGAACAATCTTCTAAAATTCAAAAAATATTTTCTGGCATAAGAGATTTGATCACATTTTATTGGTTTGCCCCTCAAGTTCTGTGTCATGTTAGCGTGGATTTAGTAAGCTACGAATAATAAATACGTTGTTACGATCTACTATGCTAGATAGTAGATTAAATGCATTCGTATTGGCAAATATCAATCAAAAAATAATTCACACAATTGAGATGGGTATATTTATAAATAAAAATCTATATTTATATAATAATAAATTATGTAATGTTTATTATTTATTTTCTAATATATTCCTACTCATTGTTATACAAATTAAATATTATTAATTGTATATTAAAGGGTTAACATAGACTAAAGAGGTATACGATATTAATAAGATATAGTTAGTAATTATATTAGTAATAAATAATAGGATATATAATATAAAATAGAAATAAATAGCCCCCCCCCATAAAAAATATTGTTCCGACGCCCCTACCAACATGTATAGTGTGTACAGTAGGTGGTACCTATGTACCAGGTGGTACCTATGTACCAGGTGGTACCTATGTACCAGGTGGTACATGTATCAGGTATAGGCTTGACAGCACTGAATAGGTGTATTGATAAAGCATGTAACTAAATGTTTACTTATTCTACTATATGAATAATATATAATATATGCACATATGTTTATGATATTTAATATAATGCTATATGTTTATAATATTATATAATAATTAAATATTAAATACTAACTATAGATAATTTATTGTTTTCGTCATTTCTATTATTATCATTTTCTTGTAACAGGTTAGTTTTCCTGTAATCAATATATATATATATACTCTATACATTAACTATACATAATTATATACTATATAATATAAGTAATGATATTACCATGCATGTACATATATGTATGTAAATATAATGCAGTGAATACAAACCCATGATCAGGGTCCTGTTCCGAAACATGATTTTTATCTGAAACATTATTGTACATTTTAATATATATCGAAGTATTTAATATTCTATCAAACAATATGGTGTTCATATTTTTATATCTCCAAATATATATTAAAGTTTAACCATGTAATACATCTGATATGTATTGTTTTATTATACTTAAAAATTAATGTGTAGATATCATTAATCTACAATATTTAAATTAGTGTAATAAATTACATTGTATTTATTTATAATAATTAACATTCTATATAAATATAGTAGTAATATGGGCGTCATTATAGTTAATCAAATGGCGTATAAGCAGGGAGGTTGGTATAAGCCATAATATATATATATTTAATATATGTAGTATAATAGTATAACAAACCTTCTTTAGTTATGTTTGTTTTCTTCATGGACGCCTCATACCGTATCTAATTAGCAATAAAGTCATTACATTATTATCAAATTAACGTTTTCTTTATATATTCATTAAATATCTATCATAAACATTATTTATATAATCGTATAAATACCTCTATAGTAAATACATCAAGCTGTGATATTATGAATATGTATATTATATAACTAACATTACTAGAGTTAGGTAGGTACAAGTATCGTGGGGGTTAATATAATGTGTGTATGTGTAATGTATGCAATATAAGATAGCCTATATTGGGCACATTGTGCACATTACGGGGTACCTATGTGGACAACGGGGTACACATATCAGGTACACATGGAATACGTATATACGTATTTAGATAGGGTTTAGTATACACTAAACCCTATCTAAATGTGTACTTACTAGCCCTCTAAATATATAGATATATAATTATTATATACACTATAGTCACTATAATAGTGGCGTTTATAATATTTAATATAATGCAAATATAATGCAAATATAATTTAATTTAATTTAATATATTTATATTATTATATAATAACTAGACATAAATACTAACTATAGACATTTTTCGTGCTAAATTTGTTTCCTTGTTGTTTTTTCGTAGGTTGGTTTTCCTGTAATAAATATATATTGTTATATATGTATATTAAATACTAAAGTATATAATAAGTAAATATTACAACATACCATAATTATAAATAATATATTATATATAATTAATATATTAATAAATTAATAAATTATTAATTAATTATTAGGAATATTAATTATATAATGTAATATAATAATAAGATGGATAAACTATACTAGTTATATGTTGATCGTTAATGTATAGTAGGTACCTGTATTTCAAAATAGTATTCATGTTTATATCGTGTATTTTAATTAGGTACGGTGCGCAAAAATTAAATAGTAATATAAATAATTGTTTATAAACAAACGCTATGGTGAAGCTTTAATTCAACTATATTTAAACCAATCAAATTCGTGTAATATTCTTGATCTTTGATATTGACAAATATCACAGATAATTTAATAAGCAGGATTCACACATATATAATTATAATTATAATTATATATAATTATATATATATAATATATATTATATATATATATATATATGTTATATATATATATATATATATATATATATATATATATATATATATCTGTGGCAGAATTGGATGAATCAATTATTATCATATGTCTAAATTTTGAAATTCGTATAGGATTATTCTCCATATATAATATACACATAACCTAGTACCCAGCATGTAGTACTCTTTACCTAGTACCCAATAGATAGTGCCCAGTACCCAGTACATAGTACTTTTTCACTCTACCCAGTACCAAGTACCTCGTATAAGGTACCTAGTACTAATAAACTAGTACTGATAAACACAAGATAAAAAACAAGAACCACCTTGCATCGAGCCCGGTACCTCTCGCTTTCCAGCAAGTTACTGCATACACTTCGTTATTAGCGTGTATTAGCGCTATATCGTGATATACATAGTGAAATGTAGTCAATTAAAGGTAAAAACACGTCTTTACTCGTACGACGTACGTCGTACGTTAAGGTAGAAAATCGGTAACAAAAGTAAAAAAATAGTAAAAACGTATAAAACATGATAATTTCGTCTAACTCTTAAGGCGTTCGGCTCTACACTATAGTGTTAGAAGAAAAGGGTTAAAACTGAAAGATAAGGGTTGTCTGGTATGTCACGGTGGAAAACCCTTTTAGGGTTGTTAACAAATATTATTTAAAAACCCTATTTAACAACCCTTTCAAAATCCATATATAACAACCCTTTTTAGATTAATAGATAACAACCCTTTTTAAATTAATAGTTAACAACTCTTTTTAAATTAATAGCTAACAACCCTTAAGTTCATAACTTAAGTTCAACTTAAGTTCATAACTTAAGTTCAACTTAAGTTCTAAACTTAAGTTCAACTTAAGTTGTTGATGTAAGTTGAACATAAGTTTATATGTAAAATAAATAATAGTATATTAGCGTATAAGTATTACCATAGCAAAATATAAACTTATATATTATAATATATTATATAATTTCATTTAAGTTAGATTTAAAACTTTAATTCAATAATATATTCATATTAATATTGAATACAATATTTAATCAATATGCAATTGCTATATATTAAATATTGGGCAATTATTTCACATGATTTCTATTTGTATTATCAATATAATTATGATTAAAATTGTAGTTCACAAGTCTCCTGAATTAGATTTTGATAATATATTAAAATACATAGGATTACTTAAATAATTATAGGTTTTAAAATAATATTGTATTTATTAAAAACAGTATAATTACTTAAATATAATTTAAAATAATAATTTATAATTAATTTGCATAGATAAAAATTAAATCAATATTTCAAAATAATTAAAAAGTATAATATTTTATTCTTTCTATAATAAAATAATTATATGAACTTAATAATAATACTTACATCAATAACTTAAGTTGAACTTAAGTTATGAACTTAAGTTGAACTTAAGTTATGAACTTAAGTTGAACTTAAGTCGTTTAACATAAGTGTATAATATATTATTTATTATTATTATTATTATTATTATTATTATTATTATTATTATTATTATTATTATTATTATTATTATTATTATTATTATTATTATTATTATTATTATTATTATTATTATTATTATTATTATTATTATTATTATTATTATTATAATATTATTATTATTATATTATATATAAACTTACATTCAACTTACATCAACAACTTAAGTTCAACTTAAGTTCGTAACTTAAGTTCAACTTAAGTTATGTAACTTAAGTTTATAATATTATAAATATATATTTATAATCATATTTATGTTAACTCTTTAAGCTCCGTGGTTTTAAAAGTAAAGGGTTTAATGAATAATACCGACTGATGAAAGGATAATATTGAATGGAAACTGATTAATATAGCATGAATATTGAACGATGATTTACGAATACCGATAGAAATTTATATTAATATTTAAAATATTATATATATAGATTTATATATATATATATATAGATTGTATTAAAATAATAATAGTAAACAATCCTTTAATTTTGAATAGTAAGTTAATAATTAACAAGTTTTTAATTGAATAAGCTTATTACCCTATAGGGTTGTTATTAAAAATGAAAGTAAACAACCCTTTAATTTTTGATATTAACAACCCATTTTATTAACAACCCTTTAATATTTGATATTAAAAACCCTTTTTATTAACAACCCTTTAATATTTGATATTAAAAACCCTTTTTATTAACAACCCTTTAATATTTGATATCAAAAACCCTTTTTATTAACAACCCTTTTTTAATAATAGTAAACAACCCTTTTTATTAACAACCCATTTATTTCTGATATTAACAACCCTTTTTATTAACAACCCTTTAATATTTGATATTAAAAACCCTTATATTAACAACCCTTTTTTAACAAGGGTTGTTATTGAAATTATAAGTAAACAACCCTTCTTTATTAACAACCCTATAATTTATATAATAACAACCCTTATTTTTAACAGTGTAGCTTCGTTATTAGTGTCGAACCCACCCCGTCAGTGTAACGACGCGAAAACACGTCTAGAGAATAAAGAGCCAGGCGAACTGCAACACATAACTACGTGTTCACACGGCCTATCTGTGACCGCCGCACATTTCGTATTACGATGTCAATCTGCAATCATATATTTCATTACATTTCAATTGGTCAGCTAACTAAATCGTCGCGATCTGTAATACGTCCTTATATAGATCAAATATTTGAAGGATATCGGAGAAATAACACACTAAGTCGCGAACGCTATTCGTGTAGTTATATATATATATATATATAGAACTGCCTGTGTGGCTCAACGGCTAAGGCGTCAGACACACAAGCAGTAGGACACGGGTTCGAGCCTCGTCCGGACCATTAATTAATTTTATAAAATGGGTCTTAAAATATTATTTAGAAGTGATCTTATATAATTGTGTATAAATAAATGATCGGCTTTCGTTAAAACCACGGGTGCCTTAACATGAGAGCGTCTTCAAAGGTACATTAGAGCCATATAAGTGGTTATAAGTGAACACTTCATCTAAGTTCCTGGATGGGATGAAAGGACTCCACCAAATAAAAATAACAATAACAAAATAACAATAACAATAAATGAACGGAGAAAGAGGATATAGAAGCCAAGCTGATGACTCGTAATATAACCCAATTACGAATTCGCAATAATTCATATTTAAATAATTATAATTGTTATTCGTTTAGAACTGTACGAATAATGAATTGCCATAACAAAGCAGGCTGACGTATTAGCATCACAACGCATGCCGTATTGCAGTAATCATTAACACTATATATAGGGTACAACACTATACACCGTTATTGTATACCCTATACAATAACGGTGTACGTGTTCTGACAGCTCTACTATAAGATAACATCCCATCATACCATTAATACATTGCGTCGATAATATTCATTAGAAGTGATACACATTACATAACAACATGTACTATCAAGGGCATGTCCTTGGTGGGATGTTACATTATACTATCAAGGACACTATAGTATTAGCTATACTAGTACGTATACCAAATAGGTTTATTTTGCTGATCAAATAAGTTCAATCAGTATTTTTTACTTACACTGACAGCTCATCAAGGGATTTATGAATTATTAATGATATACCGATATCTTATGTAATGCGTTTATATTGATACTACTAATATAATATGCACATATATTACATATATATATATATATATATATATATATATATATATTATTGTCATTGTTATTTTTATTGTAATTTTGGTGGAGTCCTTTCATCCCATCCAGGAACTTAGATGAAGTTTTCACTTATAACCATATATGGCTCTGATGTCCCTTCGAAGCTGCTCTCATGTTAAGGCATCCATGGTGTTAACGAGAGCCGATCATTTATGTATACAACATTTAAAAAAGATCACTTCTAATTATTATGTTAAGACCTATTTTAATGGTCCGGACGAGGCTCGAATCTGCGTCCTACTGCTTGAGTGTCTGATGCCTTAGCCAACTGAGCCACACATGCAGTTGTAGGTTATATATATATATATATATATATATATATATATATAAATATTAGCTAACATTCTATTTATCTGTTTATGAAATATTTCCGATTCTAAATTAAATTATAAAAATGATATTAATTAATCTGATATCCCAATAAACAAAGGTTTCAATGAACATGTTTATGATAACCAACCGTGTCACCAAAATGTGACGGGTTCGTGTTCAGGTTCACCACTCATGTCATAAGTTTCAAAATATACATCATAACGTTGATATTGACTTTGAATAGTGTTACACCGTCTTATATATAATTAGATCCGTGGTTCCCAACATATGGGTCATAACCAGGGTGAGTTAAATTCGGCCTTCATCAAAAGGCCGAATTTTGCCGAATATAAGGATTTTCAATGGCCGAAAATAAATTCTTAACTAAATTCGGCCTTTTTAATTAAATTCGGCCTTTTTTTTAAACACTTATTTTCCTATATTAAATCATTAAAAGTAATAAAATAAAATACTTTATAGTAATATGTATATTATATGTAAATAATACTATAAGTAAAAGCAAATTTTGATACAGTATTAGCAATCTAAGTAAGTCAATTCGTAATTATTGAAGAATAATTATTAAGGGAATTATAATAAGATTGTTTGGTATTCTCTTTAGCAATGTATTTTTCAATATACATGTCATATGCGTATCTTAATATGAGAATATGATTTAAACTTTCCTATCTTTGAGAAGCATACAAGCGAAGTTTTATTTACGTCAATGTCACAAGTATTAGTGGGCAATTCAATTTAATAACTAAAATGAGATATAAATTGCCCAATGTAATACAATTATAATTATTGAATATGAAAGTTATAGAATTCCCTGATAGAAATCCTTTGTATTAAAGATGATTATAAGAATGTATTTAATTTCATTACCGGAGTGCTATCTCATCTACAGATTTAATAATTAAGTATTAACGCCTGATTTAATTCTGATTTAATAATCTCCACATATAAGATATATTTTTCCAGCAAACAATAATAGCAGATTTAAATACTTTTTAAAGCAGTAATAAATGTTGACAAATTTAAATACTTATTAAGACAGATTTAAATATATCTTAAGATATCGGAGATTAGTAAATCAGAATGAAATCAGGCTTTAATACTTAATTATTAAAGAAGTTTAAAGAAAGATGTTTTAAAAACGTTTAAATCGGTTGTATTAAATCATATTTTTAATCAGAATGTTCGAAAATCTGATTAAAATTTCTTTATAAAATTCTTTAATATGTATTTATATCTTCTGTTATGGTTTGCTGGGTATATTGATACCAATATATATGTTAATACTAAAATTAATGCAATTCCATGCAATATAATATATATTAATATATATTACGAGAGTTTAAGGGATATCGTAAGACCATTATGTTAAATGTAGGAGATCAGTTAATTAAGTGGATATCAAAGTATATAGATTTATGAGTCAGCGAAATAAGTCGGAGGTATGAATTTTTTTTTCTTAGGAAACCACTTTTGGATATGTTGAATAAAGTCAGTAGGTGATTCGTAGATCATTCGTCAAATCTATAAATTGAGAAGACAATAGGTATATGTATGTATATATCGATACATAGGATCATGTATGTATGTGTATTATAAGTGTGTCATTAATATATATTTTGTTAAATACATTTATATCTTTATCAGAAAATAACAAAGTAATATATATATATATATATATATATATATATTACTTACCAGGTCGAGCTTGCTCGGCATTTCTTGACACGTTCCATCCATCCTTTTCTATCGTTCATCGCGGTTGTAATCTCATCTATATTGCATCCGGTATCCTCCAGTAGTTGATCGATATATTATATATATATATATACATAATATCAGCGAATAGGTTATTTATAATTGGTAACATATTTGAAAAAAAAAGTATGTATAATAAAAATAAAATAGAACGTAGGATAATATGGAAATTTGAGGAACTCGGGCAATTGATTACCCATAATTAGGAGGAACCTAAACTGTATAGGCTATATTGTATAGGCATACATATAAATTGGAAACTACATACTAATATGGTTAAATCTAAACTTTATTATGGATTATCAATTCTATGAAAACTAAATAAAATGTTACCTATCCATATTTTAAAGCTAATAGATTACTCTGTATTTCATTGCCATCCTATAATAATTGTACTCGTATCTGAGGGAATAATTATAATTCAACATAAAAACATATAAGTTTAGCTCAAAACAAAGCTATACGAATATTATATCGACAACAAAATTGCGTTTTATTTTTATATTATATATAGATAATATTTAAAAAGAGCAACACATTTTAACTTTTAAATAATTTATATTCTATAAGGCCTGTAAAATTATGTTTATGATTCATAATTATCAAATTTCACCAATAATTAAAAATTTATTTAAATTACAAGACTCAACTTATAATATGCGTGATAATAATAAATTAAAAATACCTTTAGTTAATACCAACCCACATAAATTTAATATAACCTATTATGAACCCATTTGCTTGAATAATCTACCAAAACATATAAAATTATATAACAGTCTAGTCACACTTAACCAATTTTGTTCACAAATTAAATATTTAATATCATGTAATCTCTGTTAAAAATTCATCGCTTTAATAATAATATTATTATTTTTTTATTTGATGTAGCTACATCAAGTATTATTATTATGCGCAATATTATTATTATAATTATTATTAATATATATATATATATAGGATCTTATATGGATCTCTCAAGATGATTCCGACATATTTGCCCTATTTCACAATATTGGTGTTACATTAATCTTATCGCCACGATTATCAGGTCGTGATAATGGGGTTGGCTTCCTCGTAAAAGCTTCTCTACCTTTACCATATCCCATAACTTATCATACTCTTACTGCCTAACTATATCGTTCACCCAAAAACGCATAGTTATATCCATTACTGTCATTTATAGACCGACTAAACCAGAATTCGCTTCCTTTCTAAGTGAGTTTAACAATCTTTCTAATAATATCATAAGTTCACCCACATACCACCCTGTTATTATTCATGATTTCAACTATAATTTTAATGCTTCCTCAAATCCACATATTATGTTCAATAATTTAACAAATTCATTATACTTATCACAATATGTAAATTTCCCAACTCATATAAATGGTATAGATATTATATTATCCAGTTCTCTCCATTCTGAACTCATGGTGAGTAATATTTCTAGGCTTGATCTACTTTCCAATCACTTCCTAATCAGAAAACACGTATTACATACAGACCCATAAGAATATTAATTACATGATATTATTAGCTGACTTATATTCTGCATTAGGTGAATAATGTTATTCTCCAGTTGTATTAAATTCCATACTCTCACATTTAGGATATTATACCTACTCGATAAACTTGCGCCTTCAAAACCATATCAGGAACTCTATATCCTGATACCCCGTGGTTTACTTCCCACCTCATGTCCTTGAAACGATCACTTCGTAAATCTGAAAGAATATACCTATCCTTGCCATCTTCATTTTCTATAGCTTCATTCATTGAGTAACGTAATATCTACAAGTTAGCAATTTCCTATGCCAAATCTAGCTATTATACTCGGGTTATAAACGATCTTGCTTCTGACTTTTCAGACTGGCTAATAAGTTGTTCCTCCAAAACCAGCATTACTACCATATATAACTAACATTTCTACATTACAATTATGATGTCTCTTATCCAAAACATTTTCTAATAAGATTGACTCCATCATAATAAAGATCAAGAACCATAACCCTACAGCCAACTATCCTTCAATCATAGTTACCCCACCTATATCTGCTTTCTTAATTTGTTTTCGTCCGCCACATATATCTCTCATATTTAAACTCATACATGCGTCGACTTCGATATCTCCCTTCGATCCTGTTCCACTATCTATTTTTAAACTTTACTCCGATTATAATCGGATAGTTTTACATAGATAATTATCTATGTAAAACTATCTGTGATATCATCTCATATTCCCTAAATTACGGTACTGTCCCTTCTATTTTTAAACAAGCAATACTCACTCCCATTCTTAAAAAAATTCACTCGAACCCGAATCACTTCTCAATTATCGCCCAATTTCTCAGCTACCTTTAGTGAGTAACATTTTGGAATGAGTTGTCTCTCGTCAACTAATCTCCTATTTAACCGCCAATGAGCTCCCTATTCCTCAACAAAGTGCTTTTCGCCGAAGACATTCCACAGAAACAGCACTACTAAACGTGATTTATGTCATCACTTCTACCCTTAATACTAAAAATTGCTATCAACTAGTAATGCTGGACATATCCAGTGCTTTCGATATGCTTGATCACCAAATGTTACTGTCCCGTCTACACCTGCTTGGAGTTATATACTTTGCAATCTCATGGTTTACTTCATATCTATTTGACCGTAGTAGCAGTGTAAAAATATATCATTCTTTTTCTTCCCCTTCTTCAATGAAATATGATGTTCCCCAGGGATCATACTCGGACCTACACTTTTCTCTATTTATTTATATTCACTACCATTCATAATATCTAAATATCCAAATATATATTTCCATCTATATGCAGATGACATACAACTATAACCTATGTTTCTTCCAACTAATTCATAACCAGGTCTCAATAATCAACTCTTCAATTGTGCTAATTATATATATATATATATATATATATATATATATATATATATATATATATATATATATATATATATATATATTGAGATCTATGCACCAATATAAAAATACACAAATGAATAAATAGAATAATTCCATTCATAACTAAACATGAAATAGACAAAATATATAAAAAATATATGTAAATCATACAAGAAGACTGGAATGCTAAATTCGGTACATCCTTAAGTAATTTTTATAGCGACTTTTGCAATAATTCAACCAACGAGAGAGAGAGAGGACTAATACTTTTAGAATTGCATATTATAATGATATGGTTCTAGAAAATACGCTAGGAAAATATAATCCATTTAGAGCATTTATATGGCATTCTCTAAATGCAACACATATAACTAGATCGATACCATTCTAATTAAGAATCGTTTTAGATATGGCATTACTATTACGATAGAACTTGATCCATCCACAAAGTAGATATATGAAGTAATCATAATCACATCATGATGTCGTTCAAATAGAAATTCAAATCTTAACGAAAACCTAAGAGCACGAGAATCAACTTAAACTTAAACTTAGATAAGTTTAAAATGAACCGATACAACCGATACTCAATACAAAGAAAATATTAAGAAAAAGATTTAAAAGAATCAGTTTATCAATCACCATGGTGATCGAGTATGTATTCGAGAATAACGAGACTGTAAGCAACACTCTAAATTGCATCGTAAAAGAAACTGCTATATATATTATAGGATATAATAGAAAGATAATACAGCCATGAATCATTGGATGTACGTGATAAGAGAAGAACGATACAATCTCAACGCATTCAATACAAATATAACTATAACAGGATAAATAAGAGTATAAAGAATGCCACGGAAGAAACTTTAAAACATGAATACAGGATTAATGCCAGGATATTGAAAATTCAGTTGCCAGTAATTAGTCAACAAAATCATAATATATCGTAAAGGCTCTCCCGAAAAATATACAAGGAAGTAATGCAATATTAAAAGTAGTAATGTCACATGTCTTAATAAGGAAAAGGAAATATACAGAAGATGTACCGAATACTGTAGTGATCTGTACAACTTTGAGAGTATATACTAGTAAATTAATCGTGATGGGGCGTGACTCAAGACTATAGCATACCGAGAGATCAAGTAGAAACTATAATAAAGATAATGAAACAACGTAAAGTATAAGTTGTAAATATATTATAGTTCCCATTCGTAATATCTGTCTGAGGTTTACGTTCACCTATATGTATGTCCTTCTCTATATTATCAAATACCTAACATCCGACTATGCTACGAGATGATATTATACATTACAAGCACTAGTGAAGAATCGTTGTGTATGTGTACATGCCTATTTGGCTGGGCGATAACAGCAGACTGTATATTTTAATGTGGAGTCCTTTAGAAGTAAAAAGATGTCATATACTTTTATCTTTATGTATCTATATATTATGCATTTATAAATAAAACTTCTATAAATGATCGTTATCACATTCTAAGATATTATATGTATAGTTATATAAATAAACAAAGCGATATTTATGATATTTTATTACGGCCGGTATTCTATTTTACAAAATAATTTCCTATGAAAAATCGAACTATATATACACACATATATATATATACATATATATATATATATATATATATATATATATATATATATATACGTATATATATATATGTAAATCATCATGTATATGTGCGGCGATATTATCAACGTGTGTTCAGTAACTGTGTGAGATAAGGTTGTGATGTGAGTGCGCACTCCATCGTGTGCGGCACTCCATTGTGTGCGGAATTAAAAGAGATACGAAGCCGACGCTGCCCGACCGGAAGTTCACAGCGCGATAACATCCTGTCCGCCATTGTTATCCGCTATTGTTTCGGGGTCAATAGTTGCGAGAAAATAAAAAATGTCCTACGATTATCCATGGACATGTGTAGCTATGTCCTTGATGTTAACTATTATCAAAGTCTACTGCAGTACGCTAGTAGATGCTTGTTCTCTGAATAACTGGCACCCGGAATAACAATAATTGCATTGTATTACAGGTTTAGCGGGAGATACGCGGTGAGTGTGGTCTACAAAACGTATTACATCACGTCCTAGCGATATATTCCCATCAGTTTGACCTCTTGGTTACCTCTCATGACGTCACCGTAGCGAAATGGCTCCTCCCCTACTCCCGGTCGCCTCCTTTCTCCGTATCTCTCGTGTGACTAGAACTATTTCGTGTTAAGCGTGCCTACTTGCGTAGTTGTAGTAATACATAGTTTAATATCAAACGTATAAAAACCAGTCGCCCGTTCCGTGGGGCGTACCAACAAAAGGGGTGTATATAAATATATTTACAAAATGCATTCGATAAATATTAAAATAGTATTTACAAAATATTCGACGTTCGCGCGCGCACACACACACGCATGCGCGCGCACACATACGCTCGTATAAATGGGTGTGTTTATGTTTGGAATAACGTATTCTAGGTATGTACAATTGGTGTACGCGCGTTCGCGTGCACGTCTTAATATCATCTGCTTCTACGGGTGGTGATTCACCGGTAGTGATTCACCGGTGGTGAGTTACCAGTAGTGAGTCACCAGTGATGATTCACCGGTAGTGAGTCACGATCAGTGAGTCACCAGTAATGACAGATGATCTCCGACTACGAGAAACGCGCGCGCACCGTGCGAGTTTCTAGTGCGGGTTCAAAGGTTATGCATATGTCCGTTATCAAGGTCAATAGTAGTAGTAGTAGTTGTCGCCGGCGATGCAAGTGAAGAGTGCAATCGTTAAAATAGAGATGTTCCTACGAACGGAACAATTCTCTTCTCCTTTAGAACTACCTGTCAATCATCGGGGTGTTATGTAATACCAGTGTTAATATATATATATATATATATATATATTCTCTAGGTTACATAGATAACTAAGTATAGTTAATAAGTATATTAGTGCTGATAAGTTAAAGAGGGTATGAAGTTGTAAGCATTGCTACAAAACATCACTAGCTCTAAACAATCAACAATATGTTCTAGGTTAAATGTTATTCTGCGGTAACGCGGTACCGGAAGCTTAATGGTGAAGTCACGTGATTTAGTGTCCAGAAATGCCAAGTCGATATTGTTGACCAATGAAAAATATTCATATTATGTAATGCCGACACCATGCTAAGTGCTACGTAGGTATTGTTATATCGCATAACTATATCACGACATTACAAAACAAGCTACGTATACTTTGTTAACGATTACAGTAATTCTGGAGTGTTTAGAATATTCTAGAATGTTTCATACAAAATCATAGTTTCTATTTATATTCACTATTTATCAAAAATTAACATTGTTTCTATTATTATCTTAAACAATATATATGGTTATGGTACGCGATTTAAATAAATATATATCGAGCTTTATAGAGACATAAATAGCGTGTAGAAATACATACATAGCCCAAAAAAGCCATATAGAGCACTATAGAGCCCTATAGAGCCCTATAAAACCCATATCAACGCGAAGTTCGTACCTATTCGATTGCCGGTATCACTAGCGCCCCTATTGTTCTCATCCGCTGCGTGTTTGCGTCCATAGTTACGATAGCCAGGCTTGCGTTGCGCTGTCGATCTGGTGCTGGTGTCCTGCTGGAGAGAATCGTCTGCGTTGGTGGGCTTTGTAGGGCGGTTCTTAGAGTGGGGTCTCCGGGTGTGTATTCCTGTGTGGGGTGGTAGTAGTAGGGTTAGGGTTGGGGTAGGGTAGGCGTAGGGTTTGGGGTAGGGTTAGGGTTAGTGGTAGGGTTAGGGGTAGGGGTAAGTTAGGGATAGGGTTATGATAGGGTTAGGGTAAGGTCAGGGTTAGGGTTAGTGGTAGGGTTAGGGGTAGGGGTAAGTTAGGGATAGGGTTAGGATAGGGTTAGGGTAGGGTTAGGGTTAGGGTTAGTGGTAGGGTTAGGGGTAGGGGTTAGTTAGGGATAGGGTTAGGGTTAGGATAGGGTTAGGGTAGGGTTAGGGTTAGGGTTAGTAATTTTAATACAATAATTTATACAAATAGACAATGAAAATGATCGTTTCCCCCTCTTTAAAACTATATATATATATATATATACATATATATTATTCAAACTTAATTATAAGTAAGATATGATTATAACATAAGATACGGCACACACATAGAGATGCTAACGATACAATCGCATAGTTCTTCTGTTGGAGCCGTACTTGTTCTCCGCTACACACACGTAAGCCCCATAGTCTGAATGTTGAAGGCGTACTATGCGCAGACTGAGGGTGATCGTGTGGTCCCCCGCTGTGTACGCGTCTATCTTGTACTTGGAGAGGTGAGAGTTTATCCGTCTGCCATTCTGTGCGGGGGTAAAGTAGGGATAAAGTAGTGGTAAAGTAATGGTAAAGTAGTGGTTAGGTAGAGGTATGCGTCTATCTTGTACTTGGAGAGATGAGAGTTTATCCGTTAGGGTTAAAGTAGTGGTAAGGTAGGGTTAAAGTAGTTATCAAGTAGTGGTAAATTAGGGGTATGCGTCTATCTTGTACTTGGAGAGGTGAGAGTTTATCCGCCTGCCATTCTGAGCGGGTAAATTAGGGGTTAAGTAGGGTCAAGTAGTGGTAAAGTAAGGCAAAGTCGGGGTAAAGAAGGGTCAACGTAGGTTACAGGGTATAGGGTACGGCGTTCATCATGTATTTCGAGAGGTGAGAATGTATCGTTTATTGTACGACTGTAGGGATATATTTGTATTGTGTACGCCATTGACTGTAGGATTTGTATACAACCCCATATAGGGGGTGTAATGTGGGTACGTATAGGGTACAACAGAGGAGTACGGAAGGGATACGGGTATATGAATGATAGACGTGTGTCCGCCGGACAGGGTGTAGAGATTTGAATGTAAAACTACTAAATATACCTACCTACACTGCGTTGTAATGAATATACGCACGTTTAGTAGTGTATTGTAATGCGAGCGCACGCTTATAGGAGAGCGCGCGTGTGAGATACAAGGGAGGGCATCACGCATTATCTTATGAAGGTGACCACGTACCTGATGTCGCACTACAGTGAGATCAGTAGTGATGTGCAATGGCATACGTGTCGCAAACAGAACATATATATATATATATATATATATATTTTAGAGCATATATATATATATATATATCTCAGGTCACTTGAGTGATAATTAGAACAGTAGGTTAATAATAATGCTATTATCACCACCACCACCATGAGCATCATCATGATATATGGCTTACAAATATATGAAATTGTGGACGTCCAATTATTAATTTGAAAGTGAACTTTGAATTTGACCTCATCACATCTGATCACAGTGTAAACAATTAATGAAACAATCACCTCCACTGAATAATAGCGTGTAAACCCTGTTAATCACTGATAGGTTAGTGCTCACTATATAATAGAATAGCCCTTTGTTCTCAGTGCTATTACGTAATATGAAAAACTTGCAAATATATAGTGTATATATATAGTGTATATAGCCTATATCTATATATATATATATATATATATATATATATATATGCTATATATCCTCATATCCTTCCGTCTTTTTTACGTTTTTTTTTATTAATTCGCTTACTAATATTGTTTACCTGAATATGGAACACTGTTAGCATTTGTTATTAAATTATCTAGTGTTCAAATAAACTAATTATATATGCTATAGTCTATGTATAGTATGTGTATAAGCTGTGGATAGGCTGACTGCTAGCTGAATATCAAACCATACCATGACACCAACCTTAACACCATGTCGTATATCGGTAGAGTAGAATGTGAACGAACCATATATGGCCTTATAACGAACCTTATAAGACATTTAACTATAGTTCACTACGCTATGCATATCTTGTACACAATACACCCCCAATGTGTACCCAATACCCCCATTGCGTACCCAATACGTCATCACCTCGTACCCTATACACTCATCGTACACTATACACGCCCATATTATGTGCTAGACACGCCCACTACTGCATACCTTCATCCAATAGTTGACGTTCAGAGGCTGAGCCGTGATGTGACATTCCAGAATAGTCTCCTGATTGTAGGCCTGACCAATCCGCTGAGTGGACAGCGTCACTTCCGGTGCGACTGTAAACAAAGTGGTGCGTGTATATGCGTGCGTGCGTGTTTGTGTATGCATGTATGCGTTATATTATACAGATCTGATAAAAACTCAGCCCTCGAGATGTCCAACAGACAGACACATGAACATTAAACTAATTGGCAAAGATTATCCTAAGGATGCTTCGCAAGATCTTTGTAATATGTGTGTAATAAACATATACACACATACACACACATGCACACACATGCACACACACATACACACACACACATACACACACATACACACACAATGCGACAGTAAGTATTATAGATTCGATACAAGGACCTAATAGTGATTGATGTTATTCAATAACAACAATTAGTGTTATAGAGGTGTTATGTAATGTACATTGTTGTGATAATATGTTAGATAATTGTCTACTATTATTAAGTGTCTAAATACACTAAATAGTTCATTCAATAATAGTATTATTATTATAATTATTATTATTTATTGTCTATATTTCGTATCATTTAATTATTTATTTAATTTGTATACCTAAATAAGCGCTTTCCCATTGAGATGCTAAATATTTGGATAAACTTTAAAAAATGTTTCAATTAAATACTTTAAATTATAACTCTCTTATCGTACGATAAGGGCGATCATAGAATATTGAAAATTAACAGATTAACATTGGACTATGTTTTTCTTAATAAATATACCCTTAAAATGAAGCATACAAATTTTTATTTTTATTAATCTAAGGTCACACGACAGCCTCGTGAAGTTTAACATGTAGTTAGATACAAATTTTGCTATATATAAAATAAATTATAAAAAAATAAGTATTTTAAACCTTAGTAATGAATAATTTATTATTAAATTTTAACACACTATTTATTTTATAATAATGGAATAGAAAATATAAAAAATAGAATTAAAAAAAAGTTTCCTGGAAATTTTTTGGAATTTTCACAGTGTGTTTTGTTGTAAAAAAAATCACTCAAAAAAATTGAATTATACATATATTCTTAGAATTTCAATAGCTATAAGATGCAATGTGTCCACACAAAAAAAATGTTCTATGATCGTACCCTTATCGTACGATAGAATATTAGCGCATTACAATAGGAGGCTAACAGTCGACTGTGACCTTCATTCGTCTGGTGACCTTGGGAGGTACGTTATTGTCAGCCTCGCACTGGTACACGGCCTCGCAGTACCGGGTGATGTTGCGGATGAGAAGTATTTCACCGCTATTATCTCCTCCCACTACCTCTCCTTCTGTGTGTGTGAGGTTGTGTGTGAGGGTGCGTGTGAGGGTGTGTGTGAGGTTGTGTGTGAGGGTGCGTGTGAGGGTGCGTGTGAGGGTGTGTGTGAGGGTGTGTGTGAGGGTGTGTGTGAGGGTGTGTGTGAGGGTGTGTGTGAGGGTGTGTGTGAGGGTGCGTGTGAGGGTGCGTGTGAGGGTGTGTGTGAGGGTGTGTGTGAGGGTGTGTGTGAGGGTGTGTGTGAGGGTGCGTGTGAGGGTGCGTGTGAGGGTGTGTGTGAGGGTGTGTGCGCGTTATACGTAAGTTGTGTGTGCCACTTCATAATGTGTTTTTAAATAATATGCTATTAATTTAATAAAATATCATTATTATCATCATCATTATCACCGGTATAATTATCTATATCATCCAAATCATTATACAAATCATCATCGTAATCATCATTATCATAATAGTTATCACCACCATCATTATCACCATCATCATCATCATCATCATCATCACCATCATCATCATCATCATCATCATCATCATCATCATCATCATCATCACCATCATCATCATCATCATCACCATCATCACCATCATCATCATCATCACCATCATCATCATCATAATAATCATTAGCATCAACTTCAGAATTATTTAGCTCAACTGGCTTAACATATCTCATGTAGCGAACACGTATATCTTACGACGTAGCGAGATTCACATCGGGGGGGGGGTTAAAGGTTAAAGGTCATGGTGGTTAACCGCGGTTAACCCACCTGGCGACCACCTCTCGTACGGCATTCGGCATCGCTTACTTTCGGCTAGACTGCCGTAGGTCTGAGCCGGCCGCCCTTTAGCCGCGCTAGGGTAACGGAACCACTTCACCGTAGGTCTCGGTGTACCGGTCACGTTACACACCAACACCACGTCGGACCCTTCTACCGTTGTCACGTCGTCACTGCTCAGCTCGTCCACTATACTGGCCGGTACTGTGAGGGGGGCGGGGCGTTAGCGGGGAGGAGGCGTGTTATTACGAGAGGAGGCGTGTTATTATGAGAGAGGGTGAGGAGCTATAAGGGGGAGGGGAAGGGTCTAGTAGGAGAAAGGGGATGGTATTAGGAGAGAGGGGAGGGACTATTAGATGGAGGGTGGGGAACGTAAGACGGTGACCCGTCATTAGAGGGTAGATGGTGAACGAAGTAATCTGAATCACCACGCCCCCTTATATTATACGGAGTGAGGGAATGCTAGGATTTATATTCTATGGATAACGGTATTCGATACGTGTTTGTGTGGAGTTTGCGGCAGATTAGTGTACGAAGTATTGAACGCTAGGTGATGTATTATTACAATATAGATGGTAAGTATTCTATATAGATACGATTGATGTGTTAAGTGATATGTATGCTAAAGTTGTCCTCTTTGTTACTGTGTTAGTTGCCTAGCAACCGAGTAATGATAATGAGAGTTATATTCACTGCGGACCTATGCCGTTAATTGTTAACAATATTGCAGGTTGTGATTCGTTTGAAGCAACTGTAGATTCCTCCGTGTATATGTACATACGTAAGCCGTACGTATGATCGCTTATTGTTTGGCTAGCGTTATTAATTATTAATTATTAATTATTAACATTGCGCACGTATTGCTCTCTAATTATATTAATAATAAAAAATAACATAATTGTGTATAAAAAGTCTATGAGATATTTTCTGATCTCTATTCCGATGAATCGAACGATTATACAATTGGATTAATTCTCGCTTCTCGAATACCGAAAAATCTCTCTTTATCTACCACTCGTCACTGTGTTCGACGATAACAGATGAATCATGGTATATGAATCATAGAGCACTTATAGGAAATTAGTAACCACTAGGGACATAGAGGGAGCCCCTCTCGCGTGGGGGGTTATAAACTACGAGATACCGGCGCGACCCCTAGCGTGAACTCTCGTATTCGCTACCGGTATCGCCACCTATGACTCACCGTTAACGTTCAACACTATAGTCTTCGTGAGGACAGGATTAGTGTTGATCTGACACATGTAGGTACCGCGATCTTCTAGTTGAATCTGTATGAGGTCGTCACGTGTTAACTGCTGATAACACACCGATTATACACTGATAACAACTGATAACTACTGATTAATCTGATATCATTAAATATCACTAATCATTATGTACAAATAATAATGTAATATATATATATATATATATATATGTGCATACATATTTAAATAATGAACGTATTTAATTATTAAATAGGTGTATATTGTAGAGTATACAATATACAGTGAAAACAGTGTACATATAAAGTAATATGTGTAAATGAATAAAATATAATAACAAATAATACATTATTAGAAAATGTTTTAAAAATGGGAAGAACGAGAATAATTAAATGGAAGAAAACTCGTGAACAAATTTGACAGTAAACATGGTCACGTAATTTAAATTAAATAAGATTTAATGTAGCAAATAATATAAATAAAGTAAATAAACCATATGTTCTCGTATGACCGACAATAAGGAACACTACACTGATTAGATAACAGCTCGGCTAAGGCTAACCTCTCTTATCAATAACGTCCATTGTGTCGTGTAATCTTTAACGATACCGAATCGAGGGTCGTCCACTATCCGCCTCTCCTCGAATGTCAGCACCATACCGTTCTGGTCAAGCCACGTCGTCTGAATGGGGGTAAAGGGGTGTAAGGTGTACTTGAGGGGGTGTAAGGGGGTGTACGGGGTGCGTGAGGTGTATGTGATGGTAAGGTGTGTAAGGGGTGATTGAGGGGTTCGTGAGGGGTAAGGGGGTGTAAAGGGTGGTTGAGGGGTATGTGAGGGATAAGGGGTATAAGGGGTGACTGAGGGGTATGTGAGGGGTAAGGGGGTATAAGGGGTGCTTGATAGGTATGTGAGGGGTAAGGGGGTATAAGGGGTGATTGAGGGGTACTCGGTTGTCGGTGAGGGGGTGCATATGGAGTGGATTGTAAGAGGGTATGTTAGGGTATGAGGTGTATGTGAGGGTGTGTGTAGGGTGAGTGATGGGATACGTATGATAGGTGCGTGATGGGATGTGAGATAGAGGTTGCATGAGCGATGTACAAAGTCACTAGTGTGTGTGTGTGTGTGAGATGTTCGTTAGATGGGTTTGCATGAGAGGGGTAACGGATGGTACTCGGGAGGGGGGGTGTAATGGGGTGAGGTAGTTTTGTGGGGGGTTAGGTATGGGATGGTAGTACTTGCGTGAGGGTGATATTATTATGATGGGTACGGAATGTATCGGAAAATTATATTTAAGAAAAAAAAATGTTTTTAAAAAAATTAATTAATTGAAAACAAAAATAAAAAATGCCAGAAATTACTGGGAATTTTTTTTTTAATATCTCAATAATATCGTTAGATTATAAATTGTAAATTATAAATGTAAACTCAATTGTTTGTTAATGTTATAGATGTTAGGCAAACTTCATTTTTAATATTTTGTATTATTTTACATATTCATTATCATATCTATCAATGATAAACTGCTTGGACCTGGCGCCTCCAAATTAACGGACGATGATCACTTCCGTTTATGTTTCTACGTATTACAATTAAATTATAATTTATATATGTAAGAAAATGATAACCCTATAGACTCTATAGTATAGACTATAGTCTATAGTATAAATGGTAATAGTATACACAATTGTAGAACTTAGTGTGTGTGCGCGTGTGTGTGCGAGAGCGACAGTGTGTGGGTGTGTGTGTTTACGTGCCGAGAAGTTACGTAATAACTCGATGACGTAATAAAGACGATCACGTGATGGCGATGACGTAACGAAGCATGTGTCCGCCGTATATCAAGCGCCTAGCATGGCAGTAGTAGTGGTAGTGGTAGCAGTGGTAGCAGTGGTAGTAGTGGTGGTAGTGGTAGTGGTATGGTATTTAGACGTCTAACTTGTATAATAAGCGATGTTTTATCACTCGTGTGCACTTTAGGAATCGTTAAAATATACCTTTTGAATCATGATTACTTATATATATATTTTATATATTGAAAGTATTATTATATATATACATATAGAAATAACTACTGATAACAACTGATAACTACTGATTAATCTGACATTATTGAATATCACTATAGTGATTATAATCATTATCTAAAAATAATAATGAAATACAGTAATATATATATATATATATATATGTACATACATATTTGAATAATGAACTTATTTAATTATTAAATAGGTGTATATTGTATAGTATACAATATACAGTGTATAATGTACACTGTACATATAAAGTTAAATATATACATATATATATATATATATATATATATATATATAATACATATATTCTAGGGAATGATATAACACTTACGCGAAATCGTGTAATTCGATGTTGTATATAAAACATTAAGAGCGCCATCTATATAGGGTCATTGTTTCGAGATTTCATCGTATAGAAATCATCGTTTTTTTTATATAAATTCGCATCAAACTATACACTTTTAAAATGAAAAATAATATATATGTTTTAAATTATTATTTATATGATGAAAACTAAGTGTTCATTACTAATATATAACAAAACTATAGGATATGTTGGTTTTACATGGTATATATATATATATATATATCTATGAGGTGAGTAAAAGCTAATTAATAATGCATGTCATTTAATAGAGCAATGAATACATTGTTGTACGAAAACGGGAAAACCCTAAATCTATTTCAGTGATGTCTATACCACTGCAAGCATCGGCAGGGAATAAGTATTAATTACATTTCCAAGGTAAGGGAGATGTATCTTTGCTTCGCAAAATCTTTGTTTATAAACAACAAAACTTTCAAATAATATAATATAATTGACATATATATATATATATATATATATATATATATACAGTAAAACCTCTCTATAAAACAACTCTTTATAAGAAAAGTTGTCACATATTTGGTTGGAATTCAACCTTTTCCACATTAAAAAACCTCTTTATAATAAAATCTTATATAAGAAAAACCTCTTTATAAGAAACTTATTGTATACAAAATATAAAATATAATGATATATGAAAATAAATAGAAGTATTGTATATTGATAACAATTATAGAAATTAATTAATAATTTTATATCATATATTTGTATTATATACAATATTTTTGTTTCTTTTATATTACATAAATAGCTCAAATTAAATTTTTTTTAAATTGGATTTGACTTATTTGATTTTTTATTTTGTAGCTAGAATACAATAATTAACACCATTGGAAAGAGGGTACAAAAGTAATATAAGTTTCATATTTTACTTTTTTGATATAAATAATATTAAAAAGTTATGATCAAAAGAATATTATATTTGAATAGTTGGTCACCGCGAGATGGCTGATTTTTTATTTCCGCTTTCCGCATTTGCTTACGCTGCAATGCATTGCATATTACCACTCTCCTATTTCTCTCTAGCTATATGGTGGGCGTGTATATATTCCGTATATACACGCAATCAACTTCTTAACGATAGCGTTGTTAATATCGGTCACTGGAACCGGAGGTAGGGTACATACAGGTCTCAGTAATGTGTACCGTTGTTCTAGGCATGTGTACCCCGGCGGGTCCCAGCAAACAGTAATAGCAGCATAATAGTAGCATAACAGCATATGTAATAGCCTCAAATGTTTACATTGTTTCTATTATGCTGCTATTAAATGTCTATTATGCTGCTATTAATTGTACATGCTATTATGCTGCTGTTATGCTGCTATTTAAAGTCTATTATGCTAATATTATGCTGCTATTAATTTTAAAAGTATATTATGCTGCTATTATGCTGCTATTACTGTTTTCTGGGGTAACCTTGTAGTTGCCGAGGTTATCGATGGAGCAGGGCAGCATAGCATCGTGGCCGGCCGTCACTGTCAAGTTGAACTTGGTGATCTCGAACGTTGGCTCTTTACCTAGCGCTGGAGGGGGCGTGTTGTTACGTAATACTTAGCGCGAGTGGACACGCCCACTATTGTTAGGTCGATATTAAGGTGGGGGGGGGAAATAAGCACGAGGTGAGTGGAGGGAAGGGAGGGAGCAATCGTGGGAGCGGTAGTAGGCGCGGGAGTAGGCGATAGTATTGATTCGTGAACGGTATATATTAAGACTCGAGTAAGTGAGAAGAAAATAAAAGTATATTATCACAAAACATGTAGTTACACTACGGCGACTTCGTGTACACCCATACATTGACATGTGTTCACCCATACATTGACATGTGTTCACCCATACATTGACATGTGTTCACCCATACATTGACATGTGTACACCCATACATTGACATTTGTACACCCGTTAACATACGACTTATTGCGACGTATTTCATACATTAACGTAAAGATTTTCAATTATCATCTGACAAACTATGCTTTAAATACGTGTGTATTTATCTGTGACAAATATTCACAGTTAAAATTGCAGTTGCAGTTGCAGTCAAAGTTATAATCAAAGTTACAGTTAAAGTTATAGTCAAAGTTACAGTTAAAGTTATAGTCAAAGTTAAAGTCAAAGTTATAGTCAAAGTTTCAGATACAGTTGTAGTTATTCTTACTTATTTATTAAAGTTTTTATTATTCATTTTATAGAATGTACTCTAAATGTACTCTAGTAACAATTTTAAAAAACCTCAATTTTATAATAATCTGATTATGATATAAACTCGGAGTCACGTGACTATGACGTCTATAGAACACGTGACTATTGTCTTATTACGTAAAGGTTACACTTCCGGGGCGTGGAAACCTGTATCGATATCATCGGAATCATCCGAGTCGATGATGTCGAAGTCCTGCGTGTATTCCCCGTAGTCCGTGTAGGTTTCGCCGAGATCTCCTTCCGTTTGACCTGCGAGCGCGCGCGGGGGTGGGGGGTGGTGATCGCGCCGAGGTCAACGTTAGGCGTGCGTTCGGGGGCGTGTCGATAGTACCCCCAGACACGCCCCTAATTAGGGATAATATCGGAACTAATCGCTCAGATCCTCGAACCGCTTAATCATCCCATTACGTCATATTATCTAATCTATTAATAGTTAATGTATACAGTTATTGTATCAATATGTATATATATATATATATATAGTTCAGTCGTAAGTCGCTATAGCGACTTATAATCGGCAGTTTGATTGATACATGCATTGTATCAATCAAACTGATGGTATACAATAAAGCCTAGAGTAAAGAATTAACTATATTTTATTTAATTGTAACGTATGTATTCATACTTTTATGTAAAGTTAACGTATTCGTAATACTTGTATGACTAAGTACTCGTGTACTCAAAGTACTCGTGTACTCGAAGTACCATTGACGAGTAGATACAGAATTTAGTAGTTATTATTAACTAGTGAAACTTAACTTATTAAAATATTGATAATATTTTATTTCCAAACTTCTAGATAACCCCTGACCAGTAAGTATTCTAGCTAAAGTTAAATATATATGTTTATACCTAATACTCAACGGTCGTATTCTTATGATATTCAATTGGTACTTCAATATAATTAAATTTCTACTACTAAACATTTACATACAATAATCTACAGGTAATATAATATATAAGTAACTTAAATTAATAGTATATATACGTATACATTATAATACCATTGCATGTAAGTCATACATATGTGTGAATATAACAGTTACACACCCACATACCCACACACCCACACACCCAAACACCTACACTCACACACACCCACATACACACACCCACACACACCCATACACACCCAACATACACTAAATATATACACATCTAGGTTTTTATAGATCTAATAATTTATAGATTAGCAATATTTGAATATTTCAAAGGATGTAATTAGGGTTAGTATACTTATCTTAACTGATTTCACTGATTCAATGATTCATTACCCTTATATGTATACTGTTAATACTACTTGTAACATATCGATTACGATGAATTACTAAGTATACTAAGTATATATATATATATATATATATGTAAATATATTAATTATTTAGTTATTACAAATAAAGTGCACTTCCTTTTTATACGCGATGGGCGTATTTTAAACAAACATACTATTTAGTCACGCCCCTAATTATACGTCATAACTACCGTGAACAGGCTATCAGCATGGGGGGTGATCAGATACCCGATAATGATGATATCGGTGTTCACGTGTTCGGAACCCGGCTACCACGTGACTTTACGCGATGTCACGTGATTCCAACTCGATGACGTCACATCGCTAGCTCGTAATGAGGTATTTAATTACACGGTGGCGGTGTCGGCTACGTCTTAGTTAACGCTGCCACCACTACTGCCACCACCGCTGCTACCACTACACGCGTGTGTACGGAGGCGGCTCTACTAAAAAGAATAGTGTATAATTTCCCAGGGGGCGCCACGCAACGAATAAATAAAACTGTAGTCACGTGGCCGGCGTGTACGCGCGTACGACTGTACGTATGTGTGCGTGTATATTTCACAATTAGATTGCGCAATTATATAATACAAGTTTGTCAACGCGCATATATATAGAGCTATTATTATACTATGTAAAATATGATCAGTAATACATCGGTTGACAAAATCCTGTCTACAAAAGTAACTTTCCAGCACGGTTCGTGTTGGGTATGATATTTTAAACACGTTGAAACACACACAAACGCGCGCACAGACGCACACACATACATATATGTACGTATGTGCACTGATACGCCTTTAGGTTGTTATGTGTATAGCAAAGAAAGATGAAAAGATAGAAAGTCTACGTAATGTATCGACATTTTTTCCACCTGACCACATGACCACCTGGCCAGTTGACCACCTGACCACCTGACCATCTGAATAACTGTCCTGCTACACACATCACACCCTTAGTTATACCTACTCTACTCTTATTTTCTTTGTTGGTATACTTTTCTCATATATATATGTGTGATAGAGCGATCCGCTATACATAGCTACACACACATATATATATTAGTTAGCGAGCCTAGACCACGATTATGTAATGCCGTATATCCACACACACCAACATAGACACACACACACAGGCACATAGACACACACACAGACACACACACATAGACACACACAGACACGGGAAGTGTGGGTTTGACCGCATACTATCGGGGATGACCGTATCAATAGCCACACGTCATTGATGTTCTATTGTGTTCTATAGTGCATTGATTATACGGGTGTGTGTGTGTGTGTACGTGTGTGAGGCCTAACTATGTATGTGCATTACAGAGGGAGGTGTAAGAGATACAGGACATACATGTCCTATAGCATAACTAAACGTAGCATACACACATACACACGTACATTAATAATCAGCAACAACATATCTATTAAAGATATACAAATAAATATATTTATATATATATATATATATAATAAATATAATTAGAACAAGAAACAGGAACGAGCTATATGTTTGGTGGAAATCTTAACTTTGATTACCCTATTATCGCCACAAACCCTTAACGTTCGCTGTATATTTGTATAGATTTTCACTTACTTAACACCCATTAACACCCTTTAACACCCTTTTACACCCCTTAAGTCAGGCTCTCTCATAGCATCAGTTAATTGTATCTTTCATAATGCCAAATTAACGACAGAGATCTCTATTTATAGAACTGTTATCTATAGACTATCTATAAACTGATTACGATATCATAGTGTACGTATGCGATTGTTCTAATATAGGACAGTTTGTTTACTGATAATAACGGATGTTATCATCGAGCTCAGATATCGCACATACTATCATATGGTATATATATATACTATAGTAATATATACTATAGTAATATATACTATAGTAATATATACTATAGTAATATATACTATAGTAATATATACTATAGTACATAACCCGAATAGGTTTCTATGCAAATATACACGTATACATCTAAGCAGACAGAGCATGTTGTATACGTATAGCACATCTTCGCTAGCCTCACGGATCTTGTGTGTAATCACTTCACTAATTATAAAGAGTTTTAACTTACGCTCGCTAACTAGCTTCGTTATTAGCCGAGTCTATATATATATATATATATATATATATATATATATATATATATATATATATATATATATATATATAGACAGCATAGAAAATATATTAATCTTTATCTGAAGCCCTTTAGAGTAAAGTACAATATAATTAATTTAAATACTTCATACGAAAAAATGTACAACTTTCTTCTAATAAATATTTATTATTATTATTATTATATATATATATTTCTGGGTCTATGGCTCAGTGGAACAACCAAAAGCTACTAAGCCATAGGTCTCGGGTTCGACCCACAGTTATTTATAACATGTATAAGTCTTTGACTTCTTGAGGGGTCCATTTTTATCCGCTATTTGTATTCTATTAATATATATATATATATATATATATGAGATTTCAATATATATATATATATATATATATATATATATATATATATATATATGCACGTATATGTATACAATATAGGGTACCTATAGGTTCACGTGTACCAGAATTCTCCCTGATACTACTTAAACTTATACCCATAGATACGATATTTAACGAATGCTGGTGCGCGCGCGATGAGAGAGAGAGCGGTGTGCGGGTGTGTGGGTGGCCGGAGTGAAATAGGAGAGGAGCCGGACACGTGCTAAGACCACTCGGAGCGGACATCACTTCCGACTCGTGATCTAGCGCATGCGTGTCTGATCTAACGCATGCGCATACTAAGAGAACCATCTAGAAGGCGGAGGGCGGCAGGGGATGATACCTATCCGCTACTGACGTGTCGTTATCGAGTGCAAATGTCATCGCGCGAGGGGGCGTGGCTTAACGGTAAATTAAGCCCCGCCCCCCCCCCCGTATCCCCACATCTACGTGCATACATCCCGGTGAGATGACGCAACTCTCTCTCTCGTGTTACGTGTCTATTACGTAACACCTCCCTCCCCCCGGCGGAGAGGTTTCGCACTAGGTATCGGTATGCGATAGAGGCGACACGAGGCGGCAGATATGTTCAACGTGAACGCGTATGACGTATTTTAATCGATTGTACGGAGTTTATTTTGCGAACACTCTTTCTGGGCATGCGCGTCGCTCGAATACTTTACAATTCAATAATAGTACCATACGAACACGAGTAACACAGGCAGCAGTTAGATTCGGATAACAGCGAATCATTATAATTCATTAAAACATTTTATATTCCGTTCGTGTATGTTTGTTCGTTAATTTATTCGTTAGTGAGATATATCTGCTATATTCCGTTCGTGTATGTTTGTTCGTTACTTTATTCGTTAGTGAGATATATCTGCTATATTCCGTTCGTGTATGTTTGTTCGTTACTTTATTCGTTAGTGAGATATATCTGCTATATTCCGTTCGTGTATGTTTGTTCGTTACTTTATTCGTTAGTGAGATATATCTGCTATATTCCGTTCGTGTATGTTTGTTCGTTACTTTATTCGTTAGTGAGATATATCTGCTATATTTCGTTCGTGTATGTTTGTTCGTTACTTTATTCGTTAGTGAGATATATCTGCTATATTCCGTTCGTGTATGTTTGTTCGTTACTTTATTCGTTAGTGAGATATATCTGCTATATTCCGTTCGTGTATGTTTGTTCGTTACTTTATTCGTTAGTGAGATATATCTGCTATATTCCGTTCGTGTATGTTTGTTCGTTACTTTATTCGTTAGTGAGATATATCTGCTATATTCCGTTCGTGTATGTTTGTTCGTTACTTTATTCGTTAGTG
>OZ025239.1:13461203-13471203 GCA_964019155.1 Osedax fenrisi | reverse complement strand
TCGCCGCATACATATGTATAGAATGTAATCCAACAATACTATTGGTTGTAATATATTAGTAATTCACGCTTAGTTTTCGGCGTATAAATAATAATTTAAAAAATATTATCGTAGATTTTAAATCGTATACATAAGCTCTAGTTTGATTGGTCAATACGAACGACACGTGGTTCCGAATGGTCACCCTATGTATACATGTATACCTATAGGTGGTTCGTGCGCGCTTCTCATGTTTTGTGTACAACATCGAATTACGCGATTTCGCTTCTTAAGTGTTATGTGATTCCTTGGGAAATGTTTGTTAGTTCATTAGTTCATTAGTACCCGAGTAAATTCGCGCGTATGTGTATGTCTATGTATGTATATAGCCTATATGGCTATAGCCTATAGACATATAGGTTATAGGCTATATATATAGAAGTGTATACGTCATGTATCCTATTTATAGCATATCGTAATCCCGTATCGAAGATGGGGATTTCGCGACTGTCTCGTATCGCTAAGTCGTGCGTGTTTTTATACGCGCACACCGCACCGCACACCGCACCGCACCGATATAACACGCTCTCGAGGTCCTGTCCTGCGGTATGTCCATCGTGCGGCCATCCGCGCTCGTATAACGCTAATAAATACAAAGGTTCCATTGTTTATCGTGTATTGTCATGAACGTCTCCCTAATTATACGAATATCTGCAGTCCACCCGCGTGTAAATAGGTATACTTATATATATATATATATATTTGTGTGCGTGTGTGCGTGTGTGTGCGTGCGTGTGTGTGCGCGCACTCACGTTCACGCGTGTACGAATATACACTAACGTATCCCATATCAATATGGCCGCGTACTTTCGGTGGCTCACTAATACATTATAATCTGTATAGACGTATTCGTCTATTATTATTATGATACCGTAGTACCATTACTGGGATGTTACATCATCAGCAGAGGAGGCGGCGTATTGTTACGTAATCATTACGTAACGAACCACTCACTAGGGGGCGCTGGTATTAATAAATATGTTTTTAATGACCTTATTTTCTCGAAAAATAATTGAATTTTTTCGGTATTCTCTTCGAATATTAATCTCGCCTATCGTCGATGATTATGTAATGCTTTATTGTGTAATGCTTTATTGTGTAATGCTTTATTGTGTAATGCTTTATTGTGTAATGCTGTATTGTGTAATGCTGTATTATGTACTGCCGCAGTATAAAATATGCTTGCATTTATAAGTGGATAGGATTTAGATAGAAACATATTCAAGTATATTAACATATATATATATACATAACTATTCTTATGTATTTTGATATAAGTTATATATATATGTAGATATCTTATATACAACAATACCTATATGTATATTAATATATATATATTAACTACAGTTGGGTCATGACCTTGACCTCTAACTATATATAATAATCAGAACTATTTTAAATCTGTTACCTACTGGATATGTCACATCTGATCCGAAACTTGAGAACACAACTAAACTGATCTACCACGTACCGAGTCATTGTCTACAAAACCCTCCCTCTATTACGTGATACCCTTACCCCCCCCCCCCCCCCCCAACTGAACCCTACTATCTCCGTAGTCGTGTAACCCAGCACCAACTGACTCTGCCAGTTCCACTTTGCTTAGCCTATGCTTAACCTTTGCTTAGCCTTTGCTTAGCCTATGCTTAACCTATGATTAGCCTAAGCGTAACCACTAGATTAGCGTAGTGTGAGAACAGATAAGCGCCTATTCACCACATCAACTATTACAGAACTGGAATAAAAACGTCAAATAAAAATTGAAAACTGGACACCATTTATGATTAATTCAAATCACATGTGCACATTAAAACTGCTCATTATTAAATGTAACTATTTCACCTCAATTACGTTCATACTTTGTGTACCCCACTACTGTTATCATATAACTATCATTGTTATTGTTATAACGCTTATTACTATTACTACTAATATTATTATAACTATTTAAACACAATCGCTAATAACTCTACCTATATTATACTATACTACTATAGTATATTATAGTATAGTATGAATTGTATACAATATACCCATATATGTGTTACGGAAGTGTTTCATTAATAAGTCATATACATCTATATATATATATATATCAGTTGTTATTAAACTATGGGTCATGATTCATTCATGAGTCATAACTCATGAATCATGAGTTATAAATTATGAGTAATAACCAAGAAAGGGTTATAAGGCTTTTTCAAAGAGTAACAATATTGTTTATATCGTAAATGTAAATACGCTTCACATTAATAATTGTTTAATAATTATTTTAATACATGTTTATATATATACTTTTTTTTTAATTTAGGTAATGGTATCATTTCTTGTAACACATTGGTTCATTGAAAAAAATTATAAGAGCCTTAATAATATATATATATATATGTATATATATATATCATGTAATACATAAAGATTATGTAAATATTAGTTATGCAATATATTGGTATACCGTGTATACATATATATTAGCAAAGGAAAACTATATGTATTATTTAATGTAGTCTATAGTCTATACTATTATGTAATATATACTATAGAGTACATAATGCATCTGTTCCTGTGGAAAAACAAAGTAAACTTTATTCACATTGTTACATTATGTAATAAACGTTACCATTAGTATAGCCTTTCTAATCATTGTTCTCCTATTGTAATATACGCTGTTTCCCTGGTGGTACCAAAGATTCTTCTGAGATTCTTCTAAGCTTCGCAATATGGTTGGTAATAAGATACATCAATGCTACATTTACAGCACATTACGTATTGTAAATACATATTTTATTGTATAAAGTGAACATTTCTAGTTGAAATCAATATTCATAATTTAATTATCATTCCTTATATACTAGGTGTAATAGTGTGTATGTGTGTATGTGTGTATGTGTGTATGTGTGTATTTGTGTATATGGGTATGTGTGTATGTGTGTATGTATTATATAATTGATTGTATATATATATATATATATATATATATATAAATATATATCGAATACAAAAGTATAACACAATGAATGTTACTATTACCATCTCCCTATTGTCTTACCTAGTATAATATTGTCTATTTATAGATCCTATAGGATGTGTACAAAAAGTTGTTTATTTATTATTCATATGTATTTATTTAAGTAAACCATGAATGCATGAATATAGCGCTATATCTATTTCGTAATAGCAGTTACTAATTGTTCACGGCTACTTAAGTATACATTTATACTGATCATCGTGTATGTTTTGTATTGTATACAATATATATATATATAATATATTATATATATATATATATTTACAATATAAATTGTATACGAATACTATACGCCTATTTCATCGCCTACTTAATACACATATTAATATGTATAACAATGGAGATATTAATATGTATAAAAATAACACTAGACTATGTGAAATGTACATTACGGCATAGCGCATTGACATACTCGAATTGATCGTGCGGCAATAATACACATTTAAACATAGGCGCACGAACACACGCGCGCACACACACACTCGCACACACACTCGCACACATAAGCGCGCACACACATACGCCTTTGTTTTAAAGCATATCTAAAGCACATACATATACATCGCACACATTGAATGTTTCAATTCAAACACTCTTTCAACGCGCGTGTGTGCGTGTGTGCGTGTGTGCGTGTGTGCTATGTAGCGCGGCTTTGTTACGACGGATTACATCACTATTACGCCATAGCGACTATTGCGCAATACTTACTATTACGTAATACGCAGGTAGCGACACCTATGTTTAGGCCGCCTAACTACTGCCGTTAGTAATGCGCGCGCATGACACACTACACTGACCGCTAACTGACCACCGACCGGTGAAGGTCACTGCCCACTGACCTCTGACCACTGGGTAGTACCCAGGTATCGTAATATGTAACTTATTATAAAACATACAACACTTTTACCCATTTTTGTAATATGATCATGACAACAATATATATATATATATATATATATATATATATTAGAGTATATTATATTATATATCTATATAATATAGGCGGATATCGCTGGTTAAAGCCTATAGGTTAAAACATACAAATAAGTAAGGTGTAGCCTAAGCCTGCGGGCGGTGTACATACCGTTTTGATAAGTTTGTTCACTATACTAATGTTATAACAGCAACAATAACCTATCTACATGACTACACGCTATAGGTGAATAGTTACATCATTGTTACATCATTGTTATATAATTGTTACATCATTATTAAATTATTGTTATATTATATTTATATTGTACTTGATAACTGATTGTGTGCCTCAGTTTGTTAAGGCGTCAGATACACCTGAAGTAGACGCGGGTTCAAACCCCGCCCGGACCATTACAATATGTCTTAAAATAATGTTTAGAAATGATCTTATATAATTATATATACCCAATATATATACAATAATGATCGGATCTCGTTAATATCATGGGTGCCTTAACACGAGAGCTGCTTCGAAGGGACACTAGAGCCATTCGGTCAAAACTTATGAGTCATAAGTGAAAAGGTATCTAATTTCCTGCTATAAAAACACTTCACCAAAATTCAGCAATAATTATAATGCTACAACTTTCTTCTTGATATACTCTATGCAGTAATATGTATATTTTTTATTTTAAAATGTTTTATAGACTACAAAATCACGTGGTGGTTATGGGCGTCATGAGAAGGAAACAAAAATAAAATAAATAGAGTACAATAAAAATGAAGGAAAATGAAGGAGTAAGGGAGGGTAGGTTACAAGGTTAATAGGTGCGTGGAGAGTTTACATTTAAATAGTGACAGGGATGTCAAACACCTAATGTAATATGGTAGAGCATTCCATGTATAACGACAACCTCTCGCTAAACATATACCGATCATGTACCGATACACCACTATACATCACTATAGTCATTGTAGTGGTAAGCATACGCTTTGGTGTTAACTTAACCCCACTATCTTTGGTGTTAATTTAACCCCACTAGCTTAGGTTAGTATACAGTAGGTTATGATTAGGTTAGGTAAATGATCATTCTAGATTCACATCGACCACACCTGATGATAATTAATTGTAGAATTCATGCAGTGTTCATGCAGTGCTACATCACAGTCTAACTGCTGGATACTGCCCTTGTTAACTATCTCAGACTGAGTATATTCGGTACTATACAATATTATAATATTGTCAATCCGAGAATGTCTGCCAGTGTGAAGAGGGGCGTGTCTGAGAAGGGGCGTGTCGTATATGATATAATACATACATGCAATTAAAAGTATTGTACCTCGATGACTACAGCATTAGTGACTATATGCGGAACGTGATTCTAATGAAAGAGACATCTTCTATTAGAAGAGAATTCATTGATGGTTAAGAACTATACAATTGTATCCATTATATTGATGTGGGTTTAGTATAACTTATACATCGACCTATCTAACTATTAATATATATACAGTAAAACCTCTCTATAATAAACTATTTTTTTTCAGTACTTTTGTTCTTATAGAGAGGTTTTCTTATAAAGAGGTTTTTACTTTTCCAATGATTTTAAGAATTAATTTATAATTGAAAATGCATATCTATAGGTTATATATATAGTATATTTATTTTGTATACTGTTTTAAATGTATACTGTATTGTTTGCGCTTAGACATGTTAATACATAATGACATTTTATTAGATTTACATTAGAAATTATAAATTATGAATCATCATTGATGAATATAATATAATGAATATTATAATAATCTATTATTTAATAATTAATTGTATAATATAATAAATTGAATCAACAATACCCAGATCAATACATTTAAGGATATAATATCATTTATTAAATTTTTTTAATAAATTTAGTGATATACAATAACAATTATTAATTCATTTTAATTCATTTCTAGATATTTATGTAATATAATATTATTTTAAAGATACAAATTATAGAAATTAATTATTATATAAGATATTTCTATAATTGTTATCAATATACAATACTTCTATTTATATGTAATTATTTTGTATACAATAAGTTTCTTATATAGAGGTTTTTCTTATATTTTCTTATAAGATTTTCTTATAAAGAGGTTTTTTAATGTGGAAAAGGTTGAATTCCAACCAAATGTGTGAACATTTTCTTATAAAGAGGTTTTTCTTATAAAGAGGTTTCTTATAGAGAGGTTTTACTGTATATATATATATATATATAAATATATATGTATGTGTGTTAAAGGAACATATTATTACCGTAGATACTAAATTTTATATACATATAAGTTAAAATCGATATGCACACACACTCACACGCACACACACACTCACACGCACACACATACATATCGTATAGCATACTACAGCCCTCCCTAAACATACAGCCCCTCCCTACACATACAATGTGTGTGTATTCGACTAAACAGATAACTTCGCGCACACGTGGTTAACTTTCTCACGGTGGTCTTCCTCTCACGTGACCTGTAGCCTCGTATGTTACGTAAGTCACGTGATACGCTAGTAGTAGTGATCACGTGATGGTGGTGGTGGTGGTGGTGGTCAGTTCATCGATGTGTACGTGCGTGTGTGTCGGGTAACAATAGTCTATTGTAGATACATTTGTATGATAAATATTTAATTATTAAATACTTATATATAAGCAGATTAATTATTATTAACAGAAATGCCGTATATATTTGTACCATGAATTATATCTACAATAATAGTATTGTACACAATACTATGTATAATATGTGTGTCACGTAACTTTATTATGTTTCTTATTGACTAACGAATACAGGTTCTGAATACGGAATTGTAATCGTGGTTCGTAATTGTCATCAACTTGAATTAATCGTAAGTTATAAACAATCACATAACTCAAGATATATATACTTACATCTGCATATACGCCGTCATCATAAGTATCTATATACATCTAAATATCAACATCTACATCTATATCAACATATACATCTATATATATATATATACATCCACATTATAACTGCTTGTGTGGCTCAGTTGGCTAAGGCATCGGCTCTATTGGCTAATAAATGATCGGTTCTCGTTAAAACCATGGATGCCTTAACATGAAAGCGGCTTCGAAGGGACATTAGAGCCATATATGGTTATAAGTGAAAACTTCATCTAAGTTCCTGGATGGAATGAATTCATCCAATTTTTAAAGGACTTTAAAGGACTCACCAAATAATAATAACAATATAAATACCTACATATACATTAGAAACTAAATATATATATATATATATACATATATCAACATCTACACCACAATTATCCTCTAATATTTACATTGTACTACGAAAGTATGAAATCATACCGAGGAGATCGGGCTGCCTACGAGGGGTGCTAACAGAGATATCACGTAATAACCCCCCAGTATCATACGGCCACGCCCACATAACTCCGGTAACGCCCACATCACAACTGTAACTGTAACGCCCACATAACTCCGGTAACGCCCACGTCACAGTAACGGTAACGCCCACAGCACGAAGTATTACGTAATAGCGCGATGTAGTCGGAGAGCGCCGCGATTATATTTTCATAAATCATGGTTGTCTAATCGTAAGCTGAGCGTGAAATCTACGAGCATATGTCCTTCGCGTGTATTCGCGATCACCTCGGTGTTGCGTAATACCTCGGAGGACGGATTACGTAATAAGGGTGAAGGGGGCGTGTACTACGACGTGTGTGTCCATCTCTCGTGCGATGATCGTTATAGGTAGGCATGCGAGTAGGCGAAACCTTTACCGCCGCCCTAACGCCGCGTTTTTAGCGGAGTAGGTAATAATCGCTAGAATAATCCGCATTTGCGAATAATCGCGGACGTCTAACATATTTGATTTATAAAAACCCTCCGCGGATCGACGATAATCGGAAATTCGCGCGAATAATCGCCAGCGTTAACGAGATTTACACTTTATATGTTTGATATCTAATAGTTTGATTATTATTGTCATGATTATTATACAATTGTTGCGAATATTCGTGCGAAGAGTGACCTCCTCAGTGACCTCCTCAGTGACCTCCACTGTGACCTCCTCGGTAGGAGAGATAATAGCGCATCAGCTGATAAGCGTACACAGTATATATACTATCCTATAGGCTCGCCGGGGAATATATAACGCCGTCTATCTATAGATAAACTCCTCCCCCTTATCTATAGATAAACTCCTCCTCCTTATCTATAGATAAACTCATCCTCCTTATCTATAGATAAACTCCTCCTCCTTATCTATAGATAAGAAGTGGAGGAGGAGGAGGAGGGGGAGGTGAAACCTAAAAACTGCGGACATCGCAAGCAGACATCATCATTACATTCATCATTCAGTCGGACATACACTGGAGATATTCATTTGTATACATTTGATGATGAAATTCAATGTACATATGATTATTATTATTTCGCTAAAACACGAATGAGAACTATCTTTGTTATATTTGTGTATAAATAAATCATCTATCAATCTATCTATGCGATACATTCGATATTGAAAGACGATATGATGACGATATGATGACGATGATGATGATGTTCCGAAGATGCCATGAGGATGTATGCAGTGTTTGCCGTATACGTACCACTACTGCGCGCACTTTCATCTAGAGGTGGCGCGGGAAACTTTCGCTGCCTCGACCGCGCTGTTGACCCCATCGGTCAAGTGATCACCGATTAAATCGATTACCTATCGAGCGAGAGAACTCGAGAGAACGCGAGAGAGAGAGCGAGTTAAAGCGACCCGGACCTTACCGAGTGCTAGCCACGCCCACACGCGCGTGCTAGCCACGCCCACAAGCGCGTGTACACATCACCGTGGTCGTGTGTAGGTGTGCTTCTACTGCACGGTGGATGTTGTGGCGGTGCGAGTGCGACATAAACCGCACACCCATAATCGCACACGTACATCAGTTCGATCGACGGGGTGCGAATTCTCTAAATTAGTGTTCGATAATTATAATTTACGGATGGCGTTCACACGGCGCGCGCATCTGTGTGTCGGTGTTAGTCTGATAGCGTGCGTTCCTATTGGTAGGCGGCCTAAAGTGGTATCAGTCGCAACGTTACGTTGCAAGTGTATGGAAAGTTGCGCAGCCTGAGCGAAGTTTCTACATTTCAATGTGCCAAGAATATCTGCGAATAGGGCGTGAATTTCGCGTAGAATTAATGTCGTATAAATTAATCGTATAGGCGATCGTTCGCTGTTTTCCGCATCGGCCGGCAATCGGTAGGACACGGTCGTCTCATTACGTAATTCTGACGGCGACGGTGACGGCGCTATTACGTCATATATTATAAGTGACGTCACGTGACGCGTGTGACCTCGGCTACCGGCGATACCGCAGCATAGGGCATACGGTGTACGGGGTTCACACACTCACACACACTCGCACACACACTCGCACGCGCAAACACCGGTGATGTATCTATACGATCTAGGTGATTATCGATATTGTTAGTGGAACACGCGCGTGTACTTAACACTCGTAGTGGTACACGTGTACTTAACGAGTACATGTGTACTTAACGAGTACACGTGTACTTACGATAGTGTAACACGAAGTAAGTTATACGTTGTAGTACCACTATTCGGTGAACTGTTTTAAGTGAAATCGATTAATTGTGCTGTTTATTTAAAAGGTGTTAGTAGTTATATTATTATTACTACTACTACTACTACCACTACTACTACTACTACTACTACTACTATTCTACTATTATATATCTATTATAACTATGTAACTAAGTTTATTTCATACAATGTATGAATTTAGATATTAAATAGCAACATAACAGCAGCATAATAGCATAACAAATTAATAGCAGCATAATTGACATTTAATAGCCTTATAATATCAGCATAACAGCATATTTAATAGCCTCAAATGTTTACATTGTGCTAATATGCTGCTATTATGTTGCTATTTAATGTCTATCATGCTAT
>OZ025239.1:13450426-13461003 GCA_964019155.1 Osedax fenrisi | reverse complement strand
AAAAATATTAATTTTAATTTTAATAAATACATTAAAAAACAAAAATTAAAACAAATTATTAAAAAAATTTATTTTTATTTTTTAAAACAAAATTAAAAATCCTACTTCAATTTTAAACAAAATTAAAAAAACTCATTTTAAAAAAATAAAACAAAAAATTTTATTATTTTTATAACAATAAACATTAAAATTATTTAATAAAATTATAAAACTTTAATTCATTTTCGTTTAAAACAAACAAATAAATTAAAATTTTATACATTATTATTAGAAAAAAAAAATTTTCCATTTTATTTGTCTATCATGCTATTATTATTCTGCTATTATTTTAAAAGTATATTATGCTTACTATTATGTTGCTAACCTAATAATATCAACATAATAGCACAATGTAAACAATTGGGCTATTAAATATGCTGTTATTCTGCTATTATGAGGCTATTACTGTTTCCTGGGTAGTACTACTACTACTATCACCACCACCACCACTAAATACATACAATATATGCAATAAACTTAGTTACATAATCATGGTAGATACATAATGTACATAGACACATACAGACGCGGTACAGTATAATATACAATACTGTACTAAGTCATGGGCTTATCACACTGCCATATTTGCATATATGTATTAATATACACACGCACACGTACACACACACGCACACACACACACGCACACGTATTGTAATACGTATCACAGTATAATAGTTATACGGAATAATTACGAAACAAATATTCTTAATAATATTGCATTATACTTTCTAATATTGAACTATTACGAAATATGAATGAATATTTACTTATGAATATATATATATATATATATATATATATATATATATATATATATTAGTGTATATATATATATATATATATACATATATGTATGTTATATATATGTTTGTCTGAGTGAATATATTCCATCACGTATAATTTTTGAATTTGTTATTTTTAATGAATCGGTATTAATATTTACAATCTATAAATAGAATAACACCGTTTACTACTATAACATATACACACACACGCGCGCCTATGCAGCATATTCATTGCAAAGCAATGTATCGGATTAACGGCATTGTTAATTCATGACAATAATGTTATTATTAGGTGTACGGCTTATGGCACTCAGTTAATGAATGACATACAGATACGTGTCCTTAATGCACCCGTGTGCGTTATACCCGTATAAGGTAATGCCCGTATAAGGTAATGCCCGTATAAGGTAATGCCCGTATAAGGTAGCGCCCGTATAAGGTAGCGCCCGTATAAGGTAATGCCCGTATAAGGTAATGCCCGTATAAGGTAGCGCCCGGATAAGGTAGCGCCCGTATAAGGTAATGCCCGTATAATGTAATGCCCGTATAAGGTAGCGCCCGTATAAGGTAGCGCCCGTATAAGGTAATGCCCGTATAAGGTAGCGCCCGTATAAGGTAATGCCCGTATAAGGTAATGCCCGTATAAGGTAGCGCCCGTATAAGGTAATGCCCGTATAAGGTAGCGCCCGTATAAGGACATCCTTATCTATCGCGTATCGTTGCGATTACCGACTACGATGTCCGTAGTGGTTACACACGTTAAAGGCGATCATATACCATTACAAATTAATAGATTAACATTGGACTGTGTTTTTCTTATTAAATATACCCTTAAAATGAAGAACACAACTTTTTTATTTTTTTTATTAATCTAAGGTCACGCGACAACCTTGTGAAGTTTAACATTTAGTTAGATACACATTCGCACGTTGACCGGTATGTCCAGTGTGTACGCGTTGACCAGTGCGGTCTGATTACTTGTACGTCTAACCTCTCACGTGTAGCTAGACAATAATATCACGTGGGGTAGTTTGTTGTTGTTACGTCACGTTACGGTAGTGGAGATATAGTCGCTTACACGTATATCTTTATTGTTATTTATTGATACTACACATACACACACACACACACATATATATATATATATATATATATATATATATATATATACTATAATATATAATTAAATATATTTTGGGATATATTATTTATTTTATAAATATATAATAAAATACGAGTATATCCGAGTAGACACGTGACCTACTACACACACGTGACCCGTACACACACGTGACCCGTACACACACGTGATATGAACACACGTGACGTGTGGGTAACGCTAATAGTACGCAAGTCTAAAACGTTTAAACGGCGAATTGACACGTTACTCGCCTACAATCGACCGCCGTGATATTTCTAGCCTACTGTATACAGTATATTATAGTATGCACCTTAGTGTATACTGTAGTGTATACTATAGTGTATCGAGTATTACGTAATAGCGTTACCGTTGACCACGAGGAGGCGCGCTGAGATGTACACCGGAAGCGTGGCTCTCCGGAAACTGTTGCTAAGGACGCCGTGTGTTACCCCCACCCCTACGGCCTCACCCTCACCCCTTACGATCTACTTAATTACCGCATAGGTACCGCATAGCACACGTTTCAATGTGTATGTATTAGTAGTATACTAATATAGGTGTGTAGTAGTAGTATACCTATAGGTATGTATTAGTAGCTATATTAGGTTATTTATTAGTAGCTATATTCGTATATATATATATATATATATATATTAAGATGTATCAATATATAATATATACTATATATATATATATATATATATATATATATATATATATATATATATATACTATATATATATATATATATATATTTATATATATATATATATATCAATCGATATATTAATATATATAGTAGTAGATATTCCAGTATATAATACATCATTACATAATAACTTATATTTTATATACTGTAGGTATATGTGATATTATATATGATATTATATGATATTATATATGATAATTATAATTTACAGTTTAATAAATCGTCGAATTATTTACAATGTAATCCGTTATCTAATGATTACTAAATAGATCACAGGTGTCGCTAGTAGTAGATACTGACTTACCTACATGTAGTATTGCGCAATAGACAATAGGAGTGATATGACGTAATTCCGCTAGTGTTATTACTTACAACTATGACGTAATACTGGAATGTATTCAAAGTAAATTGTTTATCATTGAAATGTAAGTTTAAAGTAAAGTAAGTTAAAGTAAAATGAATTTAATTAAAATTAATAATCATTAACTTTAGAAAATACTGTTCCATTAATATACACGTATTCTGGGCTGAACGAAAATCCATTATTTTAAATCACCCTGTTATCATGTTGAATCACTAAATACCACTCTTTATTATTAATTTATACACGCGTTCTTTTAAAATGTTGCGTTGTTCATTAATCCTAACTTCCGATGAATATTCTCGTGATCTAATTATCTTAAAAAGTGTCCTCCGCTCAACGGGACTACCACCACTGCTGTCATTATACTTATATTTAACAATCATCGTGATATCATCTATAATGTATTTCTAAAACCAAGTGCTCACATGACATCCACGTGACATCACATCCACCCCACGTGATAATTTACTCTAGCGGGTAAACTTATTTCTCCCTCGCGAAGTAAGTGTGGCAAGTAATACCTTGCCGCACTTACTTAATATTCTTACACATAAATAACTTAATAAGGGTACTTATCTCGATAAACTCCGCTTCTATAATTACACTGGTTTAAAAACCTAAATCTGGTAATAATAATAATAATAATAATAATAATTATAAGAATAATAATAATAATATTAATTCGCTGACCACTTCTCTAATAACATATCTACTACTTGCTTAACTATTATACTAGTTGTATAATAGTAGGTAACGAATATACGCTGTATTAATATGCAGGGGATATATACTATACTAGCATATACAGGGCATTCTGAAAGTTATAATAATTAAGTATACTTTAGTAGGTATCTATCTTATGTACAGTGTACATTGCACAGTGTATATTATACACATTCTATCTCATATATAGCTGCTATTAATATATGATCTACATTCTCCCTATGACCGTATTAATGTTACTTTATTTAAGACATTTATTGATATTATATACCCTTACATACATTATAAGATTACGCTGTTTCTATCTGATACAATTTGAATGTGATATAAAACTTATATATATATATATATATATATATATGTTATGGTTCGTGCGACATCAAACATATCTATCATGATTGGAAGCCCTTTAAAAGTAAAAATATATTTAATAATTTATATTATTGTCTATATATTAAGTATATAAATCTGTGTATATATTAAAGTGTATATATATATAATGGGTGGACTTACCTCTCAATACGTATACAAGGTGAGCAACAACTAACGCGGACACTACGCAATGCATGCTATCTACTTATCTACAGACGATGTCCTTTGCCCGGAACCATCATGTCCTCGCTACTGAAGATTTCTCGAATGTTGCGACGCCCGCCACGCGCGACGCACGCCACGAGAACTCGCGCGCCAAATGACGTACGCCCATCACAGCTTTTCATCATGAATTATTGAAAAATTCGTAAATTGCTTTCCGTCATGTTGTTTTCTTAATGCGCGTTTTTTATCGCGATCAACCACTAATTGTTACACGCACGAAGCCCGCTATTGTATAACATATGTTCATTGTTCATATATGAATATATAGGTCGGACGTTATAGTTATTCACGATGATATATTTGCCTACGTCGTGTATAGACTAAGTGAGGGTATTTGAAGTACCGAGTAGTGTTATGCGTAGGCGATTAGTTCCGATACGCGGTGACAGGTGACAGGTGACTGGCACTATTCCTATTATTTACTATAGTACATATATGTCACATATATATCGTGACACCTCTTTCATAATACGGAATCATACACACACATACACACACAATCGCATACCCACACACACACATACACACACACATATATATATATATATATATATATATATATATATATATATATATGTGTGTGTGTGTGTAGTATGATGCGGGACCCACGTACTTGGTTCAAGTCCCGTCCGGACTAATGAAATAGGTCTTCAATAATATTTAGTAGTGATAATTATATAATTAATTATATAAATTATATAATAACAAAATTGTGTATAAAAAATGACCGGTTCTCGTTAAACCAGTAATGCTTTAACACGAGCAGATTCGAAGGGACATTAGAGCCATATGGTTATAAGTGAACATTTCATCTGAATTCCTTGATGGGATGAAAGGACTCCACCAACAATAACAATATACACGCTATGACATGTTTTCGTGTATTATAAATATTCGATGACGCACTAAATATATATTGTATGCTTCATCATATATACATTATGTATGCAATGTGTACATTGTGTATACAATGTGTACATTATGTATACAATGTGTACATTGTGTATACAATGTGTACATTGTGTATACAATGTGTACATTATGTATACAATGTGTACATTGTGTATACAATGTGTACATTGTGTATACAATGTGTACATTATGTATACAATGTGTACATTGTGTATACAATGTGTACATTATGTATACAATGTGTACATTATGTATACAATGTGTACATTGTGTATACAATGTGTACATTGTGTATACAATGTGTGCATTATGTATACAATGTGTACATTGTGTATACAATGTGTACATTATGTATACAATGTGTACATTGTGTATACAATGTGTACATTATGTATACAATGTGTACATTATGTATGCAATGTGTACATTATGTATACAATGTGTACATTATGTATACAATGTGTACATTATGTATGCAATGTGTACATTGTGTATACAATGTGTACATTATGTATACAATGTGTACATTATGTATACAATGTGTACATTATGTATGCAATGTGTACATTATGTATACAATGTAGGTATCGGTACACATGTATGTATATTAAGTCGGTATCCACGCGTTTGTTTTACACTCCGCTAGGTTTACACTCCGCTAGCTATACACTCCGCTAGCTTTACACTCCGCTAGCTTAACACTCCGCTAGCTTTACACTCCGGTAGCTTTACACTCCGCTAGCTTAACACTCCGCTAGTTTTACACTCCGCTAGCTTAACACTCCGCTTGCTTTACACTCCGCTAGCTTTACACTCCGCTAGCTTTACACTCCGGTAGCTTTACACTCCGCTAGCTTTACACTCCGCTAGCTTAACACTCCGCTAGTTTTACACTCCGCTAGCTTAACACTCCGCTTGCTTTACACTCCGCTAGCTTTACACTCCGCTAGCTTTACACTCCGGTAGCTTTACACTCCGCTAGCTTTACACTCCGCTAGACTTACACTCCTGTAGCTTTACACTCCGCTAGCTTTACACTCCGCTAGCTTTACACTCCGCTAGCTTTACACTCCGCTAGTTTTACACTCCGCTAGCTTTACACTCCGCTAGCTTTACACTGCTGTAGCTTTACACTCCGCTAGCTTTACACTCCTGTAGCTTTACACTCCGGTAGCTTTACACTCCGCTAGCTTTACACTCCGCTAGCTTTACACTCCGCTAGCTTTACACTCCTGTAGCTTTACACTCCGCTAGCTTTACACTCCGCTAGCTTTACACTCCGCTAGCTTTACACTCCACTAGCTATACACTCCGCTAGCTTTACACTCCGCTAGCTTTACACTCCGCTAGCTTTACACTCCGCTAGCTTTACACTCCGCTAGCTTTACACTCCGCTAGTTTACACTCCACTAGCTTTACACTCCACTAGCTTTACACTCCGCTAGCTTTACACTCCACTAGCTTTACACTCCACTAGCTTTACACTGCTGTAGCTTTACACTCCGCTAGCTTTACACTCCGCTAGCTTTACACTCCACTAGCTTTACACTCCACTAGCTTTACACTGCTGTAGCTTTACACTCCGCTAGCTTTACACTCCGCTAGCTTTACACTCCGCTAGCTTTACACTCCGCTAGCTTTACACTCCGGTAGCTTTACACTCCGGTAGCTTTACACTCCGCTAGATTTACACTCCGCTAGATTTACACTCCGCTAGCTTTACACTCCGCTAGCTTTACACTCCGCTAGCTTTACACTCCGATAGCTTTACACTCCGCTAGATTTACACTCCGCTAGCTTTACACTCCGGTAGCTTTACACTCCGCTAGATTTACACTCCGCTAGATTTACACTCCGCTAGCTTAACACTCCGCTAGCTTTACACTCCGCTAGCTTTACACTCCGCTAGCTTTACACTCCGCTAGCTTTACACTGCTGTAGCTTTACACTCCGCTAGCTTTACACTCCGCTAGATTTACACTCCGCTAGCTTTACACTCCGCTAGATTTACACTCCGCTAGCTTTACACTCCAGTAGCTTTACACTCCGCTAGCTATACACTCCGCTAGCTTTAAACTCCACTAGCTTTACACTCCGCTAGCTTTACACTCCGCTAGCTTTACACTCCACTAGCTTTACACTCCGCTAGCTTTACACTCCGCTAGCTTTACACTCCGCTAGCTTTACACTCCGCTAGCTTTACACTCCGGTAGATTTACACTCCGGTAGCTTTACACTCCGCTAGCTTTACACTCCGGTAGCTTTACACTCCGCTAGCTTAACACTCCGCTAGCTTTACACTCCGCTAGCTTTACACTCCGGTAGCTTTACACTCCGCTAGTTTTACACTCCGCTAGTTTTACACTCCGGTAGATTTACACTCCGGTAGCTTTACACTCCGGGTGATAATAGTGAACACATCTCGACACGCGCTAATAATATGATCAATACGAGCGATGAAAATAGGCCCCACAATGTAAGCCCCACCTATATCCACACCTTTATAGGCCCCGCCTACTTTCACATGCCGACACGTCATTACGCCATAACGATGAGATTACACCACACACAAGTGGCATTGTCACAGTGTATGGAATTGTTATAGAGTCGACTGTTGTGTTAGGAAGTATCCCAGCAAACAGTAAGAGTAGCATAATATCAGCATAACAGCATATGCTAGAGCCTCAAATGTTTACATTGTGCTATTATGCTGCTATTAAATGTATATTATGCTGCTATTATGCTGCCATTATGCTGCTATTATGCTGCTATTAATTTTAAAAGTATATTATGCTGCTATTATGCTGCTATTATTAGAAGAGCAGCATAATAGCAGCATAATATACTTTTAAAATTAATATCAGCATAATAGCAGCATAATGGCAGCATAATAGCAGCATAACAGCAGCATAATAGCTTGAAAAATGAATAGCAGCATAATAGCAGCATAATATACATTTAATAGCAGCATAATAGCACAATGTAAACATTTGAGGCTCTAGCATATGCTGTTATGCTGCTATAATGCTGCTCTTACTGTTTGCTGGGGTGAGCGAACACAACTGTACGCGTGGACGTGTTTTTGATGAAAGGGGGCGTTATTACTTGAGGTGGGGGGCGTTATTATTTGAGGTGGGTATTCAGCCCTATCCGTACCTTCAGTCACGCCATAATCACCACCATTATCACCATCAGCCCCATCATCACTATAACTGATAGTACCAGTACCCCCATCAGCACTACAACTGGTAGTACCACTATTCCCATCAGCACCGGTACCATCAGTCCCATCGGCCCCATCAACAGCGGTACGTAAACAACGTCATTACGCTAATGGAGTGAGGTGTCCAATTACACGATGGCTAATACCACCACCACTACCACCACTACCACTAGTAGTAGTAGTAGAAGTAGTACTACTACTACTACTACTACTATTAGATTATGTTTAGCTTACACGGCGGCGCCGCCCTATTGTATTACCACCACGGTTACCACCACCAGGGGGAGCGCGCATATTACGTTACGTAAGAGTGTCCGTCATACCGCAGTGTCCGAAGTCACGTGACCGCAGCATTGTTATACAGCGGAGGGGGCGGCAACACGTGTGTGTGTGCAACAATGCTGCCATTGTCACACCGCACACACGACAGGAGTGTGGTGTTCGCGTTTATATTCTTCTAAATAACTATCTACAAAATGTTCATATATATATATATATATAATTACAGATAGATATATTATGTAGATATATCTGTGAATATAATGTGAATACTATTCTCGGCGCGATTCTGTAGGATGCTTACAGTCTAAACTATAGGTACCCAATTCTTCGTATATATATATATACCAGTGTTCATTCTAGAGCTGCCCAGCTACCCACATTGGGAAGTGCCCTAATTTTTTGGGTAGCTTCCCTAAATATATTATTATATGGATTAAGTTTAATTATTAAGTTATTATTAATATAATTGAAATATCATGAATTAAAAGTATTACATCTCTAATTACAGTAATATATTATTTAATAAATGTCAGTTTTCCTATGAATATTTATAAAATGACGATTATATGTGTTATTATTCTATTATTATTTAATTATTAAAATAATGTAGAATTTAATAAATGGCAGATTTTTAATAAATATTTATAAAATGGAGATTAAATGTATTATTATTCAATTATTATTTAAGTATTAAAATATGGAGAATATGAATAACTTCTATTTATAATTATTTGTGTATATAAAAATAATACTTAGTTACATTATATTCACAATTGATTCTGTGGTGTATATTTCTATACCATTTACATATATATATATATATATATATATATATATATAAATTCTTTTTTTAAGTATTCAAAACAATCCCAAGTGAGGTATATTACTGTGCATATTTTAGGTACCTCAAACCATAGCACAATAAAGTGTTCACCGCATTCTCCGTTAACTAGTCGTAATCGTTGGCGAGATGTTAATCGGTCCAGTTTATTAGTGAATTATTAGTTACTAGGTGGCGATACCGGGCGCCACCGCCGCACGCCATCTCGCCGGTAATGAGTTTCTAACGAGATCCGCAATTCACTGAATTAGAAATCGATGTGACCGCTGATCTAATCGATGTTTGGGCGGCGGCATTGAAGTTGAAATATTAATTAGTGATTGGACGTTAATTACATAGACGAGAGCGCACCCTCGTCTACCCTGGCGAGCCCCTTCAGAACTAGTACTGCCACCTCGCGGCCGTAGCGTTGTCATTCCGAGTAATAATACAACACGCGCGGCGCGTTCCCTTGCCGTTAACTTACGGCCGCTATGTTTATAAAGTGATATTAAAACTATTGTATATTAAATATCGAATATATATACATACATATATATATTTTTATTAGTATTATTATATGGTGTATTGACTCAATAAATGATGTTTGTTTATCGGCATATTAATAATGAAATATATATATATAGGTCTTAGAATAATATTTAGAGTGATCTTATATAAATGTGTATAAATAAATGATCGGCTCTCGTTAACACAATGGATTCCTTAACACGAGAGCGGCTTCGAAGGGACATTGTAGCCATATATGGTTATAAGTGAAAACTTTATCTAAGATCCTTGATGGGATGAAAGGATTCCACAAAATAAAATAGCAATAACGATAACAATATATATATACTATTAATAATTTACCACGATATATAACTATAATTATATATAACATAATATAAATATACATATATATATATATATAGTATATGATACTTTTATAACAATATTAATGAGCATGACTTATAGC
>OZ025239.1:13385426-13442926 GCA_964019155.1 Osedax fenrisi | reverse complement strand
TTATTCATTTAAATATAATACCAACACAGTGATATTAAAGGGGGTATCCCACTACAAGTATTTCCGGCAATTTGACGGAAATATTGTAACTTTAAAACGATTTTCTATCAAGTTAAAAACAAGTGTGTGGGTTATCCCCTTACTTTCCTGCAACTTGCCTGACATATAGTAAATTTATAGGGGGTATCCAATCACACACAAAAACTTTCTATAGATGTATTCTGTCATTAATCGAGTGGTCTAATATAATTGTATTTCTATAAAATCGATATACTATTGTATACAAACTTTACAAACTTTCAACAATCGATTCAAACTTTTAAATTTTATAGATTATGTAAATATAAAATTACGTTGTTCCCTTGGTAGATCGAATGCTTCTCACAGTTTGTTTTGAAATTGAATATCGACATAATTTAACAAACTATCTGAACACGTTATTAATTGCATATTTGTTAGATATATAGTTCATAGTATAGTATATACTTAAACAGGCTCTATAAATATATGAACGCACTTAAATTAGTGTATTAGTTTATATATTTAAAAAAGAAAAAATCTACAGAAGCTGCATAATTAAAAAACTCTTGTCCATCTGAAAAAATACTAAGTCTTATAATTTGGCACAGAAATTACTCTATGATACATACGATACATAACAAGAAATCTACCTCCAATCAAAAATAGATGAAATAAAGATGGCGGTATCAAAAAAAAAGTCAGCTATGGCTTGGAAAGCAGTTAATGATGTTAGTGGAAGAAAAAATAGTAATAAATCTAAGATAAAAGCAATAAGTGGCGAAGAAAGAATAATTGTGTGGCATAATCACTTCAAAGATATTCTTGGAAATCCACCTTAAATAACCGTTTCAGCTATATCAAAAATTACAAATCGTTTAAACATAGAAACTGCCATTTTTACAAAGTATAAACTATTAAAAGCAATAAACACTATCATAAATGGAAAGGCTGCGGACTGGACGAAATCCCTATAGAAATCTGGAAAATAAATGAATTTCAAAAGATTTTATTAATATGCTGCAATAAAGTATATGTACAAGATCCAATCGATATATGGAATAAGGGTTGTATAATACCTTTACCGAAGAAGGGATAGCTGAGCTCTACAAACAACTATTGTGGCATTACTTTAACATGCATAGATGCAAATATATACAATCTAATGTTACTAAATAGAATAAGGCCTGCGGTAGATATTATATTACGAAAAAATCAGAATAGTTTTAAAACTAATAGATACCTCTGTGCAAATACTTACGGTTAGAAGAATTATCGAAAGCGCAAATGCAAAATATCTGATAACTACTATCCTTTTCATCGATTTCTCCAAATTTTTCGATTCCATACATTGAGGAGAGATGGCAGAGATATTCAATGCGTACGGTATACCAGATTAAATTATAAGTGCTATCATGATAGCATACAAAAATACTAAATCTATTGTGCTAATTGACGATAGTGATACTGAATTTATAAACATCTCGGGTGGAGTTTTGCAAGGTGATACACTTGCCCATTTTATTTTCAAAATTTGTGTTGACTATGTTTTGATGAAAGCATTAGACTTAAATAATGATCTTGGGTTTACCCTCATTGAGAGAAGGAGTAAAGGTATCCAGCAATACAAATTATAGATGTGGACTATGCGGATGATCTAGGTCCTAGCTATAGTAACCGATAAAGCCAACGAAGCAATAATACTTTTACATAAAATTGAACATGCTGCAAACGAAATTGGGCTATCTATAAATACTGGAAAGACGAAATTCATCAGTATAAATCAAGGAATAGATGAAGTTATAAAAATACTAAACGGTTAGAATATTAAAGAAGTTTCTGATTTTAAGTATCATGGAAGCTACATCCAGTCAACAGAAAAATATATCAATATCAGATTAGCTAAAAGCTGGGCAGAATGAACTCAATATGGAAATCTAGATTACCTGATAATATGAAACTTATTCAGAGCAACTGTTGAGTCTGTGTTAATATATGGTTCTGTTAGCTGGACTCTAACAAAAGCGCTTAAAAAAGACTCAATGGAAATTGTACTCGAATGGCGTGCCATCCTAAATAGATCTTGGAAAGATCATACAAACAATAAAGAGATATACGAAAATATACCGGACATTTGCACGTCGATAAGACAGCAAAGATTGCGTTTTTATGGGCACTGTTGGAGATCCAAATTGGAACTGGCATCGGATGTTATAATCTGGCAACTTACTCATGGTAAAAGAAAAAGAGGTCGACCCCGCAGGACCTACGTCTATCAGCTGATGGACGATACACTCTGCGATGTTAACGACATAACAAAGGCGATGGAAGATAGAGATGGTTGGAGGAAGATAGAGATGGTTGGAGGAAGATAATCAAAAACTGCCGAGCAAACTCGACATGATGGGTGATGGTAGTTTATATATACATTTATTATGATGTGTATCGTATCAATTATTGTATACACTGGTGTACAATTGCATAAAATGGTGTACAATTGTATACAATGGTGTACAGTTGTATACCATGGTGTACAATGGGTGCATACAATTTGTGATATCTCCTGACATCCAAACTATATATAATAAGATGAATTATAATGCAATCTAATAGACCAGTACACCAAGCTATCAGATGTGCTTAGAATACTTTAAGTAATCGTTTCTAATGTGTCCACCGGGAGATGTCGCTAAACCATACCTACCAATGGTATACCTATAGGTTACTATACCTGCGGACCTAACCCATACGGGCCTGAAAACCTGAGATATTTGATATAATTAGTCTGATAACGGTTGATTGAATACAATTTATTCTCCAGGATCATCTCGCTCTCAAACCGCGTATAATACAATACTAACATAGTTTTATATGTATTATTTGTGTGTCGTTTCGTTATTGTATTACTTATTATTGTCATGCATGGGTGATTTTTACTTATTATAATAGTGATTAAATAAACTATGTTTTCATCTATCTATGAATACATTTATTATAGTATATTATTATAAGAGTATAATATCAAAATAATATACTGTTTTAATATGGTACTATTATATTAGTATAATATAATGATATTATAATAGTATGATACTATATTTTTATAATAATATTATATGATAGTATAATATTATATTATAAATATTCCATATATATATTATTAGCATTATTATTATCAGATTTAGATATAAGTATACTTAAGTACCTGGGTAATTGTAGAAGCTTTGATGCTTGTCGAGAAAATTACTATTATATATATGGTATATATTTATATATATATATATATATATATATAACAAGCAAAATCTTGTAAGCCAGATGTCCCGGGTTCGACTCCAGGCAGTTATTGTTTTTCTCTCGTGTTTATCAAGAACTTAATAAACGATAAATCAAAACACAAGAACAAAATGTTACTATTTGTATTGTATTGTCTGTGGCCTCTCACAGTTTATAACATGTATAAGTCTGTGACTTCTTGAGGGGTCCATTTGTATCCGCTATTTGTATTGTATTCAATATATATATTTGTGATTTCAATAAATACATATCATTATTATATTATTATATATATATACATATATATATATATATATACATACCTAAATACGTTAAATATATTAATTACAGTTCACCCTTAGATATGTATATAGTATACTAACATATAACTAATAATGTATTACTATTACAGCTGTAATCTAGATTACAAATATAAGAAGAAATGAATATAATTACAGTAGAATTTTAATATGTCGATGCCATTCATAAAACACTGTATTTTATATATATTTTCGATTATATTTACGCTATATTGTACTTCTATATTCGATAATTTTTCGTTTATTTTTACTATATAATTTATTTCTGTTTTCGATTATTTTTCATTTATTTTTACAGTAGCTGTAAAACGTTTTAATTTCTTTAATATTTTAATTTTATTCTTTGTTTATTTCTATAACGTATTTTATCGTTAGAAAATATGTATACATTATAATTTCGATTATATATTTCGACTATGTATTTGCTTAAATAAATTATCAATCAATAAATCAATATACTACAATATACTATAGGTGTTAATAATAGTATTTAATATTATCTTAAATGTTCTGAATATATAATAAAATGTATAACAATATAAATAATATAGTATATATCTAATATATAGTATATCGATGTTTATATATAAGTAAACCTAAGTATATATCTAATTAATTTTAAATTAACATTGTATTTATTTATTAGTGCGATTTACCGATTACAGATTATATTCAGCTCTGAAATGTTCGCCGAACATTGTTCGGGTGTAACAAGTTAATATAAAAAAACGTAAATAAAATAAAATCGAGTAAAAATAAGGAAACATATCCATTATATATATACTAATTTATATAATATATATAACATCATATAATACAATTATAGTTATTCAAAAGAGTACAAATTAAAGTCCAACATTATTGAACAACTTTTCAAATGTGATATCACATGATATTATCTCATCTGTTCACGGAGAAGTATATTATCGGTGCAATGATGAGCTAGTGACAGGTTGTAATCAACTTTATTAATTACATTATAGATATTGATTTATTGACGGCTTTCTAATGCTGTGGTCGATGTGATGCTATATGTTTCAATTGGAAAAGTTATAATCCTACTACTTTAATTCTCAGCCTGTATTATTTATTCGATCCGAGAATGTCGACGTTGCTGATATTCAGCATAGTATGTATATAGAAGCATAGCTAATAGGTTTTCAGATTGAAAATTATAGTAGTACATTAACTATAGTAGTACATTCACTATAGTAGTACATTAAATATAGTAGTACATTAACTATAGTAGTAGGGGAAAGTAATCTAATACGGACACTTTAACAATAAATGGTCTTAACTTTTTATGACTCATTATTTGTATTCAAAAATTACAATATATTAATATTATATGATTATAGATATTATTGTAATTTTACAATTTTATTTAATCTTTTAATTCCATAGATAACGGGGGTGTCCGTATTCGTTACCCATGTCCGAATACTGACACCATATATACCACTAGATAAAATATATATTATTGATGAATCAATCAGACAAATTACAATTACGTTATTTATAATTAATTTTATAAAAAATATATTGTAATTTAATTAGTTAATAATATATTTGTTTTTATTATTTTTTAATTAATAATACAATTTAAGTATCTAAATAATAATTTGTTTAGAATTAGCTTTATTGGTGGTATTAATATTATAACGCACGCTATTATTATGAAAATCAGAATTGTTCATACGCTACGCGCTGATTGGTTATAGGGTGTCCGTATTAAGACATTTAGAGTGTCCGTATTAGGAACTTATATGACATCTAGATAAATGCATATAACTTAATGAATATTTTATAAGAAATATAGAAATTAAAAATACAATTTTTAGAATGCTTTATTTGTTGATAATATAGTGTTATATTGTATATCGATACATAATGTATAATCTTGAGAAGGTTTTAAGTTGACACTTTTTTTTCATAAATTTAAAACGTAATAAAAAAATCAGTTTATTGGATATATTAGCAATATTTTGTATAATTCAAAAATAAAAAATACTTTTTTAGACAAATTTTATAATTATGAATATTTTATTCATTAAACATTTTTTTGTAGGATTTATGGTTTCTGAAATACTTAGAGTGTCCGTATTCGGGTACTGTCATAAATTTAGTTAATTTCAATTTATATTTATTATATAATATTGTTAAAAAAAACTTAAAATACATGATTATTATTATTATATAATTAAAGTAGTAACATACTAAAATACATAAACATACTTTAGTATATATACTAGTATACTAGTAAAGCTTATACATTATTTATAATAATTATTATTGATCTGATTTAAACTTCTGAAATTATTTATACGAAAACTTCCACATTTTATAAGATTATATATAGTTTGTAGAGATTATCGTATATTGTACTTTAATGTTATCAATATAATAGGTCTATATTGTATCATTATATAATCTGTTTCTAATTTCAATAAAAATATATAGATATAATTATATTATATACCTATAATAATAATTTATTGATAACACATTGGGCATAATTATATTATAAATTAAATTCTATATCACGTGGACACTCTAACATTACCTAGAACACATTGTATATAATGAATATCGAATTCCCCGATGGATATTTTCTAAATCTTTGTTTCCCTATTTATTATATAATATTTAATATTGTAATCAATATGTTATCATAGTATCAATATTGTTTCTAAATTCATATGTATCTATATATATATATATATATATATATATATATATATATATATATATATATAAATATATATATATATATATATATACACATATTACATTAATCAAGATATTACAAGATAGGAGTATTATATATATATATATATTTAGATGTAATGATATTTAAAATTTAGTATCCCTTATTTACATATATAGATATATGAATACATTTTTATCTTATATATATATTAAATATATATGTTACAAAGCTTTATAATATATATATATATATATATATATATATATTAGTAATATTATTGATAACCCTTTATAAAATAAACTATATATCAATAAGGTAAGATAATCAACTACAATATATTCTGGAAATGCATCCAACAGTGCTCGGTCAACACGTGCTATTCGAATTCATTTCATTAATTTATATGTAAATCAACTTTAAATCAAATAATATAAGATAGTTGCAATCCTTATTATTATTATTATATATAGGTATATATAGGTATATATGTTTGACAATGATGTATGCTATATATTTATTTAAATCTAAAACTTGTTTTTAATTTAATTTGTGTTTATATTTTACTTATCATTATGCCTATATTAAATACATCGTATAACTGTATTTTATATTATAATAATTATTGATACAATAAATTTGACATATTATATTTATATTATATACAATTATAATTATAACTTGTATACATATTTATTTGTAGATATGTATATGTTTATTTAAACTTTTTTATTATTTTTTTCATTTTGTTCTTATCATCTTAAATATTAAGAATACTTCTTGAAAATATTGATAATCAATATAATAACATCACTAAACAAGTATACGAATAATGTATATATATATTTGATATTTTATTTTGGTGGAGTACTTTATCCCGAACTTAGATGAAGTTTTCACTTATAACAATATGGCTATAATGTCCCTTCGAAGCCGCTATCATGTTAAGGCAACCATGGTTTTAACGAGAGCCAATCATGTATGTATACACAAGTATATAAGATTACTTATTTATTCTTAATTTCATTTTAAAGAAATATTTTATTTATCCGAACGGGGCTGGAACTCGTGTCCTACTAACTGTACGTATGACGCATTGTCAAATCGTGGTACATAGGCAGTTGCATATATATATATATATATATATATATATATATATATATATATATATATAAATATATATTACAAATATGTACTCCACAGTATACACATTATAAACATATTATAAATATAAAATATATTTTTTGTAACTTTTGAGCTAAATATTCAATTTTTTTTAAAGTTTTAAACCTCTTTTATATTTATTTTCTAGTTTATTTCCAAATATTTTTTATATATATTCATGACTCATCTTTATGTATATTACAAATTGTATTATACTTTATATTAGTTTATTTATTTTATATGTTAATTATTAACATATATTACCATATGTTTAAAATATAGTATAACCATAGGTTTTGAATTTTATCTTATCCTTTTAAAATAATAAATTGCCTATAAAATTACTTTTAATTCATCTGAATCTTCTCGTTATATTATAACAACATCAGTATTAATACTAAATGTAATACAATATATTTAAGAGCAGATTTGAATTATAAGTCTAGAAAATTAAAAACTATTATCGATGTTTTTACTAATTTTATATAGTAAATTTCATTATGATGATATTAAAGATGAATCACAAAATAAGATTTACATGGTCACATTTAATTTAATATATTCCTATATAAGTTGAATTTAATGAATGTTTTTTTCTACAAATTAAGTGGTAATAATTAAAAATGAATATACAAATCGACAATATAAGTAGATAACAACTCCCAGGTAGCAGGTGTTTTCTGCATTATTTAATGTAATGAATAGTTAGATAATGTTGATATTAATATATCATAAATATATTTATAATTAAAAAAATAATATATATTCTACTTAGATTTTTTCTAATAGGAATAATTTGTAATTAACTAATACTGAAATGATACCATTTCATATCAATAATCATATTCTTCACATGCATCATATTTTTAAAGTATATTACATTTTAGAATATATCTAATTTTATATATTATTTTATAATTAAATTTGATGTAATTGTTATTACTGATATTGATAAATTAAAATTAATAAATATATATTTATATAATGATATTCACATAATTCGTGGTGGTTACCTGTAATATTTCTCATAATTATAATGGTATTATTAAATTCAATTTTAAATAATACAAATTTAATATTTATTATATATTTATTATACCAATATACAGAAAATATATGTAGTTATTGTAAACTATGAGAATTCTTTCTGTTAAGATTATTGTTTAAGATTAGTATGGTATTTATAAATATTTAAGTTATTTGTGACTTCATTTGACTATCTATTAAATACACACACATATATAAAAGAATATTTTAAATTGCCTATACATTATTAGAATAATTCCTTTGTATGAATATGATAGTAAACTTTCATTGTTAGACCAATATCGATATCATGATATATCTCTTCTACCAGAATATGTTTTAATATTAATATTGTATATGTATTTGTATTTTAACAATTGTATTTAATTATTAATAAATAAATATTATATTTTCTAAATAATAATAACGTGTGTACTAGCTGCTCGAATGGATTTAGATTATCAACACACGATATGCAAATCTTATTACTGACACTGACACTCTAACTGACACTGACACTGACACTGACACTTACAACAATGGAGACTGGTACACCAACGAAATACAGGTTCTGAGCAAAGTATTTGATACTGTCGATAATCGTGTAGGACTGGGTAAGAAACTAAATCATTATTATATTAGATAACACCTTACATTTAATGTTTTATTATGTATATAATATACCATATGATGTTAGTAGTTATAATACACCCGGACATGATATTATAAAATGTTGTGTTCACCAAGGTTCTACAAATATATATTAAACATATATATTTACTTATCTTTCAAAACAGGAATCTATGTTTATAAAATATATTTTATATATTTCCTATAAGAAATAAGAAATGAGATAAGTTCATATCCTTCATTATTATGTAAATCATGACTACGTTAATGTCTTGATAATGAGAATAGGAAAGAACTTATAAATCGAATAAAAATTATCTTAGAATTATATAAAATAGAGTAGTACTATATTGTATTTATCCTATGGGGTAATATAGATCATATTTGTAAAAAATATATTATAAAATTTAACATATTAAATTCGACGATATCTATTAACTATATATATATATATATATATATATATATATATATATATATATAAATATATAAAGTATAGGCAAATTAGAAATATGCATAAACTATTGAACAGTATTTACCTTTAGACGTACAGATGAGATGCCGTATCAATGCTGATAGAAAGAGTAAATAATGTAGGGATGAAAATGCCCTATATATCAGATTAAGAATAACATAATTGTTTATTTCGGATATATCTTCTATGGAATATATTATAATCTCCATATTTGATTCCATATCGTGAAACCTAATTAAAGTCGTTTAGGTTAACAATTGTACTATTCTATTAAACTTAATCATTGTAAATATGCTTTGACAATACCGTTATATTATTATAATTATTATGTGTTTCATATTCTTTATTTTTGTTATTATTATCTTTTTTATATATATTTTAAGCGCTTGTACATTTATTTATGTTTAAGTTGATATTGTAGATGTTAACATACACTTAACCTATACTGTGTAGGTAGTGTTACCTAGAAGGTACTAGAAGAAAAGGAAGACAGAGGAATAACTTGATGACGAATGTACATAAGTTGACAAAGAAACCGACCTGCGAGCTACTACGAAAGGTAGAAGATCGAGAAGGATGGAGAAGATTTGTTGTGAAAGCGAGCGAGATGATTCCCCCTACGATTCAATAATCGTGGTACTACAAGTAAAAGTAATAGTGTTACTAGGGGAGCTGGAACGATTTTGTATTTGGGTGGACCACAATGCATGTTGTGGTAAAAGTGGGGGGGGACCAATACATATAAGGTCCCCTACATTTTTAAGTAGGGGGGACATATACCCCCCGTCCCCCCTTGTTGCAGCGCCCCTAAGTATTACCTATATATCCTGTACGTACCGATTAGATAACCCTATCTCGAATACGTGTTTCTCGATAAGTCTACAGATAAAATCCATTATTACGTGCCCTGTTAACGTGTGGATGTTTACGTGAACTCGTCAACTTATTTACATGTATATATATTTATAATTTATCTTTATTTTAACATTTATTTTTATAAAATTTGTTTATAAATTTCCTTAGCTTATATTTTATTATATGTAATAATATAATAATATATCCTACAAATACTAATAAATAATAATAAAATTATATTATAATAAAAAATAGAGTAAATGACAATAAAACATATATATTTTTGTTACTTTATTCTTTTGTTGTTGTATTATTATATATTTAATATTTCATTATTATTACCATTTCGGGAACTTCACAAATTTATTCTAACCATTTATCCGCGACATTGTTATAGTTATCAATATTCTTAATACATAGTGCATGTACTATTACAACATATATATATATATATATATATATATATATATATATGTATATATAATAGTACACTATTATACAACATAATATATTCAATTACTATATAAATAATTAATCAATCAATATATAAATATATATATATAAATATTTTTATTGTTATTATTTTTATTTGGTTGAGTCCTTTCATCCCATCCAGGAACTTAGATGAAGTTTTCACTTATAACCATATATGGCTCTAATGTCCCTTCGAAGCCGATCTCGTAGTAAGTCATCCATGGTTTTAACGAGAGCCGATTATTTATTTATACACAATTATATACGATTACTTCTAAATAATATGTGAAGACCCACTGTAATGATACCGACGAGACTTTACTATCTATATACACAGGCAGTAAACTTTATAACCTACCTTATTATATGGGAAAATAACTCTCGATTATGGATTATTACCTATAGGTGTGTTATTATAATTATAATTGTATATATACAAATATATTTGTCTATTGACTGAAATTAATGTTCAACGCAATAATGTTAATAACTATGAAATATGTATAGACTGTATGTAATATACACATATACATTATATATATATATATATATAATTATTGAAAGCTATTTTTGGAGTACTGAGTTAGAAAGAAAAAGTCACATTTACAACAACAAAATCACATCTGGAGCAATGGACCCGCGTTATAAGTTTCATTGAAGTGTCCAGGCGTATGTTTCATTCTTAATTTATGAATGTTATATATATATATATCAATTTAAAAATATGTTCTATAGATAGATGGATATATCCAAATATTATATATATATATATATATATATATATATATATATATATATAGTATTCGTATAACTATAGTTATTACTTGTCGATACATCATGCACAGCCGTTACATATATTACATATACTATATATATATATATATATATATAAACATACGTTACTATATAGTAACATTCATGCGAATCGTGGCATTTGTAATGGATATTATATATAATTAATAATAGACGCTTTCCTTTTTTTTAATTATATCTAATTCTTTTATTTCACGAATCTACGAATAATGCATTACTAGGTCATGATTATTACATCATCACCACCTATATAATTTATAAAAAAATAGACGAACAAATAATCGTATTAGTCCATACTTTATATTGTAAATAATTGAATGCGATTGACATTATGCAATGATGTAATACGTACTTGACATGCATATAACCCGGTAATATAACCCGAGTGTAAGTTTGTAAAGTGTTACACTAAGTTACCATCGTTACAAAGAAACCCGTTCGTAAGTACGTTATTCTACGTTTTACTAGGTTCGTTATACGGGGGCGTGTCGCTCTACACAAGCGTATGCCACTATACGCGTGTGTCGGTCTGACCTATAGGTCGGTGTAGCACACAATAGAGAACTGAACTTTACAGCACATCACTTAGCGACACTTTCTAGGCCGCTTTTGTTAGCACTCTCCTCCCCCCTCCCCTCCCACCCACCCACCCACCCACTCGCTAAACAATTAACTCCTCTAACATTCCACTCACACTCACACACACACACACACACACACACATGTATTACGTAAGAGTATTAGTGGTCGCCTATCTAACACGAGCGCTGTGTGTCTGCATGTGTTAAGATCGAGTGTTGCGATTGTTATTATCAATAATGACTTCTTTATTTGTAATTATTATGATATATATATATATATATATATGATATATATATATATATATATATATATAATTATTTTATATATAAAATAATATATTATATTTTTTTTAATTTGGCAACATGGGATATCCACTAGCCCCTATGAATTTAACATGAGGGAGATATAAATTCTATAATGAAGTATATATATATATATATATATATATATATATATAATACATATAACTCGTGATGTCGTATACTAATCATATTTACACTACACAAATAATTATTATGTAATATATACTGTATCATTAATATTTATTAATTATTATTAAAATATTATATTTTATAAATTTCTTCGATTTTGATCGATGTCATGGAAGGACATTTTTATTTCTAGGCTTATTTATGTTATGAAAACATTTTATGGGACGATTTTTTATATTAAAAAGATTTATATATTATGAAAAGTATACATATATTGAAAACGTAATATACAAAGTAAGTGATAATAATAATAAAATATTAAACAAATTATGGAAAAAACGGTACTTTTTCAAACTGGAGGCGTATGAAAACGGTGAATTTTAAAGAAATGCGTAAGTTCTGGGTGTGAACCCAGCTTAATAATTATATGTTATAAATGACTTTATGATTTTACCTAAATATATCATTCTCGAATATTTCACTCCGTCGCAGTGTGCGACACACTGTGCGACACACTGTGCGTTAAGGCTTCTATTGTTACTAATGCATTATTAGACAGATTAAGTACGTACATTGTACAAGCGTCAAACATAAATAAGAGATTGTAATAATTATAATATAATACACATGTTGTGTACTTAATTATATATATATATATATATATATATATATATATATATATATATATTTACGAATAAAACTAAAAATATCTATTAAAATAAAATACTAAATAATTATAGAATTTTCATGTACAATATGAACTAAATTAAAAAAAAATGTTGGGTAATCCCAATACCCATATTTAAATGTTCAAAATGTCCATGGTCCTTAATCAACACCATGTTTAAAACCACTATTAGCGGCGCCGCACGTGTGTGTGTGTGCGTGCGTGTGTGTGTGTGTGTGTGTACAACTAGAGTTAGCCACGTAATCACATGCGATACTTTACGGTACATAGAGGACATAAGATATAGGACATATCCTTGGTAGAGGCGGAATCTATGTACTTCCGTTCTATAGAATAAGTGATAGAGTACTTCTATCCTTACCCTATAGGGTGATCATTATGTATGTAAAACGCACCCAATATATTATATATATATATTATATGTAATTATAAATTATCACTATATTTTCGAACAGAACTTAAGTATCAGATCTGGTTCGGGTAGGTACGAATAACAAAGTCTCAGCTCGGCTAACATATTAAACAGTATCAGATCGTATCTTCTGAACAGAGTACCATTCACAGCCCCGGTGATAATACACGTCCGATTATATATAATCACGCATGCGTGTGTATATATATATGCACAATAACAAAATGCGCCGCGATTCTAACGTTATTTATTCGCGTGTTTTCGGCGCGCCTTTATTGAAGAACAATAAATTAGGACAGCGGAGGTTAGGAAACAAGCTCTCTCGATCGATAATCATCTCGGCGCTAAACAACGCTTCTATTGTCCGACGATAACGCGCGGAATCACGCGTTTTCTCGCCGTATACCGTCCCATATAGAGAGAGAGACGCTACGAAAGAAGCCGCGGCCGGTCCGGCTATAGCCTATAGGCAAAAAGACACGTATAACTATAGTTAAAGATGGAGTTAAACCCGTTCGGCAGGGGGCGTTGTTAGCGCCCTCGAGATCGGGGTCCTCCGGGATTTCGGCGCGTTTTTAATGCACTCGACAGTCGATAGGGGTCGTAGTAAAACGCCGGGTTCTCGGCGGGTAGGCTAACACTCGCTTTTTTAAAGCAATATTTATCATTGTTAATATTATTCATGAATTCGCGGCAAACGAACCGCACGTATACAGCGCCATATGTGAGCACCTCGGGCGACCTTGACCTTTGCACCGCCCACTACAGATCGCCCACTACCGATAGGCGTACTACCGGTGTAGTATATCATAAATATAAAGTACTATTCATAAAATAATTGTATTCGGCCTATATATTATACTATTTACCATATATTTATATATATGTATGTATTTTTTGAAATATATTTAATACAGTTGAATTGTATATATATATATACACACGCATACACGTACATTCACACACATCCCCACACTCGTGTGTCTTCGGACTTCTGCTCTTTAATATTTACACATCTGACATTAATTCCCTAATAAATTCACATAATATTAACCACCACGTGTATGCAGATGATACACAACTATACACATCTACTATTTTCAATAACCCACACGAAACCCTAACTGAAATAAATAAATTAACTACTGAACTTGAAATGTATTATAACAAAAACTATTTAATATTTAATAAACTGAAACAGGTTGTATTTTCTTTCATATCAAACGTCTAATCCCTTTCCCGTTCACACATGTATGCATGTTAAAATATCTAATCCTGAAATAGAAATAAATGGAATAAACTCCTCAATTATGGAATAAACTCCCCAAGACCATTACTAATGAGAAACTATCACTACATACAATTACTTGAACTTAACTAACTTTCTTTACTAAATGTACATACTGACTATCTTATTTACTAACTTACTACCCAACGACACTTTACGTTACTGCATTCATTATAATGTATTTTAATGTATGGATGTCGTCATAATAATAATATTAAATGTGTCACATCTGAACATTTTTTTTTTGAAAAATTGGATTTTTGTGAATAAATCGATTTACTACTACTGCTACTACTACTACTACTACTACTACTACTACTACTACTACTACTACTACTACTACTACTACTACTACTACTACTACTACTACTACTACTACTACTACTACTACTACTACTACTACTACTACTACTACTACTACTACTACTACTACTACTACTACTACTACTACTACTACTACTACTACTACTACTACTACTACTACTACTACTACTACTACTACTACTACTACTACTACTACTACTACTACTACTACTACTACTACTACTACTACTACTACTACTACTACTACTACTACTACTACTACTACTACTACTACTACTACTACTACTACTACTACTACTACTACTACTACTACTACTACTACTACTACTACTACTACTACTACTACTACTACTACTACTACTACTACTACTACTACTACTACTACTACTACTACTACTACTACTACTACTACTACTACTACTACTACTACTACTACTACTACTACTACTACTACTACTACTACTACTACTACTACTACTACTACTACTACTACTACTACTACTACTACTACTACTACTACTACTACTACTACTACTACTACTACTACTACTACTACTACTACTACTACTACTACTACTACTACTACTACTACTACTACTACTACTACTACTACTACTACTACTACTACTACTACTACTACTACTACTACTACTACTACTACTACTACTACTACTACTACTACTACTACTACTACTACTACTACTACTACTACTACTACTACTACTACTACTACTACTACTACTACTACTACTACTACTACTACTACTACTACTACTACTACTACTACTACTACTACTACTACTACTACTACTACTACTACTACTACTACTACTACTACTACTACTACTACTACTACTACTACTACTACTACTACTACTACTACTACTACTACTACTACTACTACTACTACTACTACTACTACTACTACTACTACTACTACTACTACTACTACTACTACTACTACTACTACTACTACTACTACTACTACTACTACTACTACTACTACTACTACTACTACTACTACTACTACTACTACTACTACTACTACTACTACTACTACTACTACTACTACTACTACTACTACTACTACTACTACTACTACTACTACTACTACTACTACTACTACTACTACTACTACTACTACTACTACTACTACTACTACTACTACTACTACTACTACTACTACTACTACTACTACTACTACTACTACTACTACTACTACTACTACTACTACTACTACTACTACTACTACTACTACTACTACTACTACTACTACTACTACTACTACTACTACTACTACTACTACTACTACTACTACTACTACTACTACTACTACTACTACTACTACTACTACTACTACTACTACTACTACTACTACTACTACTACTACTACTACTACTACTACTACTACTACTACTACTACTACTACTACTACTACTACTACTACTACTACTACTACTACTACTACTACTACTACTACTACTACTACTACTACTACTACTACTACTACTACTACTACTACTACTACTACTACTACTACTACTACTACTACTACTACTACTACTACTACTACTACTACTACTACTACTACTACTACTACTACTACTACTACTACTACTACTACTACTACTACTACTACTACTACTACTACTACTACTACTACTACTACTACTACTACTACTACTACTACTACTACTACTACTACTACTACTACTACTACTACTACTACTACTACTACTACTACTACTACTACTACTACTACTACTACTACTACTACTACTACTACTACTACTACTACTACTACTACTACTACTACTACTACTACTACTACTACTACTACTACTACTACTACTACTACTACTACTACTACTACTACTACTACTACTACTACTACTACTACTACTACTACTACTACTACTACTACTACTACTACTACTACTACTACTACTACTACTACTACTACTACTACTACTACTACTACTACTACTACTACTACTACTACTACTACTACTACTACTACTACTACTACTACTACTACTACTACTACTACTACTACTACTACTACTACTACTACTACTACTACTACTACTACTACTACTACTACTACTACTACTACTACTACTACTACTACTACTACTACTACTACTACTACTACTACTACTACTACTACTACTACTACTACTACTACTACTACTACTACTACTACTACTACTACTACTACTACTACTACTACTACTACTACTACTACTACTACTACTACTACTACTACTACTACTACTACTACTACTACTACTACTACTACTACTACTACTACTACTACTACTACTACTACTACTACTACTACTACTACTACTACTACTACTACTACTACTACTACTACTACTACTACTACTACTACTACTACTACTACTACTACTACTACTACTACTACTACTACTACTACTACTACTACTACTACTACTACTACTACTACTACTACTACTACTACTACTACTACTACTACTACTACTACTACTACTACTACTACTACTACTACTACTACTACTACTACTACTACTACTACTACTACTACTACTACTACTACTACTACTACTACTACTACTACTACTACTACTACTACTACTACTACTACTACTACTACTACTACTACTACTACTACTACTACTACTACTACTACTACTACTACTACTACTACTACTACTACTACTACTACTACTACTACTACTACTACTACTACTACTACTACTACTACTACTACTACTACTACTACTACTACTACTACTACTACTACTACTACTACTACTACTACTACTACTACTACTACTACTACTACTACTACTACTACTACTACTACTACTACTACTACTACTACTACTACTACTACTACTACTACTACTACTACTACTACTACTACTACTACTACTACTACTACTACTACTACTACTACTACTACTACTACTACTACTACTACTACTACTACACACACATGCACATACAAACACGCGTGTATAACTGTGACATGGGGAGGGCACACATGACCACGTGTGGTGTGCCCTATGACTCATCAATAGGTAATCATAGTATTAACGTAATACTATTAAGTCATTATTTGTAAAACATCTAAATATATTATAACGATTTAGTAGTGTACAATGGATGTATAACATACTGTATAACATACTGTATAACATACTGTATAACATACTGTATAACTTACTGTATATCATACTGTATAACTTACTGTATAACATACTGTATAACATACTGTATAACTTACTGTATATCATACTGTATAACATACTGTATAACTTACTGTATAACATACTGTATATCATACTGTATAACATACTGTATATCTTACTGTATAACTTACTGTATAACTTACTGTATAACATACTGTATAACTTACTGTATAACATACTGTATAACATACTGTATATCATACTGTATAACATACTGTATAACATACTGTATAACTTACTGTATAACTTACTGTATAACTTACTGTATAACTTACTGTATATCATACTGTATAACATACTACTGTATATCATACTGTATAACATACTGTATAACATACTGTATAACTTACTGTATAACATACTGTATAACATACTGTATAACATACTGTATAACTTACTGTATAACATACTGTATAACATACTGTATTACATACTGTATACTATATGACTCCATCGAATTTATGATGAGGAACTACATTTATCTCTCGTGTTTAATTTGATGAGATAATTTAATGAATTTGTATTTCGTAAAAGTCTAGTGTTTATTGTAAGTTGTATTTCATGACGCACGTTATAGTGAAAGTTATAGGTAGTAATAGTCTTTTAAAGTATAAATAAAGTAAGTATTTTGTATTAGATAGAGTCTTCAGTGTTTAGCCAGTTAAGTTTGTTACGTAAGTCAGTAATGCTAGTTTTATATTCAGTCTTCTGTAGTCGGGTATATAATTCTAATAGAGCGGTTTATTATTTGTTCTAGTTTGTTTTCAGTTTAACTTTTATTGCAATGTCATTAAGCTTTTCTATAGAGCCGCTATAGCTTTTCTAGCGGAATGTGTGAGGGAGTAACATACATAGGTCAAAGTGTATTTATGTGTGTATGGGTTAACTATATATATATATATATATGTATAGACACATCTCGTATACATGCATGTATTCAAGATGCTCTGTACATACTATATATGCATGCGAATACATGGCGTGGGCGTGGTTTGTCGTGATACCCTCACACGTAAAAGTGGGCGTATCGCCAACACGCCTACCTACACATTACCTTCACCGCCGCCACCACACACTATAGAGCGTTGTCCGCATGAATTAGTGTCTCTGTTCGTGACATTTCCTCAGATTAGGTCACGTGTGGAGGTCACGTGTCCATTTCTAATTACGTAACTCGAGTTAGATATGTAAACAATTGACCCGAAAAAAACGGATAATGCGTATAACAATAACAACAACAAGATCAACAATATATATATATAGGTTTATGAAGATATGTGTTATTATAGATGTATTATTTCTTTAAAAAATGCCCTTTCCATCGATTAAGACGTGAATTAGGCCAAGGTTACGGGATTAACGGCTGCGAGGTTATGTGCTCGGTATGTCCTATACGTCGTGAGGTGGTGTACGAGGATTACGAATTCATTACATTAGCGATAATCGAATTAACGCTCTAAGAAGAAGCTGAGAAGCTGAGAAGCTGAGGAAGCTGAGGCGGCCGACCTCCATATTGCGTAACCACAACTGTGACTCGTACTTTGGGCTAGATAACGGCGATCGACCACTAATTACGTAATTGCGCTAGCGTGTTTACGACGAACGATTACATCATCGCCGGGCCCGGTCGTGTGTGCGATTAGCACCGACCGCACACAACTGAGTGACTGGTGGTGGTCGTCACGCTTCACTGAATCGCGCTGCGTGCAATACGCTGCATGTATATCGCGTGTATAAGTAAACGAGCGCATATATAACAACGCGAACAGGCGCGTGTATAGGCGCACGTACGACATGTGTGTGTGTGCGTGTGTGTATGGTATTAGTATAGCAATATTTGCATGGTACCTATATTTGTATAGCATTACACCCGACGGGTGTCACCCGTGCACAAGTATATTAACGTGTTAACGATGATGCGCTAGATGCGTATATGGGTGCGTATGTGCGTGTGAGTATGTGCGTGTGTGCGTATGTGCGTGTGAGTATGTGCGTGTGTGCGCGTGCGAAGTTCTATAGACTAGTTACCGACGCTTTCCTAAACGTTAAACCTTCTGCTACGGTGGCCTACTAATTGATATCACGTGATCACTAAATAGGAAGAACGAGTGTGTTTTATGGTATACTTATAGCAGTTACATATGTGGGCGGTTCGAACGCTACACTAATATATGTCTTATTTTTAAATAAACATTCACTAGTTTTTATAATTTAATACTTTGCTATAGTATTTGATTTTTAAAATATATAACAAGTACACATATGTTCCATACTAAATCATATACATTATATGCATTTTCACTTAACATTTATACGGTACAAATAAGTTATAAATATAATGTATTACATAATATTATAGGGTCATATATTATATAACATGGTTTAGCGTGTTAAAAGTATACTATTATACTGTCAAAGTGCATTCAAGAAACACCATTAAACTGAGACTGCACTAATATTTATTCTAAATGATTTACTTACTACGCTTGATGATAACCAATGCATACATATGGTTATTTTAGACCTGTCATCTGCTTTCGATACTATAAATCATGATATACTTATAAATAGGCTATATTATTTATGTATATATGATTCTCCCCTACTATGGTTTAGATATTATCTTTCTAATCCTCTGTATAAATTGGTGAATCGCTCTCTTCATATATAACAGTTACTTGTGGAGTACATGGATCGGTTCTTGGTCCTTTACTTTTTACTATATATATTCTTATACTATCTAAAATAATTCAATCCTTTTCTGGTATATCTTATCATATTTATGCTGATGATATTCATCTTTATATAAAAATACTTATTAACTCCAGCCCTGACTCTAATTCATCTATTTCAAAGTGCATCAGTAATATTAACTTTTGGCCACTAACAAATTGTCTTCTATTAAATGAAACTAAGACTTAACTCATCAATATTTTTCATTCTCAATCCACATTTCTATTGTTTGTAAATAATTATTTAATTCAACCTAAACCTTTATTAAAAATCTCGGCTTTATCTTTGACACTAATCTTAATTGTGACAGGCATATATCTAATCTATGCAAATTATCTAACTTACATATATATATAAAATTCGCTCTATTATAAAATGTATAACTATAAAATATTGTTCTAATCTTATAAACTCTCTTATTTGTTCTCGTCTTGACTACTGTAACTCTCTCCTCTGCTATCTTCCTTCTATATAAATAACTAAAATTTATCGCATTATTCGTACATCTACTAGACTTACTTTTAACTTATCTTATTATGATTATACTACCTATGTCTCTTCACTTCTTTCCTCACTTAAATGGTTAACTTTTAAAAATCGTTGCCTATTTAAACTGCTATTTCTCACTCATAAATTATTACTTACGCACCAACCAATTTACTTTTATAACCTCTTATATCCCATTAATCCTCTTCACTCACTTAGGTCTACTAGAACCATTCGACTAAAAACTTATCCATACAACAAAAGGAGATTTGGTGGTAGATATTTTAAATGTATGTTCCCTATAAATTCCAACTCCATTCCAATCAATATAAGGAATGTCCAAAACCACTCCACCTTTAAAACTAGATTACAGATATTGTTATTACGTAGGCAACACTGAATGCTATATGACTTTGGATTATTAATCATTCTCCTACTATTAGTATTGTATTATCATTCGTTATCGTTTCTTGTTCTCGTTCTGTTTATTATTATATATATATATTTATATATACTCATCAATAGCAACTGTGTTGTTGATTATTTGTACATTGTCTATACACTTTTGAGATATGTATTATATATTCAAGTGTTTAAATAAAACATTACAATTACAATTATAATTACATACATCAACACACACCCATACCCACATACACACTTCCATACATCCACACTCACACATATTAAATGGATAATACTGAAATAGAAATAAAAATGAATATGAAATATATAATGAATATATAAACACCTAACGCTAAATACACTATATTAATTAAAACAAATAAAATACCTTCTGAATCACCTCAAAATATTAACCTCCACTTATATAATATAAACACTTAATTATTGTAACTCCATACTTACTGATACCTAAATTACAAGAAAAACGACTTAACAAAATAATAAACCAAACATGCAGACTCATTTTTAAACTACCTAAAAGAACACACACTACGGAATGCCGAAAAAACTAAACTGGATAACATTTAAACACAGATCCACCTGTAAAACCCTCAATATTATACATACTTCCAAATATACCAATCTTCCTAAATACATTAGAGACTCAATTAAACTTAAAGAAATAACTAAATAAAGATCATAAAATAGTACCATCCTGAAACACAACCCATTGACTAACTACTCATCATTATGGAATAAACTCCCCAAGACCATTACTAGTGAGAAACTATCAACTACATTTAAAACAAAACTACACAGACACTTACTTGAACTTAACTAACTTTTTTTACTAAATGTATATACTGACAAACTTATTTACTAACTTACTATACCCACACTTGTACCCACACCTTACTTTACTGTATTTATTACAATTTATTTTAATTTATGCCATAACAATAATATTATATGTATCACGTCCGAACAATTCTGTGAAAAATTGGATTTTTGTGAATACATCAATTTACTAATTCTACTACACACACACATACACAAACATACACATACACATACACACATACATACACACACATACATATATAATTGCTATGCATGCGTCGTAAGTAGGGGAGCTGCAACAGGGGGGCGGGGGGGTATGTACCCCCCACTTTACAATCTAGGGGAACCTCCTATGTATTGGTCCCCCCCACTTTTACCACAACATTTATTTTGATTGGTTGGTCTCCCCTACTTACACACCATCGTTCCAGCGCCCCTAGTCGTAATCCATAAAAACGTAGCTTTATAGTAAATATATGTATATATTACGTGACATTATATATATATTACTATTCGGTAATTACATTATAATAATATTGGTTATCTTATAACGTTTAACTATATATATATATATATATATATATATATATATATATATATATATATATATATATATATATATAGAAAGTATAGCCAGTGCTAATATAACTATAGATAGATATACAGGTATTGGTAGCTAGCAGGTCATTCAACATTTAACAGAATAAAGTGCACCGTATAATACGCACTGAATATATGCATGTGTGTATTCAATAATACTGAGCTCATGTAATATGTATAAGTTAGCATTCAGGGTATCGGTATATATATATATATATATATATATATATATGTGTGTGTGTGTGTTTGTGTGTGAATATGCTTGTGTGTGTAAGAGTGTGTGTTTAAATAAACCTAAACCATTACAAATCTATTAGGTAAGGCAAGAACGTTACAGTTATATATATATATCGTTATCTATAGATATCGTTATCTATATATATATATATATATATATATATATATATATATATCGTTATCTATATATACCGTTATCTATAGATATCGTTATCTATTCTAATCAACGCTAAAGCCGCGCGATCAACAATGTTTAGTTATCGTCGCCCAGCGGATAATAATGAAACATATGGCATCAATAATAGCACGTGATGGCATCAATAATAGCACGTGATGGCATCAATAATAGCACGTGATGGCATCAATAATAGCACGTGATGGCATCAATAATAGCACGTGATGCGTTGTTACAACGGGGTTGTTTATCCGTATCAGCGTACCACAGTAGCCTGTCTTCGTTATATATAACGCCTATAGGCGTATGCTGGTACTAGGGGCGCTGCAACAGGGGGGCGGGGGGATATGTCCCCCCCACTTTAAAATCTAGGGGGACCTCCTATGTATTGGTCCCCCCCCCACTTTTACTATATAATTTATTTTGATTGGTTGGTCCCCCCTACTTACACACCATCGTTCCAGCGCCCTAACTGGTATACGTAGGAGTGCACTTACTATCACTAGTATGTGTTACACTCGCGTTACTTGTATAGGGAAGCTGCGTATGACCTGTTAGATTAGAGCTTTTACTTACAACAATAGAATTAACGTTTAAAAGTATATTTCTAAAATAAGATTACTTAACTTATAATGATATTTATATATAATTGTAGTTATAGTTAATTAATATGAATACGCATACAATACAATACATATATTACAATATATTCTTCATAATTATATATATATATATATATTATATTATATTATATAATAATACATTAGATGGTTTAGTAAAAAAAGTTACATATATCCCAACAAATAGACGAATACAATAAATGAAAATAAAATCGATATTTCAGAATGGTTTCATCTTTAATTGATCTCCACTTTTTATTAACGACGTTATATAACCACCGTATCTGCCGATAACTGCTGACATCGCATAACTAATCGAGCAGACGGTCACGTGGTACGCGAGAGAGAGAGTATCAACATCCGGGTGCGCGTGTGTATAACGCTACGGATTCGTAATAGAGCTACTTAACAACAACAAAGGGTATATTTGGATTTATACTAGGTCGGACGTTAGCGAGACGTGTAATAACATTTATAATAATACATAGTTAGATACGTATCAATATGTATCTAATCGATAAGTCTACGTATGTATTTATATTTATATATATATATATATATATTATTGATATTTATATTTATTCAGATTCATTATAAATAACGAACTCGTACGACAAGGGCGTGTGTGCGCGCGCGTATACGTGTATATGTGTGCGGCGCACTGTTCGCGCGTATGCATAACTATCTGTCTGCGAGCTTTGTCCCGACGTATGTCTGTACGTCCCTCGCTCTCTATGTTTCCTACTATAATATTCAGGCGGGCGATAATTATTCCCCGAGCAGAGAGGTCATTTGCACCAGTAAATACTGTAATTAAAGAGAGGCATGGAGGGAGGGGGAGGGGGAATGGGGTGTGAAACGCGTCACTTATGTGTGAATGTGGCCGGGCGAGGTGGCGTTGCTACTTCGGACGTATTGGTCAATGTAGTGGTCAATGTAGTGGTCAATCTAGTGGTCAATCTAGTGGTGAACACGACCTAAGGACGGACAATGGATGACTACGTAGGAGGGTGTTAACTACAAACAGAAATGTAATAATATAACTATTACGCAATCACTTTGATGAATTATCAACGTGTCAACGTATGCAGCAGCGTATACATGTGTGTGTGTGTGTGTGTGTGAGTGTGTGTATGTATGGGTGAGTGTGTGTAATTGTGAGTGTGTGTATGTGTGAGTGTGTATATATATATGAGTGTGTGTATGTGTGTGTGTGAGTGTGTGTATGTGTGAGTGTGTGTAATTGTGAGTGTGTGTAATTGTGAGTGTGTGTATGTGTGAGTGTGTATATATATATGAGTGTGTGTATGTGTGAGTGTGTGTATGTGTGAGTGTGTGTATGTGTGTGTGAGTGTGTGTATGTGTGAGTGTGTGTATGTGTGAGTGTGTTTATGTGTGAGTGTGTGTATGTGTGAGTGTGTGTATGTGTGAGTGTGTATATATGTGAGTGTGTGTATGTGTGAGTGTGTATATATATATACTATATATATATATATATATATATATATAGGATATATATACCTATATATATACAAATAATATTTGATTATCTTTTATTTATATAGTTTGGTTATGGACTTGTCTTAATATTAAGGATATTGTCTCTATAAGCTTTAGCTTCTACAATAACCCTGTAAAGATGTATACCATATAGTAGATAATACCCAGCTAATAATAATAATAATAATTAAATGCTTACAAAATTTTAAAAATAGGAATAAGTCAATCATTCATCACAAGAAGTGGCGAGATTCACAAACTCTTCTACATTATATATTAATAATTTTGTTCTGAATAGAGAGTATAAGGTTATCAATTATAATAATAAATCATTATTATATTAATATATTAATTTTATATGTTCATCTCACAATGAAATATATACTTTAATCAAAGATGATAATACATATGCATCACTAGATTACGATAAAGCAAGACTATTAAATGAATGCAAATCACATCCGTTTTTACAATAGATAATGGTGTCATTCCGTATCACACACTGAAAATAAATGAAACAATTAATAATGTTATATTTACAAGATAAAATCTTAGAAAAATGTTAAGTAAACTTTCCAATTCATGTATAATTGCTACAGATAAAATACAATATTTTATATTTAAAAAATTAATATTAATATTAAATATTAATATTATTTAATACATTAATTCTCGTAAATGTCCTTTTATGTGGAAATATAGTTTTATTACTATACTTTTTTTTAACTGGCGATCCTTCTATAAAATAAAATGATCGTCCAATTTCAATAACTTGTATAATTTCAAGGGTATTTGTAAAAATGATAACTAATAGTATTACATAATTTTTATTAAAAAATTTACTTTTATCTCCATCGCAATTTTGTTTTACAAGTGGTATGTCTGTTGAATTACAATTATTATCTTGCTTGAAAACATGGACATCCTCTAATTGCTGACAGCTATTAATGATAACAAGTGTCAAGGGTATTTGAAAAATTATAAATAATTAATATAAATATATATATATATATATATTTATATAAATAATATATATTATATATATGTGTATTGCATACTAGTCTACATTACCTATCATTGCATGTGCGTATTCATGTATGTATACTGCACGATTTTTGCATATTTTACCATACCTATATATTATGACCTCGTGAAAACTCAATTAATGTAGATGTCCTTAATTATTCACTGGCATTCACCGTGCACTATCCAATATAGTAGTAGTAGTAGTAGTAGTAGTAGTATTAGTATTAGTATTAGTATTAGTAGTAGTAGTAGTAGTAGTAGTAGTAGTAGTAGTAGTAGTAGTAGTAGTAGTAGTAGTAGTAGTAGTAGTAGTAGTAGTAGTAGTAGTAGTAGTAGTAGTAGTAGTAGTAGTAGTAGTAGTAGTAGTAGTAGTAGTAGTAGTAGTAGTAGTAGTAGTAGTAGTAGTAGTAGTAGTAGTAGTAGTAGTAGTAGTAGTAGTAGTAGTAGTAGTAGTAGTAGTAGTAGTAGTAGTAGTAGTAGTAGTAGTAGTAGTAGTAGTAGTAGTAGTAGTAGTAGTAGTAGTAGTAGTAGTAGTAGTAGTAGTAGTAGTAGTAGTAGTAGTAGTAGTAGTAGTAGTAGTAGTAGTAGTAGTAGTAGTATATGCCTATGGCATCGGTCCATCTCTAATTATCACCGTCGAAATGAATATTTTACAAGCTTATTATCTTTGCTTTTGTACAGTTCGAGCTATGTCACATGTAAATAACAACAGATTAAGCATAATACAAATAATATATATATATATATATATATATATTATATATATATAAACATATATTGAATATACTATATTATCTATAGATAATATATCTTCACAAATAATAATACGTGCGATATGAAAATAATTTAAATACATTGAGAATATACAATTTCTATTACCTATAAATAAAATAATAACATATTATCTATCTATATATATATATATATATATATATATTTGTTATTTGTCCTTACATCCAGGTACGCAACTTAGATGAAGTTTTCACTTAACCATATATAGAGCTATTATATATAGACATTATAATGTCCTTTCGAAACCGCTCTCATGTTAAGACATCCATGGTTTTAACGAGAGCAGATCATTTATTTATACACAATTATATAAAATCACTTATAAATAGTATTTTAATGCCTATTTTAATTATCCGGACGTGGCTTGAACCCGCGTCCTACTGGTTGTGTGTCTGGTGCCTTAGCCAACTGAGCCACACAGGCAGTTATACATATACACTCTATATAGCTATATAGTAAGTGTTGGATTTGATTCACAAATCTATTGCTACACAAGGTATAGCCTACATTCATTTTAGGTACTACAGCATATAGTGTGCATTAATTGTAGAATTTGTTTAACCTTTTCATTGTGTATATATATATATATAATATAATATTTATAAAGTAAATATGTCATGGCATTATAACGTAAGCAATGCATGTTCACATTTCACGAGTACGCCCCCTTTATTACGTAACTCTAGTCTATATATATATAGTTACGTAATAGTCTCAGCGGGGGTGGGGGTGGGCGATCGAGTGGGGTGTGGGCGGAGCAGGAATGGGGGAGCAGGGAGGGGGTTATCCTTATCGTGGGGGAACCGGTGTGTGTAAGTTTACTTTTGCCTATTACCTAACTCTTACGTAACTCCGGATGTTTACCGCGGCGAAGTTTGTTTACGAATTAGCCCCTCCCCCCTCCTCAGTCTCATCCTCCTCCTCCTCCTCCTCCTCATCCTGCTGTTACGTATTCTATCTTATCTTCGTGTTTAGGTGATCATCTTTACTACTGATAAAGCCACCCAGCGGAGTCCCATGTCGTAAGCCATTACGTATTGTTATGCAATCGGATGTCAATCATTGTATATATGTGTATATATTTTATAAATATTACACATGTGTGAATATATATATATATATGTGTGTGTATGTGTGCGTGTATATATATATATATATATATATATATATATATATATATATATATATATATATATACACATATGTATATTTATACTTATTAGAGAGCTGAATAGAAGTAATGTATATGTAACACTGCCTATAGGCACGCATCTCGTGTTTATTTATTAATATCACGGTACTTCCCAGTGCATGCGCGTATGTGTGTGTGTGCGTACGTGTGTGCGCGTATGTGTGAGTTACCGATACCTCACACCTACCTCTAGAGAGATGTAACGCAATACGTGAAGAGGTAGGGAGGGAGGGAGGGAGGGAGAGAGAGTTGCGAGCCTCTGGACGTATAGGTTTCGAGTTGCAGCGCGTCTACACATATGTGTGCGGGTGAGTGTGTGTGTGTGCGTGTGTGCGGGTGAGCGTGTGTAATCGCACGTAAGTGTGCGCATTCGTGCGTACGTACGACGTGCGTTCGTTCGTGCGGTTATTAATGTAGTAGAATAGATACACGTTACTCTATTTATGACCCCGTTCACACTGCGTTACATCTACAACGTACTGCTATAGATTGTGACCGCTTTTCAGTCTGCTGACTAATATAAAGATAGAAATATATGGTCTCAGACTAACATTAAAATACTAAATTATCGGTCGTGTGAACACTATCTTAGTGTGAAATCCTTATCTAGTAATAGAGAACCGCTGCCGCTTCTAACAGTAGTATCGTCATTGAAATAGATTTAGGTTTCACGCGGTTTTTACGCAACGATGTTTTCATTGTTCTATTAACTTACATGCCATATAAGTTAGCTTTTACTCGCCGCATAGATATCTATATCATTTAGAACCAACGTATCCCCTTACTTAGTTATATATTAGAAATGAATACTCAGTTTTCATTATATAAATACATTTTTTACATTTATAGTTTGATACGAGTTTTCATTATAAACATAGATTTTATTTTAGGTAAACTTTAAATCTATGATTATAAATAACACATTTGTTCGAAGTATCAACCCATATAGGTGGCGCTGTTAATGTTTTGTATACAAAATCGAACTACACGAATCACGTGATAACTCGCGTATTACATCATAAGTATTACATCTTTGTTTATCACAAATATGTGTAGTTATTATGTTAACATTGATCCCATTCAAAGATCATATATAGTATACTATAGTATACTATAGTATACTATAGTATACTATAGTATATACACATGCGTTGTACAAGTATCCACATAAACATATACGCACTTGATGTTATAAATAATTGTTGTTATATGTTGTTATATTATATATATATATATATATATATATATATATATGTGTGTGTGTGTGTGTAAATACTGGGTCACAATAACACGTAAGATTTAGATCTTAATGTGAATCATTTGAGCATTCTAAAGGAAACATATATTTTATATTATAATATTTTATTTGTATTTATATCTATTGTTATGTCGTTGTAAACAAAAAACTCGTAATAAATTATCATTATTATTATTATATATTAACATATAGATTGAATGTGAATTCAACATGGGAGAATATTTCTCCTATAGGAGTCCTATCATATATATATATATATATATCATATACATATACACATATCATATCATATACACATATATGTGTGATTATGTATGCTGCATACAATATGAATATATATATATACATATATATATATATATATATATATATATACATATATTTGTGTACACACGCATATATGCATGCAATAACATAAATACATACATTCACACGCGTACCGTTGCAAGTGCACACGCATACCGTTGCAAGTGCACACGCATACCGTTGCAAGTGCACACGCATACACACGATATAGGTAGGTGTATGTACTAGCAGTAAAACATATTGCGGCCAGTGATTAAAACGTCATCCACGGATTGCGTCATCCATTAGCGATGTACGTTACGTAATCGTGGTCACGTGTCACATACCACGTGTCACGTGTCACGTGTTGTAGTACGATGTGTTTACCGATCAAAATAGATAACTTATAGTATTATATTTATACATATATATATATATATATATATAATATATATATTATATATATATATATATATATATAAATATAATATATATATATATATATATATATATTATATATATATATATATATATACATATATAAATAAATATAAAATATATATACTTATAGGTAAAATTTAATTATTAACTTAAAAACTTTAAAACTTAACAACCACTGATGGCGATTTCACTGTATTTGACATAAAAGAATGTTGTGCTTTATTATCAAAAGAGAAGTTATAATCAAATGTTATATATTTAAAATTAGTTTTAGGGGAATGTAACCTAATACAGACACTTTAACAATAAATTGTCTTAACATTTTATGACTCATTATTGTTATTCAAAAATTACAATATATTAATATTATATGATTATAAATATTATTGTGATTTTAAAATTTTATTTAATCTTTTAATTCCATAGATAATGGGGGTGTCCGTATTCGGTACCCATGTCCAAATAGTATTCGGCGAATACGGACACCCTGTGTTATAATACGGACACCCTATATACCACTAGATACATTATATATTATTGATGAATCAATCAGACAAATTATAATTACATTATTTATAATTGTTTTTATGAATAATTTATTCTAATTTAATTAGTTAATAATTTATTTATTTTTATTATTTTTAATTAATAATACTAAATAATAAAAATTGTAGATTCAGCTTTATTGGTGGTATTAATATTATAACGTACGTGATTTTTATGAAAATCAGAATAGTTCATACGCTGCGCGCTGAATGGTTATATACACCCTATAGGGTGTCCGTATTAGGGACTTATATGACCTCTAGATATATGCTTTTAACTTAATGAATATTTAATAACAAATATAGATATTATATATATATACTTTTTACAGTGCTTTATTTTTTAATAATATAGTGTTATATTTTATATCTATACACTCTATTCTTGAGAAGGTTTTAAGATGAAATTTTTTTTCATAAATTTAAAAACGTAATAAAAATCAGTTTATTGGATATATCAGCAATATTTTTATATTTCAAATAATTAAAAAATAAAAAATACTTTTTTAGACTATTTATATAATTATGAATATTTTATTCATTAAAATTTTTTGTAGGATTTATGGTTTCTGAGATACCGAGAGTGTCCGTATTCGGGTACTGTCATAAATTTAGTTAATTTCAATTTATATTCATTATATAATATTATAAAAAAACTTAAAATACATGATTATTATTATTATGTAATCAAAGTAATAACATACTTAATTATACATAAATATACTTTAGTATACTAGTAAATCTTATACATTATTTATAATGAATTATTATTTTAACAAATTAAATATTTGAGTAATACGCGAGGTGAAGTTTCGTACAATGGCGTATTTTAATTATTATTATTACTACATGTAATAAGAAACAGACTATTTCACGATCTTTGGCGAATGAAATCATCATCTTCAGTCGCAGACGATTTATTACAAAGGTGAACATTTACGACCTCGTGTTTAGCTAAACGCAGACGATCATCTCGAAATTATCGTTCTGTGTTTAGTATCGCCGACTAGCGGTGAAATGTGTATGCCAAACTATAAATGTGGGCGGGGCTTGTCGATGGTGTCGAGTTGCTGGGTCGATATCACCCATATATAGGTGGTAGATGGGGCTCACTGACATGCGCAGATAAGGCTCCGATATTAGTCGATATAGACGTGGTCACTAATTAATTAGGTTCGATAACATCAGAACTTTAACCATGCATATATCGAGTTAAAGTTAGCATATATATATATATATATATATATATATATATATATATATATATATTACAATAAACCTGTAATATACTCATGTATAATATACTTTAGTGATAATATAATTATGTATGATCATTAAATATATATATATATATATTCTATTATGTTGTTAAGATATATAATAATCTATTTATTGTGTTTATCATTGTCGTTTTAGTAGGTAGTACCTACTAGGTACTTACGGTATCCCATCCACGAACTTAGATGAAGTTTTCACTCAAGTGACAACCTTTCGTGTTAAGGCATCCGTGGTTTTAACGAGAGCCGACCACTTATTTGTACACAATTATATGAGATCACTTCTAAATATTATTTTAAGACCTATTTATTGATTGCGACTGTGTTTTAAGCCGCGACCTGGGTGCCTTAGGACATCGCCCTACTATCCGCGTGTCTGGAATACTGGGCTTCGCGTACACTTTTTAATAAATACGTAGCTATAAATAAAGTATACAATAAAATAGCTAATATAACAATATATATATATATATATACAATTTAAATAAGTAACCTATCATATGCTAGTGTTACTATAGACATTCCGTACATATGTGTAGGTGGTGTTCAATGCGATTAGTACTGGAAGCGAGTGGCAAACATTAACACAAGGTCGCATATTAAATATGTATATGTAACGATGTATTCAGAGAGAATGTTCGGATTTCTAACTATTAGCGACGGCACATGTTATTCCCGTCAAATAAATATTATCTTGAATTTATTGTACATTATTTTATAGAATGTACTAATAGCAGGGAGATGCCTGCTAATAAGCATACCTATAGGGTTACTATAATACATGTATAGTAGGTTTATAGTAGGTTATGGCTACTGGTTTATACCTGAAATACCTATATCACTTATTCGCAATCACATGCATGTTATTCTATATATATATATATATAAATTGAAAGAGAACGAGATAATAAGTGAGAAAGATTAATAGAGATATACAGAGAAAGACATATATATATATATATATATATATATATATATTTAGATAGAAAGATATAGAGAGATATCGAATTAAATAAGCTAAGCGCATTCACTGATTCTCCTTAGACATTGTCTATAAACTGATTTCATTCATTCATTCATATATATAATGATACGTATAGAGATTGAAACACCTGACCTTACCGACATACTATAGAAGTATAGGTGCGCCCGTGTAATTAATGCTAACTTTGACAACCAGGTGGTCACGCTAACTCGTATCACTACAATGCTATTGACCCCTCGCTAATTGCTATAGTTCCTATACATATTTACACTTCGATTTCAAATATTAAAATATTTATAAATATAGTATACTATATTATATATAATATATATATATATATATATATATATATATAAATATATATATATATATATATTATAAATCCCATATTGAAGAGAGTTCGTATTCCATCATATATTAGTTTATAAATGTACTTAAATATAATACTCTTACTTGCGTTATGTAGATTTCAAATACAATGTGATAGATATTTGAATTTTGATAAATTGTAGTAAAACTATCACCGTTCACGAATCAATAAATACGGCGATGCCAATGAATAGATATAATAATTGTATATAGACAATAGAACAATGGCGTGACGCGGGAGAACAATTCGTCTCGTTAAGCTAACCTGGTGAACATAAATAAATCGTGAATGCGGTAACGAGAAAATCCATTGAGTTTCACTTTTTCGTTTGATGATAACGCAAGAGATAATGAAAGATAAGCGCGCGGCGTGGAATGATGCGCGTCTCTAAGTAGGCGGTCCTTATGATTGGGGGGGGCGTGGTCTCGAGTAGTCGAATTATTGCGAACATGTAATAACAGTCAATTATCGACGGGGTATATATATATATATGTGTGTGTGTGTGTATATAATTTATATACTATATATGTGTAGGATTAAATATTAATATTAATTAATACAAAAACAATATTTTAATTGTATTATTACTTCTATTTAACTATAATAAAATACCACAACATTAAAAGCGTACCCGTTATCATCAAATTAACGAATTATTTAAAAAATGTATATTAAAAAATATTTAATAACTCATTAAACATGTAATAAATATTAAACAACATTATTTTAAATATTATATTTATATTAATATATATATATATATATATATATATGATAATACCTTTTTACGTAAATTCGCCATATTAGAAACTTTTGCTTATGCTTTGCATACTGTGCGAATATTACATTTTCTAATGCATTCTATAATTTACTATTATTGTTCACTTTTTTTAGACAAGAATTTAGACAATATAATAGACAGGAAGGTATACAAGAAGGTACCCAGCTAACAGTAATAGCCTCATAATAGCAACATAATAGCATAACTAATAGCCTAAAATGTTTACATTGTACTATTATGCTGCTATTATGTTGCCATTAAAAGTCTATTAATCTATTATTATGTAACTATTATAATAATAGCAACATAATAGCAGCATAATAGACTTTTAAAATTAATAGCAGCATAATAATAGCATAATAAACTTTTAATTGCAACATAATAGCAGCATAATAAACTTTTAATAGCAACATAATAGTAGCATAATAGCACAACGTAAACATTTGAGGCTATTAGTTATGCTATTATGTTGCTATTATTAGGCTATTATTGTTAGATGGGTAGATAAGAAGGTAGAAAATAAGGTATATTATAAGGTAGACCACATTGTAGACAATATGATGGATCAGAATGTAGACAAGAAAGTAGATGAGAAGGTAGACAAGAAGGTTACATTTAAAAAAAATATTCTCATAAAATAACAGTATATTAATATTATATGATTATAGATATTATTGTTATTTTTAAATTTATTTAATCGTATAATTCCATAGATAATGGGGGTGTCCGTATTCGGTACACATGTCCGAATACGGACACCCTGTGTTATAATACGGAAACCTTATATACCACTAGATAAAATATATATTATTGATGAATCAATCAGAAAAATTACAATTACATTATTTATAATTAATTTTATCAATAATTTATTCTAATTTAATTAGTTAATAATTTAGTTATTTTTATTATTTTTTAATTAATAATACAATTTAAGTATCTAAATAATACATTTTAAGATTTAGTTTTATTGGTGGTATTAATATTATAACGCACGCGTTGTATATGAAAATCATAATAGTTCATACGCTGCGCGATGATTGGTTATAGTATTAATAAATCTAGAGTGTCCGTATTAGGGATTTATATGACCTCTAGATATATGCTTATAACTTAATGAATATTATATAGAACATTATATAGAACACATATAGAAATTATATATATAATTTTTAGAATGCATTATTTTTTAATAATATAGTGTTATATTTTATATCGATACATTTGTATATTCTTGAGAAGGTTTTAAGTTGACATTTTTTTTCATAAATTTAAAAACGTAATAAAAAAATCAGTTTATTGGATATATCAGCAATATTTTGGATAATTAAAAAATACTTTTTTAGACTATTTATATAATTATGAATATTTTATTCATTAACATTTTTTGTAGGATTTATGGTTTCTGAGATACCGAGAGTGTCCGTATTCGGTTACTTTCCCCTAAATCACTGTATATATATAAATGATTCAAAACAACTGTTTGGGTTATTATCATCATATATATTTTTCAAATTGTAATCTAATAATGAATAGGTTACAATAACCTAGTTATATTATTAATATCAGATGCTATAACTTTCAGAATTTAAAGATCTGAGTGTTATGCCATAACTGTTATTGAGTTAGTATTAAATTACATATATACAATGTATTAGGTATTTATATTGAATATATATTGAGAACATAAGTAGGGGAAAGTAACCGAATACGGACACTCTCGGTATCTCAGAAACCATAAATCCTACAAAAAATATTTAATGAATACAATATTTATAATTATATAAATAGTCTAAAAAAGAATTTTTTATTTTTTAATTATTCAAAATATTGCTGATATATCCAATTAACTTTTAATTTTTTTATTACGTTTTTAAATTTATGAAAAAAAATTCTATTAAATATCTTCTCAAGAATATACAAATGTATCGATATAAAATATAACACTATATTATTAAAAAATTAAGCATTCTAAAAAATTATATATATAATTTTTATATTTGTTATCAAATATTCATTAAGTTATAAACATATATCTAGAGGTAATATAAGTTCCTAATACGGATAGTTTCCGTCGGACACTCTAGATGTCCTAATACGGACACCCTATAACCAATCAGCGCGCAGCGTATGAACTATTCTAATTGTTATAAAAATATGGTGCGTTATAATATTAATACCACAAATAAAGCTAAATATAAAAATGTTATAATTTAGATACTTAAAGTGAATTAGGAATTAATTAAAAAATAATAAAAAAAATAAATAAATTATTAATTATAATTAAATTAGAATAAATTAATTATAAATAATGTATAATTGTAATTTGTCTGATTGATTCATCAATAATATATAGTTTATCTAGTGGTATATAAGGTGTCCGTATTATAACACAGAGTGTCCGTATTCGGATATGGGAACCGAATACGGACACCCCCATTATCTATGGAATTAAAAGATTAAATAAAATTTTAAAATCACAATAATATCTATAATCATATAATATTAATATATTGTAATTTTTGAATAAAAATAATAGTGTCCGTATTAGGTTACTTTCCCCTATATTGAAGAGTATCGAATTTGAACTAATATTTATAAAGTTATACAAATTAGGTATCTAAAAGTGGCCACATTACCCATATTTCCCCTAAATCATGTTTCTATATAAAATAAAAACTTTTAAAAATATATCATTTAAATTAATTATAATTTAAAACATAATTAATTAATTTAATAATCGTCATACTTTAATTTGAATATAACCGATCTTCCCGATATAACCCAGCTAACAGTAATAGCATACATAATAGCCTCAAATGTTTACATTTTTATGTTATGCTATAGCAGCTGCTATTATGTTGCCATTAAAAGTATATTATGCTGCTATTATTTTGTAATTCTAATTTGCTATTATAATAGCAACATAAAAGAAGCATAATAGCATTACAAATTATAATAGCATCATAAATTATGAAGTCTATTATGATTCATAATAGACTTTTAACATAAAGCAGCATAATAGCAAAATTTAAAATGTTGAGACTATTATTCTGTTATTAGTAATAACTTATTGGTAGCTTGGAATGTCAGTTTTAGAATTTGTAATGCTAAAATAAAGAATATGGTATATATTTAAATAATCAATATTCATAGATGGCTTTTTATTTATAATAACATAATGTGATAAGTTGTCTATTTATATATTTCATACATGTCATAATTAAATTGTAAATATTTAGAATAAATTTACTCAGAATAATTATTTTTACAAATTTCACAGTAAATTCAAATCATTCAATGCTTTCAATTAATTTAAATTTGCAGATAATATATAATATATAATTACACAATATTTGCATTTTTTTAAATTTAATAATTAGTAAAATTTTAAATATGCATAATTTTATCTTTTATTTTTTAAATAATAATTTATTAATAAAACATCATTTATATTATATTATTATTATCAGATTTACGTTTATACTAGGGTTTTTGTAGAATCTAAAGCTTATCGAGACAATTACCCTTAATTTTAAAGCAAGTCCAAATAAACTAAAAATATTAGATGACTATTATCCTGTTTACATAGATACAATCATAGATTTATAGTATAAATCTATGGATACAATACAATGAATAAAATAGAAAAATAATATAAATTGTTCGAACTTGCCATAAAATTATGATATCACCATTTAATTATTTATAAATAAATAATAAGTACTATAACATAATAATATAGATGTTATAGTGAAAATAAAAAAAATGAAATAAAACTGAATAAAACTTTATAAAACACAAAAAAAAGTATATTCAGAAAGATGGTAAAAACTTTATATAACATTTTTATTTGTATATTTTTTTATTTTATTATTTTTTTTTTCTCATAAATTTATTTCAGTAAATAAGTTTTAGAAATTTTTTAGTAATACTTTAGAATAATGTAATGAATGTAGAATATTTTTTAAACTAAAATGTTAGTTTTAATTATTAATTTTTAATTAAATGTCAATAAAGAGAAATAAAACAATGAAGTAAAATCAAATATAAAAGAAAAAAGATTCAATAAAAAATGTTTATGTAATTAAAAATAAAGTCAAATCATATTATTAGTCATATTATTAGTCAGAGGAAAATAAAAAATATTAAAAAAAAAGAAATGCCAAATGGTATTTAATTTATTTTATTATTTTTATATAAACGTCAATACAAAAAAGAAAGTAAATTAAAATATAAAATGCAAAAGTTCAGTAAAATAATATTATTGTCTGGAAAATAAAACACAAAATTATTAATTTTTTTTAATTTTTATATAAACGTCAATAAATTAAAATAAGAATAAAATGCGTATCTTAGTATAAAATAAAATATTAGATAAAAGTCATGATAAAAGATTAAAAATTAGAAAAATGAGATTTAAATTATAAGTATACTGAGTATGAAGATAACAATTTTGTATACATACCGTTCCTGAATAATTTATAATTTGAAATCTTTTTTAAATTATTTTCAAGCTTATTCCAGGTAATTGGTCCAACATATATTAAAGTTCTTCTGCAGTTCTATACTTTATTTTCTATAAAAAAAAGCAATTTTTATAGATCTATATAATATCTAAAATGTTCTTAAATATTGTATTGAATAAATAAAAAATAAGTTTATTCACTTTTAGTAGATTACACTACACAATACACCGAAGGTTCCAGCATTAGATACATCTTTATAAAATATTCAATTTAAAAATACTATATAGAAGATTTTATATAATATTGTTATACTTTTTGATCAAACAATGTATGCTTTTTATTATAATTGTATCAAATCAATATATTTATATTTTCAAAAAGTACCTTATTTTAAAGATAATGAATTAATATTTTAAATATTTTAAAGTAAAATAATTGGTGATATCAACAATTATAATGAACACTTCCACGTTATAAATTATTTACAAAAGCTAACTTAGCACGTCCCCAATACACGGATTAATTCTATAGAACCTGTTTATTATTTCTAAATATAACATAGATGGTATAACACAAGTATCAGAAATATTATAAGTAAGTAACAATTGAAATCTGCCATTATTTACATACGATGATTTCTATAATTTATTTTAATAATTGATATATGTTAATTATATAAATTAGTATTTTATTTAGTAATACTATATTAACTTTAATTAATATGTTGACTAATTATTAAATGCAATTAATTGTATTCATTAAAAATTATAATATTTATTATTAAGAATTAAAAGTAATTAATTTTATAAATTACAATGGAACAATATCTAATGATAGTTAGTATATATATAGAATATACAAATAAAATAGGAACATAAAATCATTATTTAAATATATCTTATAATTTTAACATATATATTATTTCTCACTATTAAACATACTTCGGTGTGAGCATTACATAGACACATATTAAATCTAGACACACTGGTGTAGACATATTTACTTTACTGAGAGTTTTGGCAAGTTCACAAAGTTTATAATTTCCGACGAAATTCTTGAACTAGTGATGGACTAGTATATGACAGCCAATTCCTTGAACACAGTTGAACCTTCTGTGTACCGGTCATATAGGATATCAACGTAGTAGTTAACGCTGATCCTACTCGGTTTTTGTAATATATATGTTGTATATAATATATATTAATATATCTATAAAATATGATAGGAACTTGAATATGTCAGGTTATATACAAATATTATTTTAATTAAATATATTGAATTTTATAAATAGTATTCATATAATTAAATTAATCATAGCTGTAGTATGTTAAAAAATCAAATCATTAATTATATTAAATTTATAATCTAAAATGTAACCTAATTATTAGAAGTAGTAAAATATTAATCATTATTTTTTACTAGCTTATGTTTAATGCCTATTTATGTACTTATTTATAGTATTTTATACAGTATTATTATTAATAATATATTTATTTCAAAAATAATCTAGTTACTTAATGAATTTATTACTATATTCATTGCTATTATAATATTATATACATTATATTAAAATTAGGAACACTAGTCCCATTATTTTATTTAATATAACTTTTATATGATTATATAACTATATATATATATTATTCCACATATTTTTAATTTATTTTAAATATATAATAATGAAATGAATTAATAATTTGAGGATATATATATTTATTTAGTTGTCAATTGAAATATTATTTTTATAAATCATATATGTATAACTATATAATCAGACTGATAACTATATTAATGTGGCATCAATATATTCATCACAAATTACTCACAAAATATATTGTTAAATGGTTCACACCGAATTAGAATATGAATTACACTTTTTGTCTTTATAATTTTCTTTTTTGCTCATTTCTTTTTTAATTGGAAATTATCTTTAAAACAAACTTGTCTACCTATATATAAATATAATTTCAAATAAAGTTATTTATATAATATATACATATTAATAAACATTAAATACACCTATAGGTATATACAAACAATACATATAAATAATTAAAAGTATATAATAAACATCGTAGGGGACGTAGGGGGGGGGGGTTTTGGTCGATCTAATTTGGCACTCGCATTACTAGCCTTACTGTGAATATCTAATCATAGTATTTGACTTTTTTAAATATTTATTAAAAATAAAAAAATTATATATCAGTATCAGCCCTATATATAATCAGATAATAAAATGTTAAATTAATATTTATTTTAATGATATGATATGTACACATAATTTTAACTAATTATATATTATATGAACTTTGACCATTAATTATAAGCTATTTATTACAATAATATAGGAGAAAATGCACTTTTTACATAATCAATAATGTAAATCAATATATTTAATTTTTGTAAAATTGTCTTCAAATATTAGGTGACATTGACATAACACACAGTTCGTTAATGTAAAATATTTTCATATTACTTACAGTTATGATTATATTGGCATCGACAAAATCCCCTCACGTCCTCTAGTATTTTATAATTATAAATGAATACACATGGGTCCAGAAATACTTGTAATGGATACCCCTTAACAAAGATTTGTTAAGGTATCTCAAAAAGTTTACACAAAGTATATTATATAATAATAAGAATACAAATAATAATAATAATAATAATAAAATATAATACTTATTAAAACATTAATTATATTATGTTGAACACAAATTGTGTATAAACTATTTTAATATATATTATTTCAGTAATATTATATTATTTATAGAATTCTGTATATATTCTCTTCAAAATAATATTTATTTATATTAACTAAATTCTAAACTATATTAACTTTCTCTGTTGTAATTTTCATCTAAACTTTGTAGAGCTCATTGGGTTGAAGTTGAATATCCTATATAATGTAAGTAAATATACAATACAAATAATATATAGGTGATTATTATATATCTGTATATATTTTGCATAACAGTGCAATATTGTAATAAATAATTATCTATATATAAATTTAACTATTTAAAATTAATAAAGCTGATTTAATTTTTACAAAAATATACTATTATTTATATAATCAAATTAATGAATTATTTTTAAACATAAATTTAAGTAATAATATATTACATAATAAAAAACTGACTTTTTTCCAGTGAAGCTATCTCAACAACCTCATTACTATTATATCACTACATTACATTATAATTAGAAATAATTAAAATTAGGCACACTGATCCAAGGTTATCAAATATGGGTTACATTACCTGAGGCTCTTTAAATCGTACAGTTCCTGTGTGCAGCTATCGCCCGTCTTGCATACCACCCTCATCTCATCAACAGATGGGGTATTTGCATCTAGATACCATTCAACTGTGATATGTCCACGTACAGGTGTGAATTTACCTCCAAGGCCACGGACCTGATAACAGATTTCCTCCTCATATTACTATATATTATTTAATAATTGTAAAGGTCAAATATGGTACCGGATAAATATATATTATTTTAATATTAATGATGATAAATTATAAAATATATTTTTATAATTAATGATTTTATAATAATTCTGAAAAATAATATGTTGTATATATTGGTACCTGGTATTAAACCAGAAAATGTTGTATCTAACTGCAGAGGTTGAAGTTTATACAATATTTAAGATATATAGATATTGTATTATATTGTATAAGATATATATATATATATATATATATATATATATTAAAAAATCAATTCATTTTTAGCATAAATTTAACTATGAATATTCATAATTATATGAATTATTTGAGAATTATGTATATATTTGTAATATTTTGTAACCATTATCCTGGCATTTAAGCCCTATCGCATGTACACTGTACATTGTATAATAATGTTATACATAATGTCTATATAATAATGTACTATAATAAATATTACTATAATCTATTATATAAAAATGTATATATAAATTAAAACTATTTCTACATTTTTAAATATAGTAGGGTCATAAAAACATGTTTTATGTGATTTATATATTGTTTTTGGATGTAAATTTTTCATAGATACTAAATTACACACGTAAATGATAGTTTTATGGAATAATATATTTTTTTTATGATATTTAACCATTTATACACTGCGATAGGGCCTTAACCAGCCGATTTTGGCTCTACTCTTATAGAGATCAAAGTTCATATAATATTTAATAGATATATTAATATGGATAAATATTATATTGTCTATGAATATAAATAACATAAAACTATTAATAATTAATATAATTAATAATATAATTAATGAATTAATTTTTTAACATAAATTTAACTATTAATAATTTAATTACAGTGAATCCTCTATACGAAACTCTACGTTTTTTCCAACAATTTTTTTCTTAGGTTTTTACTTTTCCAATGATTTTCAGAATTAATTTATAGATGAAAATACATGTCAGTAATCAAAAGAATATTTTAGAAATATTAATTATTTAAAATAGTTTTTAATAATTGCTTGTGTTAAAATAAATTCACTTCTACCATTAGTTGTACTGACTACAATTAGTGTATTACATGACTATCTATTGTAGTGTAAACATGTTAATTATTACAGCTCTAAATAATGGATATCGACATATATTACAATTACATTGTTATTATTAAATTAGATTTCCTTTATTACAAAATTGTCCATGTAAATTTAGATGAATTAAGGTGGTTTCACACAAAAAATAACAACCAGGTATCACATAGTATAAACATTAGGCAGCTTGTGTGTGAACGACTATACAGGTCGGCGGCACACACCTTGTATTTATATATATAAATTACCTATTAAATCTTAATGACTTTTCAGATATCGGATAAATGTTTTTAAATGAATAAATAAATAATTTGTATTGCCTGGTATCAGGCTGTTATTTTTGGTGTGAACAATTTTTACCCATTTACTTTAATTTGTTATCTATATGTAGGTATTGTGGTCGATAGTAACACTTGCTGATAACACCACATTCTTTAAATATTTGTTATATATTTAATCTGCTATATTATATTAAAAATAAATTTTAAATATATACAAATAATGTAACCTAAGGTTTTTTTGATAAATATTAAGAACATTTTATTTTTTATTTTTAATGGATAATCAAAATAATGGATAAAATATTTATATAAATGATAAATGTTTTATATCATAATTCATATACTTAAATTATTAAAATTGTTTTCATATATAATGTTTTGATATCAGTTTTAAAATATTGTTATCGACCACAATATCTGCACCAATCACAATACCATACAATATCATACAATACCATTCTCCCAAAATTAGTACAATATTGTAGTATCAGAGAGATAGAAAATATTTGTTTGTTCTAATGATTAATACTATAAGATTATATTAAAATTGAAGATAATTTATCTAAGTATAATTCAATATATAATAAATTATATAATGTAAATATGTAATAACAATTATAAATGATAACATATTATAGCACCAGTATTCTTTTACAAAGAATTCTATAGAATTCAATTGTAAGTAATATAATATTTCACTGCTATCATTAATATAACATTATTAACAGTTGCACTATTATAACACAATATGTTTGTAAAAATATATATTTTAAACTTTAATTTAAGTTAATAAAACAAATTTAATGTAATATGTTGGATAGTATGGTGTTAAAATGAATATGATATAATAAAATATTGATGTGTATTATTATATTTTAATATATCAATTATTATCTTTGAAACAGTATAATATTTTGTTCAAGATTAATTATAAGTGCCTTATTTATATATTATATATTATAAATTATATAAACATACAGATTTACAACATATAATACATATTAAAATTAATTCAAGATTAATTATAAGTGCCTTATTTATATATTATATATTATAAATTATATAAACATATAGCTTTACAACATATTAAAATTAATATGTATTATTTATTACACACAAATCTTTAGAAGCTTATATCTCAGTATTCTATTTTACATAAATTACAATGTTTGGATTAATATTACATATTAAAATTAATATGTATTATTTATTACACACAAATCTTTAGAAGCTTATATCTCAATATTCTATTTTACACAAATTACAATGTTTGGAAGGTTCAACCATTTGAACTGTTCGATAAATCTTTATAAAATGTTTAAAAAGTATATAAATATTATATATAGAAGATGTTATATTGGTACTTTTGTAAATATAAATATATTGCTTTGATACACTTAAGGGGGTCTCACACGAGTTTTCATCGCCAATTATCGAGCAAGTTTCATCGGCGATTGTCGTAAAGAGAAAATGTTCCATTTATTTTCCACGCCTATCGGCAATTTTTTAGCACGAACAAACTCCATTGTGGACACGCCCACTAGGCAAAATGCGAGCAATTTCTTGATGTTTTATTATTTATAAATAAAATAAAATGTTAGATATTATAATTTGTGAAATTATTAACCTAATAAGGGAAATACCTATACTCTGGAATTTGACGCTAACAGACTACAAGAATAGATATAAGAGGGAGGTAGAGTTTGAAAATATAGCGAGGAAAGTGAACCTAAGTAGTTAGTATTATAACTTTTGTATACGTTTTTAAAATATAATTTGACATTTATATAAATGTGTTATTTATATTTAAATTAATATTTATATAAATAAAGTTTATATACTGTTACTTTAGTATATATATAATATATATATATATATATAGTTGATACATAATTGATATCATACTATATACATAATTAGAATAAAATAGTAAATAAAATTATCTTTGTTTTCAAGTTGATTTGGTGTGAATGCTCAAGCAATTATCGAGCAATTTTCATAGGCAAAATTGCAGATGAAAACGTGATGAAAATTCGGTGTGAACCCCGCTTTATAATAAAAACTATATATTATTTGGTTTATGTTTATAATGCATAAATAAGGTACTTATAATTAATCTTGAATTGAATACATCATTTCAAAGATAATGATTTATATTTTAAAGTAAAATAATTTTTAAAACAAAATGAAAGAACGCTCCCCCTCCTTAATATAAAAATATTATATGATATATCTTAAAAAAATACAAGATATTAGAAATGGAAAACAACATTTTAAAACTGATAGAAATTGTGTAAAAGACAAAATGAAAAATATTGAATATGAATAATAAATATAAAATAAATATTGGAAAGAAATAAATGAGAAGAGAGAAAATTGAATACAATTATATATAATTTAAAAAATCTCATAAGTATGAATTTTAGTAATATCCATAAAGAAATATTTAATAATAGTGAAATTAATTCTTAAAAAAAGATATTCATCGGAAATAAAATAATTTTCTCTAACATTAGGATATTATTTGCCAAAAGCTTATATTTTATTTTCTTAGCTTAATCTTTTATTTACCTTCTAATAAAATTCTTTAACTGTATTGTTCCATGATTAATGGCGAACCAGGGCTGACGACTGAATCATTTTCTTCTATAGCTGCACATGCAGCAAGTAACCCGTTATCTCGATATCTTTCGATTACTGTAGATGCAATGACCAAAAGAAACATGTTTATTATGATGAAAAATCTGAAAAAAAGAAAGGTTAAAATAAATAATTATTAAAATAAATAATATAAAAATTGTAAATGATTGGAAATATATATTTGGAATGATTTCATATTAGTAATATTAAGAGACTTGCCGCAATGTTCGTACAACAATGTTTTCAACGCTCTCTATTAAAGTACATGCAATCAAAGTAGCCTTTACTTACCTCATGGAAATGTATAGCGTTTAACACCAACATATCCTATTGATTTGTTATACATTAGTAATGAACGCTTGGTTTTCGTCGTATACATAATAATTAAAAATAAATTATTTTACATGTTAAAATTGTAGTTCGATACGACTTTACATTATAAACAACGCATTTATCGTATAATACACCCGATATAGGTGGCGCTGTTCAAGCTTTGTGTATGAAGTAGAATTACACGATATTGTATGCGTTATATCTTTCCTTAGAAAAATATTTCATAGTACTATTAGTAATAGTACTATTATAGTACTACTATAAATATAGTATTACTTAATATACGTTATTACTTACTATGGTAGAGTCACTATTGCCGTGACTAAAGCTAACACCAGTAGAGCCGCCACTAGAACCGCCAACACTAGTGGCTCCACCTATACTAGAGGCACCACTAGAACTAACACTAGTGCTGCCACCTACAGTAGATCTGTGACTAGAGCCGTGACAAGTAGCGCTGCCTATAGTAGAACCGTGACACTAGAACCGTAGGTAGGGTAACGATTACGTTCTGTAAACAATTACGATATGGACTGAATGGAAATAAATAATAGTACATTTTTGATGACGAATTATGAAAAATATATATTCATTTGGTTTGAAAAATTAGAAATTCGTTTCATATTTTAAAAATAAGTTTGATTCAAATAGATTCAAAATATAACTCTATATATATATAACATAACTGGAATAGTTAGAAATTAATTCAAAATTATAAAATATTAATTTAATATAAATAGGAATTTGTTAGAAATAAATGTGATCTTAGACGATGAAAGAAAGTTTGAAGTTAGGAAAATATTCATAGAAATATTTTAAAATATGTATCTACATTTTAAAATATATATTTTTCTATATTTGAAAAAAAAAATCTTATTTTTATTTTGATACATGTATTGATACCGTACCCTTAACTCAGAAAATAAGCATGTTTAAATAGTAGATAAGTAATAGCAATAATTTATATATTGTAGATTATTTAAATTATTTTATTATAATTTAATAATAGCAATAATTTAATTAATATAAGATCGTTTTTAGAATTTCAAACTGTATTATTGATTGAATAAATATCCATATGCATCCTATATATATATATTTTCTATATTCATATATATTTTAAATATTTGTTATCTATTATTACTTATATACATATTACATATTATGTAATATTATAAATTATATATATATATGTTATTTTATGGAATCCTTTCGTCCCATCTAGGAACTTAGATGAAGTTTTCACTTATAACCATATATGGCTCTAATGTCCCTTCGAAGCCGCTCTCGTGTTAAGGCATCCATCGTTTTAACGAGAGCCGATCATTTATTTATACACAATTATATAAGATCAATTCTAAATAATATTATAAGACCCATTTATAAAATTAATTAATGGTTCGGACGAGGCTCGAATCCGTGTCCTACTGCTTGTGTGTCTGACGCTAAGGAAGCCACAGAGGCATTTTTATATATATAATATATATATATTATAACATTTTCCAAATATTATATAAATACAATAGTTTTTAATGTAATATTTTATTATATTATAAAAAATTAATCATTATTAATTATCATAATTATATTGTAAATATTTAAAATCAATTAACTCTGAAAAATTATTTTTTGTATAATCACTGATTAAATATGAATACTTTATTAATAATGCTCTAAATTAATTGAAATTGTCAGTAAATAATTATTATATAATTACTTATCATGGAAGTTTTTATTCTATTAAATATTCAACACGGGTAAGACGCACACGATGGGCGGAGGTTGAAACTATGAAGAGTGACCCTGACCTCGTAGGGGTCATTCCTCGTGTGGTGAATGCTATCTACGAGGGAACTTGTCCATATGTCGCATATGTCCAACGTTTTCAACTGGGTCAATAGTATTGAGTCAATACACCTTTCTATTATTATTATTATATAAATATAAATAATTACTATTATTTTGTATAGTTTCAACATCACGTAATATAATATTATTTATAATATCAATTATTAATAAAATGAAAGAAATGAATTTGATTTGTGTAGCTGTTATAAATGATGGACATGCGTCGAACATCAGTACCTTTAGACATTTCGGAGCAAATTTTTCTTCCCATAACTATAGTTTGTATATAATTGTATATATATAAATATAAATATATATATATATATAAATATATATATATATATATATGTTATATAAAACTGATATTTCATGTACATTAATGTTTAATAGGTACACAAATAAATAATGAAATGTTTTATATACCCGATATAATGCACATGATAAAGTTATGTCGGAATCTATTTTCTAAAGTATCAATTAAAGTACCTGGTTATGATCATGTTAGCATTATACTTAAATAAATTTATTAAAACTAATTTATAAATAAAATAAATTATAATTATATATTATAATATTGCACACTAGTTTTGAATATATTTCAAAATTAGTATATATTCAAAAAAAAGATGGGCTAGAATTAGCAAATAGATTAACGCTAGAGCACATCCAATTTGAAAGAAACAAGATGAAATGTAATATAGCGTTACAGGTTAAATTAATAAAAGCTTAATTATATTAATTTATTATAATTAAATCTAAATTATAATTTAGATATTTAGTGATATAACTGCTAGGAGTCTACAGATACTTTATAGTAATAAGACTGAAGGTATCCAAAATGTATTGACAACTATAAAATTAATATCTGTAATCAATAGGTTAATAATATGATGCACATACATTGTATAATTCTATCTGACATAATAGGTTGGTAAATATATTAAACAGTTTTAATCCAAAATGTAATGTATAAAGCACTAATAACAAAATTATAATCGAAAGCACTAATAAAAAAACTCATTTAATGAAATTGAAAAACTTGTTAATTATGATATTGGTTTTTTATGTAGGTTACAATATTTTAACGTTAGTATCATTAATTAATTTACAAAATGAATTATTAAATTTTATTTATGTATAGACAACTAAAAAAATGTATGGAATTATTGATTGAAGGGAAAAAATTTGGAATATTTGGCTTAGTAATGTGTGCCAAGGAAATATTAAATAAGGAAAAACATATATTTCAATGTAAACCATCAGCAATGTTAGATATTTAATTATGCTAAATTATATATCATTATAATAATTAACATATATATTTAGGTATGTAATGACTTATAGATTTTCGCAAGATGCAGTGGAGTTATTTTTTGGAGTTAGGAGTCAGAATGAAATTAGGATGCAATAATAATCCAACAACAATTACATTCAAGAATATTTATAAACAAACGCTATTACAAATACAAATACACATATGCACAATGCATCGAACATACTAAGATTAAGTATTATTTAAGGTCAGCATGTATTAGGATGTATATATATAAATATAAATATATATATAAATATATGTTCTACTAAAATACTAAATGTTCTATATTTTTACATTTTAAATCAACATATTTGCATTTAAATATAACAATACAATAAAATCAATAGACAGCATAAATTGTACATCAAGAAATTACTTATATTTGTAAAGATTCTATCAACTTATTGAACTGTAATGTTACACTGACATAAAATCAAAATCAATACGAAATAATATTATTTTTCTTATGCACACATTATACATCACTAAAATGTTTTATGTCACGCTCGGATGCATTTTTAGTTCTACGTTATTATTTTTCTATAAAAAGCACGATCCCCAGATATAATGCTACAGTCTGATATTAACATCACCACGTTAGTACATAATTTATAACTCTATACAGAATAAGTGTGATATAATGTTAGATGTCAGTATGTATGTTCGTATATAATTGTATTTATGTATGTACGTTTGTAGGTATGTTTGTATGTATGTATGTGTATGAATATATGTGTGCGTGTGTGTGTATGTGTGTATGTATGTATATGATCGTGTACCTGTATATATATATATATATATATATATATATATTACTATATATATTACTATATATATTACTATATATATACTATATATATACTATATAAGTATATCTATATATTAAACTGTATCTTTATTATATTTTATATAGTACATTCACTAATCTCCTTTGTTATACATAGACAATGTTTTCACATATGGGACCCATTTTTATTTACTCCTCATCGGAAGAAGAAGTAATTGTGGAAACAGAGGTGGTGGAAACCAGTACAATCAGGTAAACACATATTAGGTCAATTGAATGCCTACTTTACATACTTATACAAATATATGTATACATATCACAGTAGATGTATGCATATGTATATGTAAATGTATATGTATATGTATCACTAATATATATATATATATATATATATATATCTAAATATATATATATTTTTAGATCTATATGTAACTATTTCGCTATATTTCAGTATATCAATATATGTAACGCTATCTCTATCTATATATATCACTTTCACTAAATCTCTATGTATTTAAAAATAGTAATATAATGTATACTATATACTGTAATACAGTAACTGTATACTATATAATATATAGTACGAATGTGTCTATTGTATACTATGTAATACATAATCTATACTATATATATATATATATATATATATATATATATATGTCTCGTACTATAATATGTTACATAGTTATGCGTTCATTATAAACTACTAATACTCTGCTATATAGCGTTAGTTGCCTTCCGTCCAGTCTCGCTCACATCACGTGTAGCAAAAACTATGGAAATAATGGTAGCGAACCGGCTCTCGAACATTGCAGAGAGAAACGGCTACTGGTGCAACGATCAAGCAGGTTTCAGGTCGAAACGGTCGTGCGAGGACCAACTACTTAGATTAAGCCAATCTAAGTGACGGGTTCCAAACACGACCAGCATCTCGAACTGTCCTCTCCCTGCTTGACTTCAGCAAAGCGTACGACACGGTATGGCGGGACCGCCTTTTCGAGATCCTGTTGGAGAAGGGTGTTCCGCGTATGATGGTCAAATGGCTCAGAGGGTTTCTTAACGACAGAAGAGGAAGAGTAAGATTGGATGGAGTTACCGGCCGCAGTATGAAACTGCAGCAAGGTATCCCCCAGGGCGCTGTTTTATCTCCACTTCTATTCCTTTTTTACATCGACGGCATAAGAAACTATGCTCCAGAGGGCGTATCAGTGAGCATGTACGCGGATGACATTGCGGTATGGAGCCAACACAAGGACAAACTCAGGGCACAAGCCATGGTTCAGGAGGCAGTTGAAGCCTTCGGAAACTGGAGCTCTAAACATAGGCTTTCCCTAAATCCGTCTAAATGTGAGATCTCCTTTTTCTCCACGGACCTGGCTGAAGCAAAATGGTGCCCGGTTATCTCGCTGAATGGTCAGCAGTTTGCGGTCAATAAAACCCCCACCTTCTTGGGAGTCAAATACGACTGCACGCTCACTTTCCGGCCACAAGCAGATGCAGTTAAGGTTCGAGTATTGGGTCGTATCAGGATATTGGCCTCGCTCGCTTCGAAGGACTGGGGTTGGAGCCGCAATAGCCTGAAAAGAATATATATGGCAACCATACACAGCGTCCTACACTACTGTGGGGCAGCCTGGCAGCCATGGCTTGCAAAATCCAACCTCATGATCCTGGAGCGAGTCCAAAACCGTGCTCTACGATGCTTGACGGGCCAACTGGCAGACACCCCGTTGGAATGCCTGAGAACAGAAGCTGACGTCATGTCCTTTGCAGCAACCGTGCACAAGAACTGCTTGATTGCATGGGAGAAATCCGCCCGACTTCACCTGAACAACCCGAGGCGTAACCTATTCGACTCCCCTGTTCCCCATCGATGCAAAAATAGGAGTTGTTTCAGCGTTATGAGTAAGGCGGAGTGCGAGGACATCGGCCTGGATGAGTCCTCACGCGAGATGTTTGTGAAGTGGTTCCCCCCTCCTTAGTCTTGGGACCCGGCTCCAGCCTGGATACTCAGGACCTCGTTATCAGGAGGGACCACGAAACGCAGCAATCAAGCCAGCCTTCTAGCGGACGCCATCAGCACCATTGACAACGCAGAACATCACGAGTACGTAGTGTACACGGACGGTTCCGCAAAACGTATTCGTGTTTTTGGGGGTGCGTCCCCAAGCCTTTCAGTCTTGGTCTCAAATCCCAAGGCTGTTCTGGCGTTCTCTCGTGGACTAACCTCCACGTGACGCCACACCAACGCCGCACACAACAACAACAACGACAACATGACGAAATGCCTTTAAATCCATTAGGAAGGGACATTTCCGAAACCAAAGACAAAAGAGGAAGATTGATTAGCTGCAAGCAAACACTAAAAATAGCAGTAATGAATGTTCAAACAATTCGACAAAAAGATAAGAGAAATGAACTCGCAGAATTAATAATAAATCATAACATAAACATACTCGGAATAATTGATCATAAAATATGTCACGAAGAGGAAAAATTTAAATACGAAAAGTTCGGAAAATTAACTCTAATAACCACCTCGGCTTGGCGTAATAAAAACGAATAAGCTGGAGTAGGCATATTAATAGACTCTACAGCCAAAAATCCCCATTTATAGTACGCACAGCAAACAGTTAGCACGTCTTTTTAAACTATACTCAAATTAAGTATTATATATTATTTAAGTGTAGCATATAATACGATCGTAGTCTATATATATATATATATATATATATATATATATACTATATCATACTATGTAGCATAATTCACTATTTCGTACCAAGATATGAAGGAACAACAAACGCCAAAAAAGGATGCATGCTGCATTACATGTAGGCAGATAGTGCAGAATTCGTCCGCGGACCACGATACCCAGTTACAATATGATAATTAATTAAAATGCATATCTATCTATATATATATATATATAACATAATATATGTAGTTACTATTCTTTCATTATAACTAAATATACATATGTCTCATTAGTTTATTATACACAATAATATGATTTTATATGATAAGTTACGTACTATACACTACATATTAAACTATGTTATTATCGTATAGAGACGTGCCGACAGTTAAAAAGGCGGCCAAGCAGTCTGCCAAGATACGGTTAGATTAAACTTTATGCTATTCAATCACACATATATATATATACTACGTTTTTATATACTCAACAAATTATAGATTTATATATATATATATATATTTATATATATATATATATATATATATATATATATATATTACTATCTCTACTACTATCACTACTAAACAGGAACAAGAATCGCCGAGAACGGTAAACTATATAATACTTATTTAGCACATTAAATATTATTATTAGTTTAATATATGTATGTATATATGTCTATATCTAATGTGTACGTGTGTATATTAATATAAACTAGGCGTATATAACTAATGTATATATATATATATATACTTTTATAAGGCGGAGAAGAAATGGGCCCATCAACAGGCAGAATGGGTAAGTGCTACATTTATATTATACTAAGATATATATATATATATATATATTACTATTTTACAGCCAGAAAACTCAACATTACGAAAATCTATAATTTTTATTAATAAAAAATAAACAAAAAATCTTTATTCTTACTTATATTACTATTCATTATTATTTATTACAACTATATATATAACTTTAACAAAAATCTCTAACGGGTACCTCCTATATATAATACGGTATGTTGGGGGGTGAATTGACTACATATGGTTCATCGTGATTAAAATCGATGGATCTATGCAGTACGTTCATTGTCTCATATCATTTCACATTGAATCATCGATAATAATATTACGTATAATATTACGTATAATTGTGTATAATATATATATATATATATAGATATGATTTTATAAGAAGAAAAATGGCTTAAACAGAAAAATTGGTTAGTTGTACAATTTAGTATAATTGCGTATATACATATTAATCTAATAATGACATGAACATTCCATGTCGAGCTTTAAAATTTATTTTTTAATTTGTACTCAAATTATTTTCTAACTCATCTATCTATAAATAAATATAATCGTAAATAATAATTAATAGATTTCGTTTATACTAATGACATTTGTATTCACTTAATTATTATTTACTATTACTATATATATATATATACGCAATATTTTTACTAATAGAGTAATTACTAAAGTAACCCTACCCTTACACAAGGAGCGTTAGCCCTTGATCAGTGCAAAAGTCACTTGTTACCTTATTTATTATTACTACTATTACTATTACTATACATATATACGAAATATTTTTACTAATAAAGCAACTACTACTAAAGTAAATACTTACGCAAGGTGCGTTAGCCTTTGACCAGTACAAAAGTCACTTGTCTCTATATATATTATTTCTCTTAATCGTCGTACGACGCTAGCGAGCGAAGCGAGCTACCGCACCTTCTACGAGCGAAGCGAATCTCGCTCGGCACCAATTTTTTCCACATTTATAAATCTAATACCCTCTAGATAATAAATCGTCGATAATATTTATATATATCGATTATATTATTAGGACACGGTTAGTATACGCGATTTACATATAATTTACATATATTTATATATTTATTCTATTTATAAATATTCTATTCATCGATCGAGGCATTCTATCGTTCTCTCGATTCTCTATGGCGGAGATAGGTAAAAATCTCTATATCGCGTATACGGACGACATAAAATACATTATATACGAAATTTTTTCACCGGTTACTAATATTACTCGAACCCTAATAATACTAGATTTCGTTAAATTTAAATTTCGAGTTTATAAAAAAAAATATCCTATCTCCGCCGTTAAAAAAAAAATTACGAAATATTTTCATTAACGTACAAATTCTACGGGCGATCTTATATCGCGTATACGGACGACATAAAATACGTTATATACGCATTTTTTTCGACAGATACTATTAATACTTCGACTCCAATAATACTAGATTTCGTTAAAGTTAAATTTCGAGATTATAAATTTTTTTTCCTATCTCTACCGTGTAAAAATTTAAATTTATAATATTCGTATCGCGTAAAAAAATCTATAATATACAGATATAATTATAAAAATAACATTTATGACGAGTATTAATATATATCGTACGTACTAGATTTCAGTTATTCGGTTTAACGAGTTTATAATAATTATTTCCTATCTCCGCCATGTAAAAATATATTCTTAAAATTATTAGGTGATGTAAAAAATCAAAATCCACGATAATGATTCGATTTTAATAATTTTAACTTTATTAAATAGATAATTAAAATATAATATCGTGGTGTAAATCGTGATATCTAATATTTAATATTCTTCGAGCTACAGCCGAAATAGTGAAAAATACGTAATTTTAGAGTGGTAAATTTGACCGACTTCCGGTAACGCGTTCGCTTCGATTATAATTTCAACGGATGCTGAGTACGAAAGTACCTATAATAAAATGAGAAAAACCATTAATATATAAGGCATTTGGGGTACGGATCGGTTTCAATTTTTCACCAAATTTCATCATACAAAGAAAAAAAAATTGCAATTTATAAAAAAAAAAATTCTAATTTCTATTCTATAATGTTAAGAGTGATGAGTAGATATACGTGTAACCACTCGCGATACATTTACTATGATTATTTACCTCATAAATGACTTTACAAAAGTACATTTCCTATCTCCACCATGTAAAAACATGAAATTATAATTTTGTTATCATGTAGAAAATTCAAAATCTATAATAATTATTCGATTTCAATAAATTTACCTTTATTAAATAGATAATTATAATATAATACTATGTTATAAAGTTAGAATACTTTATATAATTAATTAATTCTCGAAAAAATATTAAATATCACAAATTTTAAGCTAAATTTATGTAATTTATATATTTTAGTGACTTAATTATACCAATAATGGAGTAAATTTCGTAATTTTTGTTTTAAAACAACTCTAAAAATCTATCCCGATACCAT
>OZ025239.1:13152926-13380426 GCA_964019155.1 Osedax fenrisi | reverse complement strand
GTATTTATTAATAAGTCATATACCCAATTTGTTCTTTTATAATGTATTATATTAGTTATATAGGTTTTTAATAATATATGTATCATCTTCATATTTAGATGTAAAGGTTGATGATATTAAAATTGAAAACCATAATATAGCAAGACTCATACAAATGGAACGTAAAAAAAGGACAAAATGTCAGGAAGAAAAAGACCAAGATTATTAGATAATGACATTGAAAATATAGCTACTGATAAAGTATCCACAAAATATGTCCTTGGTAAAACAGAATGGCTATCTGATATTCATATAAATAAATATATGATCAATATGCGAAAGAAATGTCCAGGTGTTGCAGGTCTACAAGATGTGTTAATTCAACAAAAATCTATACCATATCCATGGAAAAAAATAAAAAAGAATTGTATACAAATATTCCATGTTAATGGCAACCACTGGAATTGTGTTCAAAGAAAGAATGGCCATATAATGATATATGATAATAGACAAAGATTTAAGGGGATACGGTAGTTGATAATTTTCGTTTTTGAGCAAATACTGATAAATAATATATTATTTATTTGAATATGAATTTTTATGGCTGAAAGATTCATATAAAAATGTTAAAAGTTGTCTTTTATGAAGGTATGTAAAAAATTTATATGTAAAATATTTAATTTATTTCGATTAATTATGATCAATTTGAAATACGTATCATATAATGAATGTTTTATCAATTTTCAAACTTGAAAAACTCATATTAGCTATAGTTCTATTATTGTGTTATATATAACTATTATCTTTGCATCACATGAAATTAAGCTCCAATCAAAAATGTTACTATTGTATTTTTATAATTTTATATATCCACCTGTCTTTTTTATTCACCACTGTTCTCTGAATAAGTTACGAAAATGTATTACATTCTATATCTTCTATTTTATATTAATAGTTCATTATAATTATATTATATATAATCATATTACATATAATAAGCTTTGAGAATTTTCAGTATGGCTGGCCACTCAAAAAGGCAAAAGGTGATCGCAAATTTACAAATTAACCGTCAAAAACGACATGTTAGATATTAAATATATAATATTTATTATTTTATCAATTATATTATATTTATACTAATTTATCATAATGTACGTGTATATTAAATTTATAGAGTTTATTATAATGATATAATCATCATATTGATTATAATTTATAAATATAAATATAAAATTATTTATTGATTGAATTATTATTTACTAACTAGATTTCTACTAATTAATTACTTATTTTTATTAAAACTCATAGACAATTATACTAAATAAATATCTTATAATAAATATAATACTTATTTTATAATTATAAAATAGTATAATTTAACGTATTTAGTGAATCCTATTTACCTATTATGATATTTATAAGTGATATAAATATTATGAAAATAATAGGCACAGGTAGAAGTGCTAGAGGTGTCATCTTCCGCGTCTAAGAGGAAGATAGATGACTGTCCAGAAGTATCTGTAGGATTAGATGGAATGGGCGAAATTATGTTCCTTCTATCCGATACAGTTCTCTCTGGACTGGTTGATATTGGAGTCTGTGAGGACTGTGGTAAACACAGTCTCAAGATTACCAAATTCAACCAGCAAGGTTTAAGTGCAAGTATCGTTATCAGGTACATTTGTATCGTTCAAATTTTAAATAAAAATAGAGTAGCTAATAAGTCAAATCCAACTAATGTTGCTGCAGTTGCAGGGGCGCTTTACAGTGGAGGAGGTTACAGCGGATTGAAGAGCATAACTTCACACCTCAATATGGAGATAATGACTACGAAGACCTTCACGAAGATTGCTAAATAAATATCGAAGGAGAGTGTAGTGGTCAGTGTTTATATAATAGTTTACTTCTAATTCTAATGTATATTCACTAATATATAATTAATTTACTGTAGGCTTCAGAGAAAAACAGACTGTTTCTTCTCTGATACGAAAAAGGCATCTCGAAAAATATGAAACACTACACAAAGATGCCATCATAGTTATGGTCTCGTTTGATGGAAGTTGGATGAAAAGAGGGCATTGCTCGTTATTTGGACTTGGTGCCGTGATCGACATTGACAGTGGATGTACCCTTGATTACCATGTTATGTCTCTTTACTGCTATGTTAGTCATATATAAATATAATTCAAACTTGAATATATGAATATGTATAATATTTATATGTATGTATAATATATGTTTGTATAATTGTATAATTTTATTTGAATATTTAGAATATAGTATTTTACAGGAATCCTGATATATATATATTATTATTTCATTATCTAGGTATGTGCATGTAACAAGAAGATAATGAATGGTGAAGTCTTTTCGGTTTGGTATGAAAAGCACAAAGACTCGTGTGACATCAACTACCAGGGCAATTCTGGAGGAATGGAGGTAATCATTTATATGATCTATGATATTATTATTATATGATATACACATTATAAAGGTGGAGTATGCAAAGGTGATGTTCAAGCGGTCGATCAGAAAGTATGGATTACGATACACAGGCATACTTTCTGATGGTGATAGCAGCATGTTTACTGGGCTGACACGTTCGAAGATATACAGGGAGACTCTGATCATCAAGCAAGAGTGTATCAACCATGTGTCAAAGAGGATGACTCGAGCATTGAAAGCATTGCTGAAGTCTAGTAAGAAGACAGGTATTAATGTGCGGTTTGGTGGTAAAGATCATGGTAAATTGACAGCTAACATTGTGGAGAAGCTTAGCTACTACTTGATTAGAGCTGTTAGTAATTACTTATGAAATATATATATATATATATGTTTATGCAATATTTGTTATAATTATTAGATTCGAAACAACAAGCATGATCTCCAAGGAATGAAGAATGCTATCTGGGCCGCCTTTCACCATATAACATCCACAGATGCATGCCCCAACCATGATCTATGTAATGCGCAATGGTGTTTTACCAAAAGGCTGTCGCAGATGTTAACTATTATATAATAATGATGCATACATGTACTATTTACAATTTATAGGAGTAGTACCAGGATCACATACTTTGATGAAGACTGCAGATATATCAGAATATGTGAAGCCTATCTATGAGAAGCTCACAGCTGATACGTTGTTGTCAAGGTGTTTACTCGGGCTGACTCAGAACTGAAATGAGTCTTTACATGCTACTATATGGCACAGATGAAAAAATGTATTTTCAATAAACATATATACAAATTATTAATTTATATAAAAAACATCCTCCAGTCCGAATTCTACGGTCTCCACGTAGTAGAATATGCTATAAGTACAGCTGTAAACATCTTCAACAACGGGGCTACAGTATCAACTCAGATGCTATATTCCTGGAGTTAGGAGATGTCCTACTTGATCACACTTAGCAGCAGGACATATTACGGATCAAGAATGCAGAGAAAGACAAGACAGAATCAACAAAAGAAGCAAGACTCTGGCGGTTACAACTAGCCAAAGGGAGAGACTATAGTTCTGGTACTGGTGCCCTGAAACATGTGCCTATTTTAGTGTACCAGTGACAATTATTACATAAATGTATAATTGTATTCTTGTGTCTTATTTCATAAATATCACAAATATAGGCCTAACATACATCACATATATATTATATATGTACATCTATTATCTAACACTTATATATATACATATGTAATATTTTTTATCTCAGCCAATACAAAAAATATAACAAAAAATATATATATATACTATATATTATATAGTATATAACATATACATAGTGTTGTTAAAAAACGCATTTTTTTGTTAATTCTTATTTAATACATGTTATAATCGGTTTTTTCGTTTTTTTCTATTACAAAAAATTAAATTACTTAAATAGATAGTAAAGTAGATACGTTGTTAAATAATAATAAAGTAAGTACATATTATATGAATAATCATTATTAATTCGAATAATATATTATCTGCATTATTAGCATCATTAAATGATATTGTCATACTATACATTAGTATGACAATTATAATTATTATAATATTTATTTTGTTACAATATAACACTGAGTATTTCTGTATTATTTAATGTTATAGACATGGAGATTGTATCACATAGATTGTATAATATACATTGTATTTGTATATAATTAATATTAAAACTATATGAACTTTCATATTTATTTTATAATAAATTATTATAAATAATAAAGTAAAATTAGATTTCTTTTATGTTTTGATAAAATACATTGTATAATAATATATATTATGTTAATATATATATTAATTATTATATCAATACATAAAATACATATAATTTTACTTTATTATAATATTAATATTATATTTGTATACATTTATTAAATTATCATTCATTTTTCAATTATTATATAATTAATATTATTATTTAATAGATATTTATAAATTTGTATTAATTATATAAAACTATGTAAGATATGTATTTCTATTACAATGACAATTATAGTTTAAATTACATGCATGTACTTATTACATATTTAATTGATAAATAAATAATAACTTGTTGATAAATTTTTTAATAATAATACATATATATAATATAAATATGTTCTTATTTTAGCTCAAATATGTCACATCAATTGCTTGAAAAATATTGTACGCATGAAACTGATGGTTTAAAAGTTGGTATATGTTACTGAAGGTATTAATAAATTAAATTTAGATTCTAGTTTTTATAATTAAATTAAAGGATTTAATCGTAGAATGACTATAGTTTTAAAAAACTTAGAAACAAAGATAAAACTGTATTTGTGGATAGGTGTGAAGAATATTTATCAAATTCTAAAAATAATGAAATACTTATAGAAAAACCTACATCGCGTAGTACACGATATAACAATAAACTAATTAAAATTCACTGTGCGAATCTTAGAAAACGCAATGCTATGATGTACTATAATCTAAAATTTCTCAATTAGAATTAGAAAATTCTAAACTAGTTTTATCAGTAAATTCGAATAAAAAGAAACCCTATTTAATTAAGAGAAAATTGAGGTATAATAAGATTAAGATTATCTTAAATAAATTACCTAAAACTGAGTGTTGCCATTTAGAAAGTAATATACACGCATTGAAGAAGCGTATAGCATATTTAAGATCTTTCCATCAATCCTCAATAAAAGCTATCAAAAATGTGTACAAAAGTAAGGTCAACGAATGGAATTTAAAAATAGATAGATTAAACGATGATTTAGTACACGACCACCAGGCACAGAGTATTGTCGCTAAACCATCTAATTCAAAAAGTTATAGCTGTGATTTACGTATGTTAGTTTATATCTTACTGAATGGCCAGACACCAATTGTCTCCGTCCCAAATACGATTTTAAATATATCTAAATAGTAGATATTTTTAAAATTGATAATTGTCCATGTGTATCTACGGTTAACAATATGTCGAGAGAGTTATACATATTGTCAAATTATTTTGCTAGTCAATTTATATTTGATAATCATAATAAAATCTGGGATTCGATGCCACTACCTAGGAAGGAGTTCATGTCAATTGTATTTATGTTACCAATGGGACATCTGTGCATGTCATTGATATTGATCAACTTCCTGGTGGTACGGCAGTTGATTATTGTGATCATATCACAACATGTATTAACCGCCTGGTCAGAGTATATGGTCATTATAATGGAGGGGATGTACAAATTATTGAACATGATATTATTAACATAATTAGTAATACAATTACCGATAGGGCCACAGTTAAGCAACTATTAAAATGTTAAATGATCGTTGGTAAATTGATTTGAATATCTGTTATTGTCACTTACACCCCCTCTATACCATAACGTCCTCTACACGGTCAGCATTAAAAAAGGCTCAAATATCTACAAGTACTTTATTTGCAACAAATTGTTTTGCTGCCAATATTGTTATCGCTTTGAATAAACTTCGGTTTAATGATGGTACTGGTGCTCCATCAGCTTTTAAAAGCTATTTCCGTGATGGCAAGCTATCAGTTTCAGAATTTCCTCGTTATAGAGGAAACAGGCTACATATTCTATATACATTATCTGGTCAATATTATCGTAATAGAATATCATTAGCAAAATTTTTAACTACTTGAGTCATAAGAGATTAACTCATGCTATATCTAGAGATTTTTTCTCAAGATGAAGCATTAGAGCAGCTATGTCTCTTAGGAAGTGTGGGTAAATTGCTGACGGGACCATGGTTGAAAGAGGTTTATAATGATGTAACTCCCAGTAGAGGACATTATGGTGCAGTAGAAATTATCAAAGGTGTTATATCAAAATTGAAATATACAATAGATCAACCATCAGATATTCTCGTACAAACTCATGATTATTTTGGCACATAATTACCAGATAATGATTTAGTACTAAATGATTTAAGGAAATTTTCCCTAGTCCCAGGTTTTTAAACATGGTGGAAGTGAGTTTAGAGGCATCGATAAAGACTCTTGAGTCTCAATATAAAGCCTATTTCAATGTTGATATAACACCTGCACTGCTAAATATGACAGCTAGCGTACCAGATCACAATATTGCAGCTGAACAATGTATTTAGCGATTTACTCAACAAATCTAGAAATGCTAGTTTAGGTCATATAGCCACAAAACTAGTATTTAGAAAAAATAATGTTTTAAATAATTGAATATTGATGGAGTAGAAATACAAGTAGAAATACTTTAATATCCAAGGTAATCGATATTAGTAATTTAGAATGAAAAGATAAAATTTCTTATAGAAAATCTACTCTTGTTGTTATTGATAATCGTTTACTCGAAAAGTTAAATACAAAGTTAAATAGAGATAGAACGAAAATAGAATTAATATTTAAAAATGTACTATAAATGATTCACTTCTATCTATTTTACTAACAAAACAATTTGAACACGTTACCGATGTTCAAAAAGATATGATATTGCATACGTTCTCTGGTGATATTGTCGAATACAATATCACACATTCTTGGATGGATGATAGCTCGAAAATACTGTACCTAGGTACGGTTAAGAAATTTAATAAATCCAAGTTTGTATATACAATATCATATTGGCTAGAAGGTGATATTGACAATGCGGAAGAATATGACTTGCATCTTCGCCAATTAATAGTTGATATAATAGATAATGATTTAAATTTTATTTTAAATAATGATTTAGATAATAATTTAGGTGATCATGATATTTTACAAATTAACAATTCTAATTCTAGTCGTACGTATAGAAAACGTAAGCTTAATCCAAAATATACATAGGTTAAAATTCCATGTTTTAATATATAATAAAAACATTAGTATTAATTTTATTTATGTAAATAAGTCTTTTTTATTGTAAAAACATTTTGAATTGTAATATATTCATATAATACCTCTGCCATTTTGATGTATAAATTAAATTTATATTCATATACCATGAAATAGTTGGTAATTAATAAGTCATACTTCCAATTTGCTTACTTAACTTCTAGTCAGTCATAATGCAAATTACTAATCCTAAATATTTTTAACAAAAAGTGAAATGAAATTATATTCACTTTATTATTAATTAAGGTTTGATGGACCTTTCACTGTATTTTTATATATTTTATTAGAATCAGTTTCAATGCCGTATGTATGTATGATTATAGAAAATTATATGTATTTTATTTAAATTATTAATTTTTATGTTATTCTACGTATGATATTTAGTTTTATAAAATGTAATTCAATGGTTTGATATGGAAGTGGCCTACGGGCAGCTGTATTACTTTTGAGTGAAATACAAATTGTTTATCATAGATATATTAATTCGGTACACTGGAAATTTAGTTACTTGTGATAAGGCATAAGAAAGAGAATAGTGAGAATCTAATATTTTAGACTTTTAAATTAACAGTTTGTATATATTTCTGGATTGATCACGACATACTGAAATTTTATCTTTTTAGATTAATAATTAATACAAATTTCAGGATTCATGTTTGCATGTAGAAAGTTAAGACTAGCTCTTAATTACTCATAGAATAGAATACAATTGAATAATATGATGGGTTTGGAATATATAATCAAAGTGGGTGCGAGAGGTTATATGTTGGGTGGGACTGGGTGAACAATTAAGCCACTTGGCTAATACTATTTACAAAACAAAACCAAAACAACCACAAAAAAAACAAACAAAACCAAAACAACCAAAAACAACCAAAAACAAACAAACAAAACCTATAAGGGTGTTAATGGACCCAACAAATATATAGCCTGTAGGATAATAATATTAAAAAATGTAATACAAAAATAATATAACAAAAAAGCATGATAAAAATAATATCAACAAAATATGCTAAAAAGCCAACGTATGAGGATAAGCAATATTGATAATAAACACAGAAACATTCACCTAGAGGGGCCATATTTTGTGTATATATATATATATAAGTAACACATTAAAACATATACAAATCTATTTATATATTAAATATATATATATCGTCAATTAAAAAAAATTACAACATTATTATGGCTTCTAAGACACAGGAAATATAGAATTGTGCTATTGAAAACTAATTTAAGGTTAACTAACTAATTATTATAGTAATTATTATTGTTAACTATTTACATGTTTGATTATAAGTTTCCCATAAAATCAATTTTATAATGTATTTAAAATGTTTTATAATAAATTAATAATTTTTTATATTCCTTTAATTAATTTACTGAACATATCTAGGTGATGTATGAAACTGCAGATGAATGCTGCGGTCTGTTGCTAATGCCTATAAAAGATTGGAGAATTACAAGACACATGAATTATGGAATTCTACAGATTGATATATCATATTAAAAACTATTTTAAAATAAAATTTAAATACTTTTATTGTATATAACTATTATTTATTTTATTTATACATAAATATATAAAGAAATGTGTAATCTAATATAATATATTTTTTAAATACTTAAATTATACGTTATTTAATTTCATATATAACTTATTAATTTGATTTTATACATATATATTAATTAGGTTATTTTTAATGGAAATAATGCTAGAAAATTTATTATCATTAAAATTTATTATATTAAAATAATCTAAAATATATATTTTTGAATAAAATTTAAAATATTTTGCAAAAGTAATATAATTTTGTAACATATTTTATAACTATTAATAATTAATAAGAAAAAAAATTTATTTTAAAAAAAATATTAAAAATTATATAAAAAAATATTAAAAAATAAATAGCCAGTTGAAAATTGAGCCTCATATGACCATTTTGAAAAAATAAAATAAATTTTATAAATCTATATCGTGGAATATATTTAAAAGAACAATGTGTGAAAAAATGTAATATTAATTAACAAATTCTGTACATTATTATAATTTATTAATAATATATATTTGTTAATATAAAATATAATTTTATATAGTTACACATTTACTAATTATTTACTCTTATTATACTAGGTATATATACCCATTATACATATTTTTTATTATTCAACTATTTTGTTTTTGTTTTAATAATACCGATATTATACAGTATGTACTAATACAATGTAGAATAATAATGCAATATTAATAGCAATCAATAAATATGCATATGTATATTATATTCCTTCTTATAGATATGTATATGTTTAAATGGTGTAATAGCGTACTGTATATATTATCATACATAATTGTTATTGTGACATTTACATGTAAAACTTATTTATAAATAATGACTATTAATATAATCATAGTATTAGATGTATCTTAATATTAGGTTAACACATTAAAATATATCGGGATCGTCCATATCAATCGCCTTCTTCTGTCCCCATTTTGATTTTATAGATAAGTTTCTGCAACAGACTTTTAAATATGTCCATTTAATATAATAAATACTTATACTTAAATAAATATTATATTATATTTGTACTTACTATTTATACCTAAATATAAAATTAATTTATATATATACATTTATTTAAATATTATTTTAATTTAAGATATTGAAAGAATAACCAAGACTGTATTACATTTATATTTTGTTCATATTAGCAAAATCTACTTTATATTCACAAATAATACATAATACTTTCTTGTGAATACTGTCAAATATAGTAATTTACAACATACTAAATATAATACAAATATATGCTGTACACTATACACAATACACTATTCCATTCTATTATAACTAATATTATACTACTAATACTATACAAACAAATATTTAACAATAATACTTTATGTTGTCAATTAGGGTAGATAACGAGAGCAATTTTACATTTTATTTAATTATCAAACTGAACCAAAAATCATGTTAAATATTATTAATAATATAATAATGCAAGTTATAATAATATTGAGTTATCTCCATTACACTTCATTATAGTAGTACATATACTAAATAAACATAATCACTATAAGCAGGAAATAAATTAATAAACTAGAAACAACAGAAAAAAATGTATTTAAAAAAAAATATTAAAAATTATATAAAAAAATATTAAAAAATGAGGGATGTACGAGTTGGGAACGGTTTTCAAAATTGTATCAGCAATTGAGGCGATGGCGAGCGCGCATAGCGCTATATATTATATATATATTTGTATATATAATATATAATAATTATATATATACTATATATAAATTATATAAATTAATATAATATATTATATATATTAATAAATATATATATATAATATAATATAAATATAAATAAAATATATTTTATTTAAGTTTTATCAATATCGGTAGGCATTGATGAGTGAATATAAACATATAAGGATTATAATAATCTATTGTTAACTGTATCATACAGTTAAAATGACATATTGTATATAGTGTATACACTATGCGCGTTCACCGACCACCTCAATTGCTGGTAACATTTTGAAAACCGTTCCCAACTCGTGCAGTAACCTTAACAAATAAATGGCCAGTTGAAAATTGAGCCTTATATGACCATTTTGAAAAAATAAAATACATTTTATAAATCTATATCGTGGAATATATTTAAAAGAACAATGTGTGAAAAAATTGATGTATAATATTAATTAACAAATTCTGTGCATTAAATTTTGTTTTCATGATCAAACAATTTGTATACTTTACATGTAAATATTGACTAATTTTTAGCTCATAAATTTACCAGTCTATAACTTTTTATTTTATTTATCTGATTAAAAAATTAATATATGACTCTTATATTACTTTTTCATGCTCTTTCCAATGGTACTAATTATTTTAAACTAGCATCACTAGAAACAATCACATTGTTATACCTATGTAATATATGGCTATTTTATAGGTATAGCAATGACATTTTTAAAATGCCAGAATTTGAAATCTACTTGTGAATATATGATATTTTCAAACTATCCAAAAAATCGCATGTAAAATAGTAATTAATAAATATTTTTAATCCAATTAAAATGATTTATGATCAGTGCAATATCCTCTACGAATTGTATAAAAACGAAATCCAAAAGTTGAGGCATCCCGTTTCAATTTCAGATTTCGCGGTTGGTCCATGTGCGTTTTTTTAGTAAATTATTTATTTTAAAAATAAATATATATTTATTATTATTATTATATATCTATATAGATTATTAAATTATATGACATATGGTATATAAAATATAAACTAATATTTAATATTGAGTGTTTAATCGACGTTTCAAAATCGTTAAAAAATATCAATAATTTTTAATATATTTTTAAAATAATTTTAATTTATTAAATCGATTTAACAAGCTTTACTAATTATTTTTTAAATATTTAATACAATATGTACTAATTAAATATTATTAACAAATATAGGTATTATATTAATTTATTTTATACGCTATTTAATTATAAAATTAATAATTTATATAAGCATAATGCTTAGCATTACAAAATAATCTGTGTAAATAAATGATTTTTTAGTAAAAATTTACACCAAATATCATTTAAAAATGTAAAATAAACTTATTGATTTATGATTTAAAAAACTAATAGTCCTAGTACACAAATTACACTTAATTTAGATTAATATTAATCTATGTATCAAACATTTAGATAAGTAATAAAAACAATAACTCTTGAACAAGGAATGTCCCATATTTTTTAATAAATTTAAATTATCAAAAATACTGATTAATTTTACTTATCTAATCGATTTAACAAATTTTAATAATTATTTCTATAAATATTCAATATAAAATATATTAAATATATATCAATACATAATATAGCTATTGTATTAATTTATATCATACACTAATTAAATATAAATATATACATTTAAATAATTATTAGAAAATTATATTTATAAATAATATAGATATTTGGTAATAAATTACAAAAAATATCATTTAAAAATGTAAAATAAACTTATTGATTTATGATTTAAAAAACTAATAGTCCTAGTACATAAATTACAATTAATTTAGATTAATATTAGTCTATGTATCAAACATTTAGATAAGTAATAAAAATAATGACTCTTGAACTCGGAATGTCCCATATTTTTTAATAAATTTAAATTATCAAAAATACTGATTAATTTTACTTATCTAACTCGATTTAACAAATGTTAATCATTATTTCTATAAATATTCAATATAAAATATATTAAATATATATCAATACATAATATAGCTATTGTATTAATTTATAACATACACTAATTATATATAAATATATACATTTAAATAATTATTAGAAAATTATATTTAAAAAAATATATATATATTTATATAATATTGACTTAATATTGATCTTATTTATTTTATTATCTTAATATTTTATATGACTATAATTATTATCTAATTATTATAATAATATAATGATATCTAAGTTTATTTAATATAATATTACTGTTTAAATTCCTTATAGTATACTTAAAATGACAACGAAGTTTCTAGAAAAGTACCGCTGCCCTGATCTCGCAAACCTTAAAGTTGGTAATTTTTATACCTTATTAAGAATGGTATGAGTGTGGCTGATTGTTTACAAAAACTAACAATAAATCCTAGTTTGTATTTAACTGTACTAGGATTCTCACGTAGACTGCGCAAGACATATAACATACACAGGCAGAGTGTCAAAGTTATATTTTCAGATTGGTGCGAAGAATTAATTAATAATTATGTAAAAGTGAATGAAATATTAACTAAAATACCTATACGGTATAATCAAAATTTCATTTCAATTCGTGTTGCAAATATACAGAAGCGTGAGGCCGTAAAATTATTGAATATTAAAATTCTACAATTGGAAAGTAATAATTTGAATTTAGTTACAAAATTAAATAATACAGTTCATGAACTGTATTTATCCAAGAAAAAATTAAGCTACCGCATAAATAAAAGTCTTGTAAGACCTCATGTTTCTAATGTATGTTGTAATTCGAAAAGAACTATTACAAAATTAAACAAGCGAATATTAAATTTAAAAAGTTATTACCGATCCTCTATACAAACTCAAAAACACTTTTGTGCTCCAGTAAGGTAGAAAAGTTGAATGTACAAATAATTAGATTAAACAACGAGTTGAGCATTATTAGTGACCCTCAGGCAAATAGATTCATTATTAAACCCATAGGATCTAAGCACTACAGCTATGATTTGCGTATGTTAATTTACATATTACTTAATGGCCAGACACCAAACGTAATGGTCCCAATTACGATTTTAAATATATCTAAGTTGTTAAAACTTAATATTGATAAATGTCCATGTGTCTCAACGGTAAATAATATTTCACGAGAGTTATAACTATTTTACCGCTAAATTTGTGTTTGAAAACTATAATTTAACTCTCGGATTTGATGCCACAACCCAGGAAGGAATACATGTGAATTGTATTTATGTTACTAATGGATCTTCGGTCCATGTAGTCGATATTGAACAACTTCCTGGTGGTACGGCAGATGATTATTGTGGTCATATCAGAACTTGTCTCAATCGTCTGGCCAGAGTATATTGTCATTTTAATGGAGGGGATGTAATAGCTAGAATTAGAATTAGTAGCTAGAATTAAAAATACCATTACCGACAGAGCTATAGAGTAAATGGTGCGACCGTAAGGAAATTAAATGAAATTTGGAATACAAAATTAAATATATGTTATTGCCATTTACATCCCCTCGAAACCATAACGTCCTCTACTAGAACTGCATTAAAAAAGGCACAAATAGATACAGGCACTTTATACGCGACCGATTGTCATGCGGCAAATATTGTCCTTAATTTAAACAAATTACGGTTTAATGATGGTACTGGCGCTCCATCTGCTTTTAAAAGCTACTTTCGAGATAGTAATTTAAAAGTATCTGCTTTTCCTCGATATAGAGGTAATAGGTTACATGTTTTATATACGTTAGCGGGACAATATTATTGTAATAGGGTTTCATTAGTCAAATTCCTAGATACTTTGAGTTATAAGAAATTAGCTATGGCGATTTCAAGAGATTTTTCTCTAGGTGAAGCATTAGAACAGCTATGCCTCTTAGGAATTTTAGGTAAATTGCTTACGGGACCATGGATGCAATCATTTTATAATGATAAAGTTCCAAGTAGAGGACATTTTGGTGCCATTACAATAATTAGCGGTGTAATATCAAATATTAAACACACTATAGAGCATCCATCAAGCATTATTATACAAACAAATGATTTCTTTGGTAATGAATTACCAATGGATGATGTTGTATTGAATGAATTGAGGGAAATTATCCCTAGTACTCGGTTTTTAAAAATGGTGGAAGTGTGTTTAAATGCGTCGATTAAGACTCTCGAGTCCCAGTATGAATACTATTTCAAACTTGATATTACACCCGAATTGTTAAGTCTCACAGCTAGCGTACCAGATCACAATATAGCTGCTGAACAGTGCATGGGATTATTTAGCGAATATTTAAAAAAATCAAATAATGCAAGTTTAGGCCATATATCAGCAAAAATGGTTTCTAAAAAAAATAACGTTCTTAAAAATCTGATTTCATTAGATGTTAAAAGTAGAGATACTTTGATATCTAAAGTGATTGATATCAGTAATACAGAACGTAGAGAAAAAATTTCATTTAGAAAATCTACCCTTCTTGATATTAGTAGCCGTTTATTCGAAAAGCTAAATACAAGATTAAAAAGGGATAGAAAGAAAATGGAACTCATATTTAAAACTTGTACTTCTAGAGAGTCAGTTTGAGAAATCTTACAGAGTAAATTTAACTATCTTACTGTTGCTCAAACAAATATGATATTGTGTACGTTTTCTGGTGATATTGTTGGATGCAATATTACACATTCTTGGATAAGTACGGGTAGTAAAATATCCTATCTTGGTAGAGTTCGGAAATATAATAAATCTAAGAATGTATACACAATATTATATTGGCTAGAAGGGGAGGATACTATTGCTGAGGAATACGATTTATATGCCCGTGAATTAATTATTGATATAATTGAAAATGAATTATTAATTATAAATAACGAAAGCGATACTGATATTAATTTAAGTACAAGTGATAATGTGTTGGATAATTCAGTAGTATGCTCAACTTCTAGTCGCGTGAGAAGGCCCAATCCTAAATATGATTAGATTATTATAAATTACATTGTTATTGCATGCAAACTTTGATTCATTTTTCCTATGCATTCACAATGCCTTGTCGTGGCGCATAGGCTCTTTGTATAATATTCAATGATGTACCATTGTAATATATATTGTCATGTATTAATCATTGTCTAATTTGTGTACTATTATTATATTATGTGTATTAAGTGCTCAGTATTAGTTTTATACATTAAATAATATAATTAACAATGTTGTATATATTGTCATATATTAATCACTGTCTAAATTGTGAATTATAATTATAATAAATAAATAAACATTTGTGAACTATTTACTGTAATACTATTCATTACAGGTGGCAGCTACATTCCATTAGAGACTACGGACCTAAGAAGAAAAGTGATATAACTACTATTAACTACTATAACTACTATATAACAATCTATTGCTATTGGATTGATGTCAATTCAACACTGCATACTTTTCTTACATGGTAATTATTATTTTTATCAATATTTAAATACAATAATATTGCACTTTGATAATATTTTTCATGTGTATTCACAATCCCTTTGCAACCAAGGCTATGTGTATAATATTCACTAAATTATTGATATAAGATTTATATATTAATTATTGTCATGTATTAATCACTCTCATTTATCTACTATTAATATATTATAATTTTTCTGTATTAGTTACATATAATATTGTATATATAATTGTCTATTAACATTCTACATAGTGGATTATCATACTAATAAATGTCTGATTTACCTTTTAACTTCAATTATATTCATTACAGATAGTAGATGTATTCCATTCGAGACTAAAGAGGACCATCGCTATAACTTATGCTGCTATTGGAGACGACATGAAAAGATAACTGTTTTAAATTCAACCCGGAGTACTTTTTCATATGGTAATTATTATTATATTATCTAACATTGTATATTTACCCATATTAATTTATTAATATTATATAGGGATGATATACTTATTGGTTCTGAATACTGATGTTCAAGATATATTTCAAATCGTGTATATTTGGTGTATTTTTTATATACTATTAATAAAGCTATTTATTGTCATTATGCTGTTGTGTTCACATGTTATAACTAAACATATATATTTATACATGCACCAAAATAAATATTGAAACACACCATTAGTATCATATATCTTATTTATTGATTTTTATTTAAGATAAGATATAATTGTGTATAATAAGTGTAAAATATATTTGATATAACATATATCTTTTAAATAAATAGTGTACAACATACTATATGTAAATATACAGATATTGTAAAAATAATAAAATAAATATGAAATAGTGATAAATTTGATAAATCTACACGGCAGTAAAATATTTTGAAAATCTTTACCAGCTTAACATAAATTGATACTTCTTGGCTTTGTAATCTGTAATAATAAATATATTATAAATTAATTGTGAAGTTGAAATATTATTATTTTTTTTCTTATTTTTATAGTAAATTAATTTATTTAATTAAGATTATTTTTAAAAAAATTAGTTAAAAATTTTTTTATAAATTAATTTTTAAATTTTAAAAAAAATCATATAAAAAGTTGAGAAAAATATGTCGAAAAAAAAATAGTTTTTTTTAAATTTCATATAATGTAAAATCATATTTAAAATAATGTGTAAAAAAAAAATATAAAAATATTGATTATTAGTTGATCAAAATTGAATTACCAACATATTTGTATCTTTTACATGTAATAGCTGTCTGAATTAATACCCTCAAATCTGACCATTCTTTTGACCATAACTTTTTTATTATTAATTATATCAAAAAAGTAAAATATGAAACTTATATTACTTTTTCATCCTCTTTCCAATGGTATTAATAATTTTATTCTAGCAACAAAATAAAAATTCTCATTGCTATACCTATATTTTATGATAAATATTATAATATTTAGATTAAATATCACTTAAAAATCACTTAACAAATATTCAACCATATAATAAAGCTATATCATATATGTTAAATATAATATGTAGGGGCGCTAGAACGATTTTGTATGTAGGGGGAACCAATCAACATTAATTTTGTGGTAAAAGTGGGGGGGACCAATACATAGGATTGAAAAATCATACCCTAGATTTTAAAGTGGGGGGACATATCCCCCCTGTCCCCCCTGTTGCAGCGCCCCTAAATATATGATATATCATAACTTGATATTATCACTTGAAGTGACACTTTGAAAGTGAAAATTTAGGGAAAGTGACTTTCCCTAAATTTTTTAATAAATTATTATATAACTACACTTTTAACTTGGTTTGGTATTATTTTATAATATAATATGATATGATGTACTTACATTTATAATAATTATATAGTAGGTATATTTTATTAGAAATAGTATTATTATTAAATCAATTACAATAACGACCTGCTACAACCTCGAGGTTTTAATAAAGAATCTTAGCTTTTTCTATGATAATCGGTTTATGTAAAATATAACATTATCTGAACTATTTTGACCCCGTTTATTTTCATTGATATTATTTATATTTAAAATTTATATTAATAATATTTTAATTTTAATAATTATTATTGAGTAAAATAATTATAATAATTGGTGTCCGATCATCAACGGATGGGTTGAGAAAGTAAATATATATATATATATATATATATATATATATATATATATATTGTATTGATAGTTGAGGATTGTTTGGTTTAATTGGTTTAGTTTTGTCATCCCAAAGTCAATTTGAAAGTGAAGCCTATATAATATTATATATATTAAATATTATATTTAATATAATATATTATATAGTATATAAACACAACTCGTCCTTTTTCGCGCCTATTTACATTCTTAACCGGTCCGTTATGATCCTAGACGGGAGACGATCATAAAGGACGAGTTGGGGGTTAGAGGTTACATATGAAATACGAGTTAATAGTATATAATATATATAATATTATATTATATTAAATATATATAAATATATATAATATATATATATATAAATATATAATATATGTATATAATAATAATTATTATATATATACTCTATTATATATATACTATATATATACAATATAATATTGTATTGGTATTTTTGGGTTATTTGGTTTAATTGGGTTTAGTGTTGTCTTGCTGGTTTTTTTTAGCTGCACTACATCCCAAAATGAGACTATATAAATGTATTTCTTTAACCTCCTTTAACCATTAACTCGTACTTTTTGATCGAAACCCATCCTAGACCATATTAATTATACTAATATTGGATCAACCGAACATTGGTCCACCGGTCAATTCCATTGACATTGTATGAACGCTATAAGGTCATTTCTACGGTCTGAACTATTGGTCTACCGGTAAATTCGATTTTTATTATATATTTAATATATAATATATAATATAATATTATATAATATATAGTTAAATTATAAAAATAATAGTGGTTGACCAATAGTTTGGTTGATCACTAATATTTATCGTTACTTTTAATTTATGAATTTAGTTATTTTCTAAATTATTTATAAATATTATCGTAATCATTATCATAATGATATGATTTTTATAACTTTCTTGCTGTATGACTAAAGGAAATTTTATTTTAGAAAAAAATAATTTTAATTCTTAAAATGTAACATAGTTTTTACTTTAATAGTATAATTTAACTTAAATTATCATTAGTAGATTATATTCTTATATTTATATATTAAAATATATATGTTAACACATCTATAATTATTATAATAATATGATATTTAATATCATATTATGTTAATTAACCTAGTAACTGTTGAAATAAATATAAATATCATATTTAATACGGATGAATATATAAATTATAGGTGATTATTTAATAATATCATATCATATTAAATATAGTTAAAATTATAATTATTATAATTTATACACCTATAATTTATATATTCATCCGTATTAAATATGATATTTATATTTATTTCAACAGTTACTAGTTGATATTATAATAATAGTATAACAATGAAATATATAATATATAATATATACGATCAGCATTAGTCAATATCATAATAATAGTAATTTAATACATATATATATATTTAAATAAAATTTCCATTAATCCGTTGCAACCACTTTCTTTATGATAATGAAAATAATAAAATAGTGTAACAATATTTTATTAAATATATAATTATAATAATTAAATAATTATAATAATACTAAAATTATTTTTTAAATAATTTTATAAATTATATATTTTAAATGTTTAGGATTATATCGAATATATCACGTTTGTTTTTATTATGATTTATGATGTTAAATTTAAAATACTCATTTCGGTAGTTGACACACTATATATATATTAGAAGTAGAAATTAAGTTTGACATTTTTAAAAATATAACTATTTTATAATGTATTTATTGTGTGAATAAAAATAGAACATTTACTATATGTATATATATACCTTATTTAACTTTCAACCATACATATAGGATAGGTGAAATATTGAAATAATATTACAGCTTGTATAGCAATACGGAAGCTCTTTAGCCTTCATAACCTCCGTCCATTATCTTTACTCGTAAAGTTTTAATCATATTATGTTAGTATTAAGTATATTTAGAGTTATTTATCAACATAAAGAAAATTCATTATAATTATATTTAAATATATATATATGGTATATATTATATACTATATATATATATATATATATATATATATGTTATACGTATTGCGTATTGCAATACAAAAGTATAAATATTTTATTAAAGATTATTCCACATTCTTTAATTATTATGTATTGAAAGATAATTTATTAGTACTAAACTCAATTATATTATATCACTTATCAAATTATATAAGTTCCGAGATCGATATATATATATATAGTTTAATACATTATTTCATATATTTTATAATCCGATTATAATAATTTAACTATAAAAATGTGGAAATTAGGTGATTATACGCTGACTTTAGATTAATCCATGGTTTCATCTGTACAATCAAACATTTTCATTACATATTTATGCGTCAATGCTAAAATAATGGAGAATGAAGTGCATTCATTAACTGTTCCTATATATACCCCATCACATTCATTAATATGCTGTATTGCTATAGTTATCTATCTTATTGCATCGATGACACACAAGCTTGAATAATCATTAAACATGAAAAGCCCCCTCACACACCAGCGGTTATTGGTGAACAATGGCTAGCACCACCTGCCCCACTAAAGAGGCTAGCCCCACCTACCCCACTAAAGAAGCTAGCCCCAATTACCCCACTAAATAGACTAGCCCCATCTGCCCCACTTGCCCCACTAAAGAGGATAGCCCCACCTGCCCCACTAAAGAGGATAGCCCCACCTGCCCCACTAAAGAGGCTAGCCACACCTGCCCCACTAAAGAGGCTAGCCCCACCCGCCCCACTAAAGAGGCTAGCCCCACCTGCCCCACTAAAGAGGCTAGCCCCACCTGCCCCACTGAAGAGGCTAGCCCCACCTGTCCCACTAAAGAGGCTAGCCCCATCTGCCCCACTAAAGAGACTAGCCTCATCTTCCCCACTAAATATGCTAGCCCCACCCGCCCCATTAAAGAAGCTAGCCCTACCTGCCCCACTAAAGAGCCCGCTAGCCCCACTAAAGATGCTAGCTCCACCTGCCCCACTAAAGAGGCTAGCCCCACCTGCCACACTAAAGAGGCTAGCCCCATCTGCCCCACTAAAGAAGCTAGCCCCACCTGCCCCACAAAGAGGCTAGCCCCACTTGCCCCACTAAAGAGGCTAGCCCCACCTTCCCCACTAAAGAGGCTAGCCCCACCTGCCCCACTAAAGAGGCTAGCCCCACCTGCCCCACTAAAGAAGCTAGCCCCACTTACCCCACCTGCCCCACTAAAGAGGCTAGCCCCACCTGCCCCACTAAAGAAGCTAGCCCCACTTACCCCACCTGCCCCACTAAAGAGGCTAGCCCCACTTGCCCCACTAAAGAGGCTAGCCCCACCTGCCCCACTAAAGAGGCTAGCCCCACCTGCCCCACTAAAGATGCTAGCCCTACCTGCCCCACTAAAGAAGCTAGCCCCACCTGCCCCACTAAAGAAGCTAGCCCCACCCGCCCCACTAAAGAGGCTAGCCCCACCTGCCCCACTAAAGAGGCTAGCCCCACCTGCCCCACTAAAGATGCTAGCCCCACTTGTCCCACTAAAGAGGCTAGTGAACGTACATCACGACGCACCCATCTGATATAATCCGTCTAAATCTGGTTAATTAATACCTACATTCTTCCTCTAGTACTGACATCTTGTTATCATATTGTATTCATATATATATATATATATATATATATATATATATATATAGTGATAATAAATTTGTAAAAGTGACTCCTTTTGTAGATGTCCGACATGTGTGGAGAAGGTGTCGAGACGTAGATTTCCTTGCTGTGTACGATGCAACCCATCTGCCACTGTAAAGAGCTATACCAGCAGTGGTACCCCTATGTTCCGGTATCGAGAAGCCCGCGGAATTCATTATGATATGTGCCTTCATCAGCGAACACTTAGAGACCGGTTATTATGATCGTTGCAGGTTTCAAAGATATCTGTAGGATATAAATGATTTAGTCTTACAGTTGTGTAGATTCGTAGAAAATATCAATAAATTAAATAAAGTTTTTACTTATAACCAAATAGCTATAATGTTCCTTCGTGTTAATATATCCTTTGTTATAACTAGAGCCCATCATCTGTTATACTCAATTATTATAATTTAATTATATAATGTAACTTCTAAATATTATTTTAAGAAATATTATTATGGGTCTGGCCGGGATTTGAATCAGCGTCCTACTGCCTGGAGTCTGATGATTTAGCCTGCTGAGCTACCTAACCACTTACATAGTTAATCACTATTAGGTGGTGTTTACACGGCAGCAATTCTTATGCTGTATGTAACACACTTTTCTAATACTAATTGTGAAGGTTTTTGAGTTTACATGGCAAAATATTTTAATAAATATAATAAGACCAATAATGAAGTAGCCTTGACCCATATAAATAATTTATAAATGTTAACATTTTTTTAATATATTTAAAAAAATCATTTATATATATTTTTTATAATTATATATACATATTACATTTTGTACTTGGCCAATTAAATATAAACTGATTTGATTTAATAATATATATATATATATATATATATATATATATATATATATATATATATATATATATGCTACTTCATTATTGGTCTAATTATATTTTTACAAACTTTGTATCATTATAAATATTATCGAAGCGTACAATTTTCCATATAGTTATTAAGCAGAAATTAAGGATTTTAAAACTGCAAGCCATTTTTCTCTACAAATAAATGTTTCATAAAAATAGTGTTTATAATAGTAATTAATATTATATTATACAGAGCCATAATACGTACTTGTATTAAGGGTTAAATATAGTATAAGCTATGTTGATAGTAGATATTTAATTATTATATATATATATATATATATTTAATATTTAATATTTAGTATTTAATATTTAATATTTAATATTTAATATTTAATATTTAATATTTAATATTTAATATTTAATATTTAATATTTAATATTTAATATTTAATATTTAATATTTAATATTAATATTTAATATTTGATATTTGCAGACAACCATTGCATGGAGGATACCCTAGTCTGCCACAACTGCGAAGAGGAACACCTCAGCAGCAGCACCATGGCAACGACAATAAACAAAGGGTAATCACGCAATATCAAATGACCTAACGAGTATTACATAATACATTGGTTGTTTACTGCGATCTCGTCTCCAGTTTTATCATCGTTAAGATACCTTCTGAATGTAGACATAACTCAACATTCTGATGTAATACGATGTAAGCCACCTTGCCTGGTCTACTGGTGGTGGATTAGCTAGTATAACTCTAGTACACCAGTATATTTATCACATTGTATTTAGAGTGATTATACATTTTCTAAATGAGCATATTGTTAGAAAGTGAATTTATTTATAGATTGTGAATATATTTATAGATTGTGAATCTGTATAGAGTATGTGTATTAACCATTCTTATGTGTGTATTAACCATCTTCTGTGTGTATTAACCACTCTTCTGTGTGTATTAACCAATATTCTGTGTTACCTGTTACCTGTTACCTAATTGGTTTAGGCACTTCCATCAACTTCTTTATTGAAGTTTTCGGACGTGCTTTCAATATATTATTGGGCAAAAAGGTATGTTTTTAGCTTTGATTTGAATGTTATAGTTGAGTCAATTGATCGGATATGGTGAGGTAGATCATTCCAGATTTGTGGAGCATGGATGGAGAAAGATTTTGTTGGGAAGATGTTAAATGTAATAGAACTGGAGTTTTTAATTTGAATTTGTTTATGTGTCTTTGTTCGTAAATAGTTGTGTTGGGAGTTAGTAAGTTGGCAAGATAGTCTGGTGTGTTATGATGTGTAGCTAAATATATGGTGAGTGCAATTTTGTAAATATACGGGATTTTATTGGCAGCCAATGTAATTTGGTTCTCAAAGGGGATATATGTTGTCTGGAATATTTAGTTATGTTGAATATAAATCTGAAGGCGTTGGAGTTTATTTATTATAGATTGTGAGGAGGCATAGAGACAGGAATTACAGTAATCGAGGCGGGGAAGAATGAAGGATGTAGCGAGGAGTTTTGCAGTATTAAAATTAATGAAGGGTCTTATTGTTCGTAAGTTGTGTAGTATGTAGTTAATTGACTGTGATAGTGATTTAGTCTTGATGTTGAATTGTAGTGTTGGGTCGATTAATATACCAAGATTTTTTATTTTATTCGCATAAGAAATGCTCAGATTGTTAATGGTAATTTGTGGTGGAATGAATATAGTGGTAGATGTTTTAATATGCATTGATTCAGTTTTAAGACAGTTTAGTGATAATGAGTTGTTGGTGAGCCAGTTATGTATATCAGTAATGCAGTTGTTAAGTAAATTTATGTCATTGTTAGGGTCTATCAATCTACAGTGTAACTGTATGTCATCAGCATACGAGTGATAGTCTATAGTGGGGTATTTGTCAATAATTTTAAATAAGGGAAGTAGGTAGATATTGAATAGGAGTGGACCAAGGAGAGATCCTTGAGGTACTCCATGAGTAACTTTACGAGGTTTCGAGATTAGTGAGTTTATACTAATTTGGTAAAAACGATCAGTTAGGTATGAGATGAACCAATCGAGTGCAGAACCAGAGATTCCGATAGAAGTTAGTCAATTTATAAGGATATTATGGTCAAGGGTGTCGAAGGCAGCTGATAAATCAAGGAGAATGACCACTGAACCATGTGGTGATGCAGCAGATAAGTGAATGTGTATTAACCACTCCACTGTGTGTATTAACCACTCTTCTGTGTGTAATAATCAATCTTCTGTATGTATTAACCACTCTTCTGTGTGTATTAACCACTCCACTGTGTGTATTAACCACTCTTCTGTGTGTAATAACCAATCTTCTGTATGTATTAACCACTCTTCTGTGTGTATTAACCACTCTTCTGTGTGTATTAACCACTCTTCTGTGTATATTAACCACTCTTCTGTGTGTATTAACCACTCTTCTGTGTGTATTAACCACTCTTCTGTGTGTATTAACCACTCTTCTGTGTGTACTAACCACTCTTCTGTGTGTAATAACCAATATTCTGTATGTATTAACCACTCTTCTGTGTGTATTAACCACTCTTCTGTGTGTATTAACCACTCTTCTGTGTATATTAACCACTCTTCTGTGTGTATTAACCACTCTTCTGTGTGTATTAACCACTCTTCTGTGTGTATTAACCACTCTTCTGTGTGTATTAACCACTATTCTGTGTGTATTAACCACTCTTCTGTGTGTATTAACCACTCTTCTGTGTGTATTAACCACTCTTCTGTGTGTAATAACCAATCTTCTTTGTGTATTAACCACTCTTCTGTGTGTATTAATCACTCTTCTGTGTGTATTAACCACTCTTCTGTATTTATTAACCACTCTTCTGTGTGTATTAATCACTCTTCTGTGTGTATTAACCACTCTTATGTGTGTATTAACCACTCTTCTGTGTGTATTAACCACTCTTCTGTGTGTATTAACCACTCCACTATGTGTATTAACCACTCTTCTGTGTGTATTAATCACTCCACTGTGTATTTCAATACAATTTAAGTGCAGTCACAAGGAGAATAAAATCACTCTGGAGCCCCTCCCATTCATGTCCTCCTGGCACCAATAGGACGTAGTGAAGCCCCTCCCATTCATGTCCTCCTGGTACCAATAGAACATAGAGAAGGTAGGTATCTTGTATACATCTAATAGTGTTTCAATGTATACCTCTAATAGTATTGTAATCAGGGACGGCTTCAATACATTAATCTAATACAAATACGTTTTTTGTTACAAAAACAAATACAAATACAAATATTTATGTAATGTTTTATTCAAATACAAATACAAATACAAATATAAATACAAAATAAGAACAAATAGGAATATAGGTGATATATCTGGGATGAAATAATGTGGAATGAATGAACAAGGGATGAATAGTGAAGTAACCTGGCAACAACTTAAGTTATAGTTTAATAATTTACAGTTATACAATTATTAATACATGTGTATAAGTAGATATACTTTAGAATTAATCAATATATTAACTTTAATAAATATTTGTAATCGATTTGTAATATGAATATATATATGTTATATATGAGATATTTATTTTGACTTTTATTTTATATGAGATTAATAGCGAAGTAATCTGGGACGACTTACAAAGTAAGTTATGATGAATTTAAGGGTGGAGGCGCTCGTACATATAAACAATGCTATTTTAGCTCTATCTAAAAATGCTAAGAATAAATAACTAATGGAGATAATTACTTAATTTTTATTCAACAGATATTTACCTCCATCATATAGGATCTGTCTTTATATAAATGTAGTTAATTTAAAATGGTATAAAAAATAGTCTCAATTAGTTAAATATTTATTTTTTATTTTTTTCCATTAAAATGCAAGTTTATTATCATTTATTTAATAAAATATAATAATAAATTCAACAGGATTCATATAGATGTACATGTTGTACATTTACAGTTAAAATTTCAGATACAAATAATACAAATTAATAAATTAGTAGGCATTTACATGTGGTTACTAAGTGAATAAGTAGAAACTTGCGAAAATGATATTCAAAGTTTTTTAAAACAAATAATCACAAAAGATCATAACAAATATATATATATTACATTTATATATATAAATGACAAGTAAAATATAATGGTATATAGACAACACTGACATAATAATAATTAGTACTAATATAGTTCTATATTAGCACTAGAGTACTCAAATATATATTATAATGCGATATACAAATAAATATATGTATGAAAGAAGTTATAAAATAGAAAAATTTATATTTATTGTAATAGTTTAATAATAGTTATAAAGTATAAATTTATAATGAATATATTATAATATAAAATATATTATAATATATAATAAATACAAGAATAAACGCATTGACTAGACAGAGATAATTATAGAAATAACGTATTTCTAAATTTTCTATGGAAGTGTCTCCTTTCAACCAATGATATCTTGTTATACACATAAGTAATTTGTTTATTAATTATATGGAATTTATCTATAATCTATGCTTAATATAAATATAGAAATTTATTTAGTAAAATATTTGTATACGATATCGAAATATATAATTAAATGTGACAAGTATTTACAAAAATACCAAATATATTAATACATTTTCTGTCAATTTCAAATAATTATTATATCGATTACGCTTATAAAAACACTTTATATTGATATAAATACTCAAACATAATTAGAGAAATTTTACAAATTTATAAATAAGATAGTAAACATGGATAATATGTAATAACTTTTTTTGTTTAAAATAAAAAATTAATCATATTTTAACTAGCGCCTCCTTAAGTTATATATTTATTTATTTTTTATAAATGCAATATTTAAAAAATTGTAGTTTTATAAATTTATGTTTCTTCATAAATATAGATACATGTGTAATCTAAATAAGTAAATCCAATAAATGACATTATGGTTTACTCAGATTTAGCGACTTATATAATATATTATTTAAAATATAATTAACATACATAGTTCTTGAATGAAAACTTATTGAATAGCTGCATATGATACGTAATCATACTCATACAATTAATACTAACTATATAATCAAATATTAATATTGAATGTTTAAGAATATCACACTCTTAAAATATTTAATTATAGGTACGATTATAGTATATATTTATATATTTAATATATCTCTGATATTATGTCTCAAGAAAAAATAATATATATTAATTATTTCAAATATACCATGATAACATATATCAAAACATACACGTTTATTAATAATAGTATTACTATAAATAATGATATTTAACTATTACATAAAGTTATCCAATATTACTGAACAAGTCATCACAGATTATTTCATAATCGTTGTCTATATAAAATATAATAAAATATCATATTCACATTTACCGATCTAATCAATTAATAGTTGTTCATCCATACATACTACCTCTATAGAATATCTACCTACACATTTATTAATAATAATATTATGAACTTAAATAATGTTATTTATCAATTCTTAATAATTATATCATAACAAATTACTTCACTCTATATCCAGAATTACCCCATCCAATATTATTTGTACCAAATACTTTATTATATTTTTATTATCTGTTGATATATTTTTTATTTATAAATTAATATTATTCTTATGAAATCTGAAATATTTCCTATATAAAATGTATGGGCGATAGGTGATTTTTATCTATGCTAAGGTTTTTGTCGATGCCAATATAATCACAGCAGTAATAGATATGAATATATTTTATATTAAAGAAATGTGTATAATGTTAAGGTAATACCAAAGATTTTGCGAAGCAAAGATATAACACTCCCTATGCATGCAACGTAATTTAGTAATATCCCCTGCCACTTCTAGCAGTAGTATTGAAATCACTGAAATAGATTTAGGTTCGGCTCTGTTTGCATACAACAATGTTTTATTGCTCTATTAATTACATGCAATATAAATTAGCTTTTACTTACTAAATATATACTTATAGCATTTAAAACATACATATCATATTTGTTTGTTACATATTAGTAATGAACACTTAGTTTTCATCATATAAATATTAATTAAAGCATATTATTTAAAATTTTAAAAGTGTATAGTTAAATACGAATTTACATTATAAACAACACATAGTTCCTAAAAGTAACCCGCTATAGGTGGCACTGGGGTATTTTGTATACAAATTCAAATTACACGATTTCGCGTAAGTGTTATATCTTTCCTTCAGAAAATCTTTGGTAATACTATGGTAAAATACATTAATATAAACATTATTTCAATATTAACTATAATATTTAAAAAAATGGTTTAAAAATTGTTCTTATGGGACTGTAATACATTATAATACATTATGTATATATAATTAATTGATTTAGAAATATTTCATAAATAATACATAACAAATGATTATTAAAATATAATTTTGTTTATTAAATTTATTAAATATATGGAAATTTAAAACCTACTAAATCAAATTAATAAATATATGATGAATAACTCAGGGTACATTCTTTAGAATATATGCTAGGTGATAGACAATATATAATTAATTATTTTTATAATTTTATATAATTAATAATAATTCCATTTTTATTTAAACTAATTATAAATTAATATGTAAATTATTTAAATATTAACAATAAGATTTAAAAAAATAATAGCTTTATAAATTATTTGTATGTACAAAAATATATAAAATTAATTGATTTATAAATATTTCATAATTAATAAAATATGAATAAATATGAGTGATTAATTAAAATATGATTATAATGATTATCCTATTTTCATATATATAATAAAATAAAATATACATGAGTATTTTATTAAAATATAATGATATATATTATCCTATGTTCATATATATAATATAATAAAATAAATTTAAATAATGTTTTTATAAATTTATTAATATTTATAAATTAAATTTAATGTGTATCATGCATAATGGTTGGTACTAGGGACGTCGGAATAAGGGGGGCAAGGGGGGCGGCCCCCCTGAAAAAACATATGGGGCAGTATATCTTTTGCCCCCCCCTGAAAAAATATAGGGGGCAGTATATATATTGCCCCCCCCCCCTATTTTTACTTATCTATATATTAATATATCCACATCTATATATATATTATATATATGTATATTGTATATATGTATATTGTATAGTTATTAAATTCACTATACAAAAAACAATGATTTTATTACTTTATTATAAAGTAATACAATAATTGTTCCAAGTAATAGAGTAATAAAATAATTGTTTTTTTTATAGTGAATTTAATAATTGTTCTATTCAATTATAATATTTATTTATTTATTAATTATTAATTTATTATTTTGAATGAATTAAAACAGTTTGGAGTGTGCCATATGTATTATAAAACAGTTTATAACTTGTAACCCTTATTACATTCTTATATACAGTTCATTTTCTATAACATTATTAAAAGTTACTTATTTAAAATGGATATTAGATCATTTTTAAATAAAAACACTAAAGATAATGATAATAGTTCTATAAGGTTGGAAATTATATTCACACATATTAGATATTTAATTAATATAATAAAATAATATTACAATTAATATGTGTTCCTTAATTAAATTAAATTTATATATATATATATATATATAGTGAAACCTCTATATAATAAATTGTTTTTTTTTCAATAATTTATTATAGAGAGGTTTTATTATAGAGGTTTTAAGAATTAATTTATAATTGAAAATACATTATATAACCTTTAGGTTATATATATAGTATATGTATTTATTTAAAAGTAGTAATCAAAATAGTAGAATAGAAATATGATTTATTAAAAATATTTTTAATAATTGTTTGTGTTAAAATAATTTTAGCTGTACAATGTTTAAATAATAGATTAACAAAGTCATAATATTGTGAAGAATTGTTAAACACTTTATATGTAAACTATATTATTTATGCTTCGACATGTTAATACATATGAAATTTCATTAGATTTACATAGCAAATATAAATTATGACTCATAAGTGATGAGTCATCACTGATGAGTATAATATAATTAATAGTATAATAATAAATTGTATCATCAATAAATTTAATATATATAACATTGATATGATAACATTTATTAATTAAGCAATTGTAATAACATTTAATCAATATAAGTATATAATAACATTTATAATTTTAATAAATTTTAGGATATACAAAAACATTTATTAATTACTTTTAATTAATTTTAATAAATTTAAGGATATACAATAACATTTATTAATTAATTTTAAATAATTTTGAGCTATTTATGTAATATAAAATATTTATAGAATATATATAGAAACAAAAATAACTTCTATAATAAAAAAATATATGATACAAAATTATTAATTAATTTCTATAATTTTTATCAATATAAAATACTTCTATTTATTTTTATATATAATAGTTTTTTGTTTATTTTGTATACAATAATTTTCTTGTTTATAAAGAGGTTTTCTAATATAACATTTTCTTATAAAGAGGTTTTTCTAATGTAGAAAAGGTTGAATTTCAAACAAATGTGTGAAAATGTTTCTGATAGAGAGGTTTTTCTTATAAAGAGGTTTCCTATAGATATGTTTCACTATATATATATATATATATATATATATATATATATATATATATATATATATATATATATATATATATATATAAGTTATATAATATAACATTATATTGTAATTATTTATGATATTAATATTATAATTTAAAGGAAAGAAGGCATGATGTGCCCGTAAATATTCAGGGGGCAGAATATGTCTTGCTTCCCTGATTTTCTAACTTAATGCATAAATAGTTGTATTATTATAATAATACTATAGTACTATATAGTATACTATAGTATAATATACCTTATTTGTATTATATTTACTAATTTATAACTATCAGATTTTAGAATTTAGTATTTAACTAATATAAGTATTAATATTAATAATTTTTAAATAATGAAATATCATTATTATAATAATATATCTTTATATCATTATATCATAATATACATGTATGTAATACCTTTTTTTTTACTTATTTATATTGTAAAAAAATGTAAATCTTGCATTTACATTAACCATATGTATATACAAATCTCACTGAGAGTATTCCAATAGAGAGGATTTATAATGTAATTCAATAGTAATTGATGGTGCAAAAAAAAAATATCTAAAACAAAATCATGCCCCCCCCCCTATTCTGAAATCGTTCCGACGTCCCTAGTTGGTACTATATTTAGAATGGTCTAGATTAAACAGATATGATTTCATATTATGATAACATTGTATAACATTTTATTTTAATTGTTATGTATTTATACATTTTTTTAGATATAGATTTGATCTATCTTCCAAATTTAACTTATATAGAAAGACTTGATAACAACTGTATAACCATTTATTTTAACTAATGTGGAATTTATTAGTTAAATTAGTTAAAATTTAATATTTATATTAAAATATATTTTATATATATCAATACATTTATTTATTAATATGAATGTAATTTTAATCATATCAACAAATATTATGTGATAATATTAAATTAATATATACTTATTCTATAATAATTTTACAAATATTTTTTTTATATTTTGAGAAATAATTATAATTATTATTATATATATTTCAGGCAAGTAGCTGGAAAGTAAGGGCGTTTCCCAGTAAAATTGTAGTTAACTCGATAGAAAATCGTTTTTAAAGTTTAAATATTTCCGGCAAGTAGTTAGAATATAAGTAGTGGGATACCCCATTATGGATACCCCCTTAAGTATACCCTTAACCCTTAATAAATAAAAACCATGTTTAAATTATACCACCTGCTGCAGGTCACCTGCAGTATTTTCAATCAGCCGAGTTAACTATAGGAAATACATTATTATTATCATATAAATAATATTTATTAAATATGCACAATTTATTATCATAAAATAATATTTGTATACAAATATATATATATATATATATATATTTCAATGTAAAATAATATGTTTTTTAATAATATGAATTTTTTCTTAATAGAATATGTAAACCTTATTATAATTTAGTTTACTTTTGTTTATTTTCTAGATAATATGTAATACATAACTTATATATATATAAATATATAATATAAATAATATATAAATTAATATTGTGTTCATTATGATGCATATATTTCATATTTATATTATATGTATATTGATAATACATTATGTAACTTTCATATTAATAAGATATAATAAATGATATATATATATATATATATATATATATATATATATATATATATATACATTACATATCAATATATTATATAAATTATATAATATAATACATCAAATATATATATTTAATTTCTTACCGTAGTTCTATAATTCTGATAGGTATTCGTTAAAATCTCTTCCTAAAGCTCTGTCAATTATACAAGACATAATATTCTTTATTTCATTTATTATATGTGGTAATTTATGCAATTTAAATTTAAAATTGATATATACACATCTTTATCGATACAAACAATGTACCACAAAGTAATACTGAGGAATATTCAATACAAATCATTATAATATTTTATATATTGCGTGAGTTGTATATTTGTCATCGAATTATGATGAATATTACAAAAGCGTATTTAAAGAAAAATTAAATGTTTAACTGATAAAATAGGGCGACACCTATTAACACATTCCGAACTATAGACCAAAACCCACTCACGTACCATATTTTACCGATATTTACTTGTATTGCTAGAACTTGTAATACATAAATTTGATATCGTAAAATAAAAATCTGAAATAGCTATTTATTAGATAAATATCATTTTAATACATATTCTAAAATACTAATATTCAATATTCACGGAGTACTGACTACTATGGCGAGTGCTAAATTAGATCCCCTAAAACCCTCACGTCCTCTAAATGTTAATAAGTTGTTGATTTTTGTTGACATTTATACATTTGGGTACCTGTAAACTTGGACCAGGTAAACTCAGACCACTTTTGAAGTAAACTCGGACCACTTTTATGCTTTAACCCATATTATAGAAGTATACTATATATAGTTATTTTAAACTGGTCCGAATCTTTTCAAAAGTGGTCCTATATATTATATAAGTTATAATATAAGTTATAATATATAAAAATATATTGTGAGTTATAAAACATAATATTAATTATTAAAAAAACATACAACCATCCAATCAAATTCTAGATACGATTATTTCTATTAGAATAGATTATGTACTCACCATAAATACATAATTCTGAGCAATGTCTGTCTATACCAGATGACATTAGTTAGTCATGATGAGTGGATAACCTAGTATGATAGATCTATTGTATTTAGAATATGATTGCATCGTAGTTATATATTTGTCATTGTACAATTGTGTACAAAGATCGCGAGTTTACATGTAAACATGGGGAAAAGGTCTATTTTTTAAAAGTTATAAACTTTTTCATATTTGTTTATAATATTATTTTGTATATATCAATAATACTTAGTTACATTATATTTACTATTGATTATTTTGTAGTGTATATATTTCTATAAAATTTGTTATAAAATATATATTTTTTAAATTATTTTTAAAGAAAACACACTATTTCCTGCTTAATGTTTTATTTAAATTATTTATGTATGTATATTTATAAATAAAAATTGAAGTTATGTATGAATCATAAATTATGATACATATATTTTACAATTATATTTTAAAATTGAAGTAATACTATCTTATTGCTTTTGTTCTAATTTTGATTTTTCTTATATATTTATATTATTTTTAATGTTTTATTGTATTTTATTAATATATGTACGGTCAATATATAAACGGTTACATGAATAAATGGTTACGAACAGATTATATATTAATATATGTGTTATATTATTGTTATCATTATACTGTTATCATTTATTTTCTTATTGGTGTTTTAAAATGTATTATTTTATAAGTTTTATTTTTTTGTAATTCTGGTACGATAATTTTTTGTGAATATTCATTTGTGAATTGCATTTAAAACAAGTGGTAATTGAATATGTCTACAGATGTAATGTGTACCACTACAAGGCCCCGCGTTGATGTAAAGTTTGCGTGTATTAGTCCTTAATGAAGTCCTTAATGAGGTCATCACTAGTTACCATTGCGATGTAATGATTCTAGAACATTCCCCTTCATTACGATTACTGTATGACCATAGCTGCCACCCAACACCGTCACATTTAATTGTAGTATGTCTTCAGATACATCTCTCTAACACCGTTATATAGTTATAGTATAATAATAATAGTAGTTCTATATAATCACGTTCTATGTAGAGATCTTTATATAGCACATCTACATATAGACAGGAGATATTACAATTATATAGAGAGAACTATATAGTATGCATTTAAAATCAGATATATATATATATAAAATCTAGCAATCAACTCTATAATATCAGATTACTCCATACCAACCCAACCACTTACCTCGCTACTCAACCCTCTACTCCCATAACCCTATTGATAATCATTCATTTGTACAGCTCACTTAAGAATACAGTGTACCTAAGGACCGAGGAACAAATGAAAGGTCACGGTATATTTCCTCCCGCTTGAATATTAGGTAATAAAATACGTATACAACAATTTATCAATTATATTATTATTGATATTGTGAGGTGTTGTTAAAATACTGTTAAAATCTATATATATATACATGACTTTATTATCTTAGTATGACACATATTTTTATTACATTCATTAGTATTTAGTCGACTTAGATATTGTAATTCGCTTTTCATTAACATTCCGCAAAAATTGATGACAAAATTCGATTCAATACAACGTAGAGCTGTTCGCATATTATTTAAGCTAAAGCATAGTGATTTAACCATATCTATACATTCCATAATAGCGACTCTCGGGTGGTTGAAGTTTCGAGATTTATGCAAGTTTCGACTTCTTTGCATTACTCACAAGGATATATATGGGAGTTCCGTCATACCTATCGAAGGGACTCATAATTCGAACAACTACTCGTTCGAGTCGCAAATGTGAGCTGATGAAACTCTCTATCGCTTGTCTCATCTATGTATGCAGATGCTGCTTTCACTGTTGCTGCTCCGAAGTACTGGAACAGTTTTCCCGATGAACTATGGACCATGTCATCATTTATTACTTTTAAATGTCGACTACATATATAATGTATTGCCTCCTATGTGTGTGGGCTTGTTTATATGTTGATGTAGTGAGTGTGAGTCTGTAAGTGAGATTAGATTACTACTACTACTACTACTACTACTACTACTACTACTACTACTACTACTACTACTACTACTACTACTACTACTACTACTACTACTACTACTACTACTACTACTACTACTACTACTACTACTACTACTACTACTACTACTACTACTACTACTACTACTACTACTACTACTACTACTACTACTACTACTACTACTACTACTACTACTACTACTACTACTACTACTACTACTACTACTACTACTACTACTACTACTACTACTACTACTACTACTACTACTACTACTACTACTACTACTACTACTACTACTACTACTACTACTACTACTACTACTACTACTACTACTACTACTACTACTACTACTACTACTACTACTACTACTACTACTACTACTACTACTACTACTACTACTACTACTACTACTACTACTACTACTACTACTACTACTACTACTACTACTACTACTACTACTACTACTACTACTACTACTACTACTACTACTACTACTACTACTACTACTACTACTACTACTACTACTACTACTACTACTACTACTACTACTACTACTACTACTACTACTACTACTACTACTACTACTACTACTACTACTATTACTACTACTACTACTACTACTACTACTACTACTACTACTACTACTACTACCTAACATCACTGGCAGAAGTATAGAGAAGACGCGGATGTCTCCGACCTCTTGAACTCGAGCAATCATCGCTACTGTAGCAACAAACCAATAGAAACTCACAACCAAGGCTAATCAAGGTCTTATCGTTGTTTTATTATCATAACAAAATGTATACATTAATAATCTACGGTGATAAAATCATATATCGGTATGCGATAATTAATTCTAAAGATAAATCATAATTAATTAAGTATTATACGGTTATATGTTTATTTCAATAGTTTGAATTAAAGTATGTTTTTATTGTGAATAATATGTTATAATTATTTGTTTTAATAGTAGTGTTAATATCTATTAATAATAGATTTAAAAATAATAAATATTAATAGACTATTAATATAATATATTATAATATAATATAATATAATATAATAGAATATAAATATTAATATAATTGACTATTAATATTATCATTATAATGTTATTTTATCATCTTATAATCGACATGTCACCCCGTCAACAGCTAATAACTCTTCGAGGGGTAAACTTATGAAGAATGATAACAACAAACCCGCTAGCTCGACCTTCAATCAGCACTGGACGACTGAAGAACAGCTCAAGGTCATACTCACCACCAATATTGGTGTATTCATTTATTATCACTAATAGCGTGCTATGCTTTACTACCCGTTATACTATGGATACATAGAATGTATAGAATGGATAGATAGATAGATGATTTATTTAATCATAAATATAACGATGACATTTCTCGTTTGTATTTTAACAAAAATAATAATACATAGAAATAAATAAGCGATAAAATAATGTGGAAGTAGAAAATAATAGGATTGTTAGATAATAAAAATATAAGACTATTATAAATAACTAATAATAAGAAGTTAAGTTTTCTACATTTATCATTAGCTTTTACTTTCGTACATATATAATATGGAACAAATTATCACCTAACTTCTCTATATCTGACTGATAATTATCCATTATACATTTATTCTGTCGTCTTATCTCGTTGAATTGTAAATCAAATAAACCACGCGTTGATCACTATTTCCTGTATCTCAATTTGAATGAATATATTCATAACATATATGTATATATTACATTCAAGAATTTTCAAATTATCGTGTTTAATAATAATATATATATATAAATATATATATATATATATATACACGTAATATCTCATGTATTGTAGGAGTTATTCATATATAATCAACGATTAGTATTATACCGGACAAAACGAAAAATAAATTAATAAATAAATAAAAATATAAGAGATCATCCGATATACGATAATTAAAGTAGTTCGGCTAATCAGATGAATTCATTTCAGAGATATTCGGCCGTAGTTAAGTAGGATAATAGATCTCCCCTTGCGCTAACTCCTAAATAAGACTGTTGATTGTGAAGAATGGAGGAATTTGTTTTCGTCATCATGTGATGAAACATCCCCCTATGACAACATCATCACGGCACTAAATATATATATATATATATATAAGTAGGATAAGCATCCGAGATGTGACGACCCCTTTAATGAAGTTGTTCACGCAGAATGCTGTTCCACATTTGTCTGGTACTATATTCATTAATAATGTATTAATATATTTATATTAATTAATATACAAGCCGATTTGTGTACGAATTTTAATTGACTAATTTGTTTTCGATATTTAGTAAAATTGTATTTTGCATTTAAACGTTTTGTTCCGAGGTGATTTACCACCATGGCTACATGTATTCAAGTTAATGCTGTGTCAGCGTATTCGAGTGCATTTAGTATCTCGTACGTTAAGTATGTGTCCTTTGTAGGATTTACTAGGAGAATAATTTACGCTTTTAGCTCTTCTTGTTTAGTTTATATTATATTTGTTTTAATTTCTTCTAAAGGGCTTCGAAATAAGATTTAATCTGTTCTATAGTTGGCGCTCACATACTAATTATTTGTGTTTAATGTATAGTAATCGATCGCTATAGGCTAGTTGTAAATGAACATAACGATTATATTTTGATGTCTAATTTACCGTATACTATATTGAATATATGTATACTATATATATGTATAATATATGTATACTATATATATGTATAATATATGTATATATGTATACTATATATATGTATAATATATGTATACTATATATATGTATAATATATGTATACTATATATATATTTAGACGTATTAGTAATACAATTTTGGCTTAGAAACTATGTTTTACTATATTTATTGAAAAATATAACAGCCATATTTATTATATAGTCATAACTATAATGCAGATCTATACTTGTTAACACTGTTCTATTACAGTGTGACTTTAAATATGCGTTAAATAAATATCATTATCTGTTTTAAACGATTCGAATAAAAGTACCTTTATTTTAGAAAATCTTATACCCAACACATGCTATAGTCCTTATTGTATATGAAAATTAAGTTTCATACTTTTATATTAATTTCGTAGTTCATGTATCATATCATGTATCATAAGTTTAAAGAGGAAAGTTTATATAATTATTATTATATTTGGTTATTGTAATTAAATTAATTCAATGTAATTATAATTCATGATTATATTCGAAAAAGAAAAATTAAAAAATTGATTTAGAATTTACTATAAACTATAAAATATAAATATATATATTATATTAACAATAAATATAATATTAACTATATAAAATAAATAATATATTGATTTAATTTATGAATTAGTACAATTAAGAATAAAGTAAATTAACAAAAATATATATATATAGGGCATCCTAGTGTCACCCAAAATACGCTCAACTTTACATGTAAATAGATAGGAAAACGCTATTTTCACTATTAATAGTCCACTGCATTTATTATTTGTCTGATTGTCAAAAAATGTTCTGATATATATCAAGATTATATATAGATTACCATTTTTGTTTTTAATATAATTATATATTTCTATATAAAATGATATGTTAAAATTAAATATATCAATAATATATCAATAATTAAAAATTGTAAATTAGTAAAATAAATACGCATACATAAAAATCTATTTAACATAATACAAATAAACAAAAGTTGACACTGTGTCATGATATATAATCTTTATATACTATAAATTATAGGGGAAATATTTAATATTGAACCTTGAGGAATATTTTTAACACATGTATATTACCAAAATTAATTATTCTAAGTAAAATGGATTTGAAAATTACTAATTTATACTACTATTATAATTACTAGCTCTATAAAAATCATTTTTCAATAACTTCTAATGAATATATTTATCTGAAAATTTCGGACCATTAATATAACAGTTGTCCGAATAGTAATTAGTAATAATAAAAATATATAAATTTAATTTCTTTATTCATAATGTGGTGACATTAGGATGCCCTTGAGGGGGGAAACGCTCCGTTCATCTAAACAATGCTATTATATCTAAAAACGCTAGGGATAAATAACTAATGGAGATTATTACATACTTTTTTTTTGTATTAAACAGATACTTTCCTCTATCATATATGATCAGTTTTTATATAAATATAGTTAATTTAAAATGGTGTACAAAAATAGTCTTAATTAGTTAAATATTTATTTTTGATTTTTTTCATTAAAATGCAAGTTTATCGTCATTTATTTAATATTTAATTAATATAAAATATAATAATAAATCCAAGAGGATTTATATAGATGTATATGTTATACATTTACCTTACAAATTTCAGATAAAAATGAAAAAAGTAGTAGGCATTTACATGTGGTTACTAAGTGAAAAAGTAGAAACTTGAGAAAATGACATTCATATTTTTATACGATATCGAAATATTCAATTAAATGTGACAAGTATTTACAAAAAATACTGTCAATTTCAAATAATTATTATATCGATTACACTTATAAAATAACTTCATATTGATATAAATACTCAAAAATAATTACAGAAATTTTATAAATTTATAAATAAGATATTAAACATGGAAAATATGTAATACAATTTTTTTGTTAAATAAAAATATTAATCATATTTTAACTCGCGCCTCCACACTTAATAATTATGCAATCTGGTTAGGGATTTACATTTGATCATATAAAAGAATACATTTAGTTAATTATTAAATATTTAGACCACATAGATGTCGATAAGCGATTTGAAGAGTATATGGATACATACATAATCAAACAAGCATATCAATAACCACTAGAATATAATGAAACCTATACCCGTTACCATGTGCTATTATATCAGGGTTATGGAATCCTTTTTCGAAAGCATCTTACTATTAAAGGGTTCCTTTTTTACCTATTATATAACTATATTTCATTATTCGTATTCATTAGTTATTTATAGTATACTATATATATATATAAGTAAAATAAATATTATTCATTGATTCATTCATGCGATATCGAAGAACCTGCTGAAGATATACCCGATGGAGGCTGTGGATTCTAAGCGCTACGAGAAGATAGCCAATCAGCTGCCCAATAGGACTACAAAACAGGTAGGGGGCACTAATAGTCTCGAACCTGCTTCCCGTGTGTATAAGTACCATATGTAACTACATCCAGTGTGAGTAGTAATAGCAAAGGCCAAGATACACGGTCGCCTATTAAGGATATGTTAATTGTAATATGTCACTTCACCCGACCGAGTAGAAAACATGGGTATTTAATTATATCGTAGATATTAATAATATGTTATTGACTTTGGTAAATAGAAACCAAATAGAAATTAGTTTAAAATCATATTATTATTGTATGTATTGATTACAATAGAAATATCAAATTTATGCATACATTTATTGATAATATTATTTAGAAATAGGTGCATTATTAATTTAGTAAACATTTAATAGGCATATTTCTTATTATAATAAATTCTATTTTTCATGATAATTATAATTCATAACAAAATAAATTTAAGCAATCAAATTGTTACCACATTATTGATGATAACTTTTATTTTAATAAAAATTAAAAAACTAATATATACTAATATATTATAGAATTTAATAATCTTTCCAATGATGAACTAATTTTATTACAATATCATCAATATACAAAATCTTATTCTCGTAGTTATTAGTTGATAATAATAAAAAAAATGCCATAATCTTATATATCTCAAATTATATATACTCTATTTATACTTATGCACATAATTATATAATAATATATATATATATATATATATATATATATATATATATATAAATATATAATTGATCTAAATTCAATGTTCAATGGAAAATAATACATTATTTTAAGTGTAACATTATATGAATCTAAAAGTAATTATTTTATCTAATAATGATTATAAATATTAAACATTAAATGCGCTAAATTAATCTCTAGGTTAAGTAATTATATATGTAATATATTATATGATAAATTAAAATAAATTGTAACAAAGAAAATTGTAAATATGATCAATTCAAAATGGGCGTAATCTTAATACAATATTTGAGAGTATTGCTTGACCGTGTATATTTACTTTGGTAATAGTATAAGTAGTTGTAGTGTATTGTAATAATAATAATGGTAATAATAATTTTAATAGTAATAGTAATATTAATAGAAATAGTAATAATAATAGTAATAGTAATAGTAGTAATATTAATAATAATAATAATAATATGTTTTTGGATTATTACAAATAAAAACATATAATTTAATTGTTTAATTTCGTATTATTCTTTGCTTATTTTAATAACATATTTTATCTTTGGCAAATACTTATACTTTCGACTATATATTTTGAATATATATTTGCCTATGAATTAAATATCAATCAACCAATCACTCAACACGTCCCTAATGTAAATAATATCACAGTGCGCGTAGACTTGATCATTAATGAAGCATTCCTCCACTAGGTGGCCAGTCGGCTTCCGGAAGTACTTCCATAAGCTGAAACATTACGGTCTACCGATACCTGGCCGAGTGTCTCGACCTCGTCATTCGATCATTAATGATTCGTTCTTATGACTCATCACTGATGACTGTTGTATATCTGTGTTGTGTAGTGCTAATTTTTATGTGTATATATATATATATATATATATATATATATATATAGGTATATATATATAATTGTGTATGCGTGTATACAGACAATGTATGTGCATTGGCAATATGTATATGTAACAATGACTTGTGATCTCAAATTTCAAATCTGTCAGTGCCTCGAAGATTTTCAAATCTCAAAAAAAAGTCTTCCAGGAATTTAAAATATTTTCAAATCATGTCTTCAAAGACTTTGAATTTTTCAAATCTAAAATTATTCGAAAAATCTCCAACTCGAATCGCCTCGATTCGAAAGATGTGAACATTGAGATCACTATAGTAATGCTGTATACGTGTGTTGTAAAGCTCTAAACCTCTGTATCGGCGCTAGCTCTATTAAACCGTCCTCGTACTAATGTACGATGGGCAAGTCTAGCGCAGACTCGATGACTCATAACTAGATTATATAATAGCGCAGAAGTTTTAAATATTGCGGCCGATTCCGTTATTTTATATATTTTATTACGCGAGATTTAAAACGTCACTAACGAATTAATGTTTAAAACAGTATTTAATGTATTTATCAAGACTTCTAACTAAAGCGCGGTATTCTTCCTAAAGCGAGCAAATTCTACCCGAACTAAGCGAGCCCCCTCATTAAACGCCCCAAAAGGTATCGGTGTTTCACTTACGTTCGTTGATGGGTAGATCTCTCGTTAGGTTCACGAGAACAGTTCTATAACCATAATTTACCTGTGATGATATTGTTTTACTGTATCGATGTTTTAAATAAACTACCCTATCATATATCTACCCCGGGGTAGCGCTCTCACGTCGATTACACCACGACCAACGTCCAATCAAAGGGCAGTAACTAACGTCCCCGCATTAGGTTCCGACTAAGATACCCCATCCCCGCTTAGGTATCCGGTAACTAACACGCCCGATCACCCCCACCCTAACTCTAGACAGGACGTCGTCAGGGTAGTAGTAGTAAGCGCCGAACGTCCAGTCCACTTTCCTAGCGTCCGTTAGTCCGGCTGTCTACAAGAACAACCACCTGACCGCTTACAAAGCCCTGCAGGGTAATGAGAAGCCTCCACACGTCCATATCAATTCCACGGTTATTGCACCATTATATATATACTATGCTGGGCTACACCAGGGTTCGGGTCAAATGCTAATACAGTGTTCTTAAGGGGACGCACGTCATTCGTTTGGCTTACATGTAAAATATACGAAACAATGCTATTTTTAGAAATCTATTAACTCAAGAAATATTAACTTCTTTTTTTTTTTTAATCTATTAATAATACTCCATATTTTTATATTATATGTTAAAATGTATAGATGTTTACACATCTTTATGTTATACGTTTCTAAAAAATATACTTGAAATATCTGATAAAACCACGTTAATTTTCCAACTAAATTGCTAATTAAAATTAATTCAATAAATAGTTTTTAATTTTGATATAAAACTGAAATCCTACAGGTATTATCTAGTTATGTTGAAAAAATGAAAAAAAAATATTCAATGTTAAAAAAGTTTATAATAATTATGTCAGCATGATTGTTCAAAAATAATTATTCTGAGTAAATCAAGTTTAAAATATAATATATGAATATAAACAATATGAATATACAGGTACAAATAATATAATATTCACAATATATACAAAAGAATAATATAATTTAAACACCATTTAAAAGATAATATTTTAAATATCATAATTATACATTTAAAAAAAATGTTTACATTAATACAAAAATTGAAAATAAATTTGTTTCCGAAAAAATGAATGTAGTACGTAGTGCCCCTTACAGAATCAAATACAAAATACAAATACAAAATACAAATATTAACATATTAAATATTAAATTACATTTGCATTACATCTTATATACATTAGCTCTTCAAATCGCTCATTCGATAATCGACATCTACCATTTAAATGATTTTAATCATCTAAATATTTAATAATTAACTAAATGTATTCTTTGATATCATAAAATGTAAATCCCTATCCCTAACCAGATTGCATAATAAATAATTGAAATCTATTTCAAATATATTTAATTACTAAAGAAAATCAATAAAATAAAAAACTGTAAACAATAGACTGGTTGCTTGGGATATTAGATATAAGTTATAATTTATAACACCTATACATTTTCTATATAGAATATAAATTTAAATTTATAAATTTACTTACAGTATTCATAAAATTCTTTGAAAATTATTGTTCTATTATATAATTTTTATTATTTTATAATTGTATTCTTTAATATAATATAATATTAATATAAGTGGTACATTTTTTGTTAATTTTTTTACATTCATAAATCAATTGTTTAAATTCTACATTCTATTAAATTATTAATTTAACATATTTTTAAAAGTGTATTTGAAACTGTATTTGATCAAATACACCAAATATGACAATCAAATACACATACAAAAACATCACCGAATAATCATTCAAATACAAATACACCAAATCAGCGTATGTAAATACAAATACGTATTTTACCCCATCCCTGGGCTACACCCGAACCCGGAGCAGCGTCATGCTCGAGCGCACGCGACGTATACTTACATTTATACTCGACAAAATAACACTATATAAATGTAGGTTACTATTTTAATGTTAATTTTTATGATTTGGTAGTTTACATTTATTTGCCTGTGGATTAAATTCTTTTTTTTTATAATCTCCACGGTTATTGCACGATTATATATATTTATATATTGTTATTGTTATTGTTATTTTTATTTGGTGGAGTCCTTTCATCCCATCCAGGAACTTAGATGAAGTTTTCACTTATAACCATATATGGCTCTAATGTCCCTTCGAAGCCGCTCTCATGTTAAGGCATCCATGGTTTTAACGAGAGCCGATAATTTATTTATACACAATTATATAAGATCACTTCTAAATAATATTTTAGGACCCATTTTATAAAATTAATTAATGGTCCGGACGAGGGTCGAACCCGTGTCCTACTGCTTGTGTGTCTGACACATATATATATATATATATATATATATATATAGGTCTTCAATAATGAACTTATAATAAACAACTAATTGTGAGTAATTTATATCCTATGGATTTATAATATAGATTTACCAAAGAAGTACATATAAATAAGCAAGATTAACTACGATGTAATAATCGCGCTCTATGATGTAATAGCAATGCGTTCCATCTTATCTATTGAAGGACTTACTTTACTAGCTAACGCAGAAATATCGTATTAGTAGACTGAATAGAATAATAAATGCATCATGTATAATCATAAAAAGACTTTCTACAATAATAATTACGATATAAGAACCATATCCTATTCCCTTAAAACATATATATTTACTATACATTTAATTTATTATGTATAGATAGAGAGAAAGATAGATAGCGAGATAAAGAAAAAGATATATATATAGAGAGCGAGATATAGAAATATATATATGATATTAATTATAATTAATGGTCATTTATTAAGGTTTAACATTATTATTCAGCTTGTAATGTTGTATTTCAAAACAAATTTAATCATTGTAAATGATATCTTATTTATTGTAATATATAATATATGTTTATGTTAATGTATTCATGTTTATTTATATGACTTCTTTGATAAATTTAAAATATAATTAATCCACAAATGTTTTTTTGTTAAAAGTTCATTATCGAAGATCTATATTTAATATATATATTATATATAATATATATTATATATATATATATATATATATATAATATATATTATATATATTACATTTTTACCTTATCACCTCCCACCCATATATATATATATATATATATATATATCACATTTTTAATTAATATGATTTTGAATAAATTGATTTTTTGTTATTGGTATTAATACAATTAAACATTTTTCAAGTTATACTATAAATAAAATACTTTTAAGAGTATACAATTTGTTTATATTTTTATAATTAAAATTGTATTCAAAAATATATTATTTTTATAAAATGAAAAAAATATAAGATATTTCTAATTTTGTATTCTGATAACCCTATTAATATTAATAGTTATACATTTATTTCATACTCATATTATTTTTATTTATATTCATATTTTGAATCGATATAAATCACTATTTAAATATAAATAACATGAATACACAATGATAATAGAGTGGTGAATGTGACGCCGATTCGCAGCCATTCGCTATAAAGCACAAGCCCGAATACCAGAAGCTCCTGGACCATTGTACATTAAATCCTAACATGCATGATAAAGAATGCACTAGTTCAAAGACACTAGTTCAAAGACATCTAGGATATCAGGTTTTCACCCTAGCATGATTCTCTCGTGTGTTCAATAATGCTTCTCTTATCTCTTATTATCTTTCTATTTACCTTTCTTGTATTACTTCCTTTCTCTTATTACTGTTTTCTTATCATTTGTTCTCTTAGAAGTGTTTCTCTTATCACTGTTTGTGTTATCATTATTCATGTACCTAGACAGTATATATATCACCTAATAAGTGTATAGATTACACAGTGTAATGCATTGAACCATTAACGTTTGTTATGACGATGCGTGTAATATACAATTATTATATAAACAATTGTTTATGTTTAGCTAGATATTCATATTTAATTTTGTATTAAAATGTACTTCCCAAACTTATTCACTACTAAAATAGCTGTTAATATATTGTTATTAATTACAATGAATGTGGGCTTATAGATTATAGATCTAAATAGTATCTATTTATCTATTTAACGATTGCCTCTCTAATCAATAATATATGTTCCTGGTAAATCACATATTTATTATATTATACCTGTACCATTATACGACTAATACTTTAATGCTAACATATTATAGATTAATATTTAATAAAAGGCATACCATAATAATAATGTACACTGCAGTACACATATAATAATAGAATGATGATAAATAATGCTTACATTATTAGATTTAAATATGTTGAATTTAGATAATAATAATAACCTAACTATAACATTTAGATAATAATAACTTCAACGATAATACTGATAATCTTCATTCTAGTGTAATCGGTGTAAATGTAAATGTAAATCCATCATCGGCCCACGTTTCCACTGCCGGCAATGTGCAGAGGAAGTGGGCACAGATCTCTGCGAGAACTGCATTAACTCGTTTGTATTATAACATGCATATATACATATATATATATGTATTTAGTTAATCACGTATATACAAATATCGAATACAAATGTTGCCTTCAACAAGTCGTAGACTAATACACTTTATAAATAACATATATATATATATATATATATATATATATATATATATATATAAATAATATATATATATACTAACAATAACTTGGTCGATATCTCAATAAGATTTTAGCTTCTATATCTTACAAATCTGAATACTATACTATACTATTATATGATACTAATATATTATACTATTATACTAGTAATTGTAATTTTATTGAAATAACATTAATAACAAGATTAGTTTAATTAAATAGTTACCATTTTAGGAAACAAATACGAATAAATGATTCATCATTTAATTAATGATTAATGTTTATTAATGATTTTATATAAATTGTTAATAATAACTCATAAAAATAATCTTTGCAGTAAATAACAATATTGTTTTATTTTTATTTTGGTGGTGTCTATATCCAAAAAGTTAGATGAAGTTAAATATATATATATATATAAATATATTTAAAACTGCCTGTGTGGCTCAGTGGCTAAGGCGTCAGACACACAAGCAGTATGACACGGATTCGAGCCTCGTCCGGACCATTAATTAATTTTATAAAATGGGTCTTAAAATATTATTTAGAAGTGATCTAATATAATTGTGTATAAATAAATGATCGGCTCTCATTAAAACCATGGATGCCTTAAAATGAGAGCTGCTTCGAAGGGATATTAGAACCATATATGGTTATAAGTGAAAACTTCATCTAAGTTCCTGGATGGGATGAAAGGACTCCACCAAATAAACAATAACAATAACAAAATATGTTAATAAATTAATATATTTATGCATGTTCCTCCCACAGTAATTAATAACTAATCAATAATTAATCTTAGCATTAAATAAACATATATATATATATATAAACAAAGACATTAATGCATTGCCCATTGTCTGCCCCCACCCCACAGTAACCACATGTCCACCGCGCACCTGGCTGACCACACGTTCCGGACAGTGTACCGTACTGACCAGGGGGACATCGACGAGTTCAGCTATCTGGACCATGACTACATGCCCGGCATCTAGTGTTGCCGTACTGTAGTGGTGGTACAGGTGTACAGTGCGACTGTGCTACTGTACGCTCCGATTATACACATATTATATACATTTAATCACACAGCGATTATTGTGTAACATTGATTATAAATTATTTTATTTTAGTTTAATTTTTTATTTTAACTCTTAATTTTATAACTTTTTTTTATTTTATAACTTTATTATATTTTATAACTTTATTATATTTTAAAACTTTATTATATTTTTGATCCGTAAATTGTATAGCGTTAACAATTAGAAAATTAGAAAAGTAGCATTTATTCCGTAATAATACTTCACGAATATATTAATAATAATAAATATTACAACGATCATTAATGAATCAATAGACTATTATTATTGATAAATATATATATATTCTTACTACATTATTTATTTTAAATATTAATAAAATATCTCTTTTAAATCAATTATTATTTATAAATATAACTAGAACAAGTTTCACATATTAAATGTAAACTAATACATTTATTCTTCATAATAATACATACACATATCTACAGTACCTTATATGGGTGTTTAATTATTAATTATTAATTATTCTATTTGTTACTAATACATAGCTATCATTTGTTAAACTTTTTCATTGAATATTCATTATTTTATAATTTTCACAATATTTTATTAATTATAGTATAAATATTTTATGGTGATTTCTAATTAATTTCTAGTATACTCTATAATAATAATAGTACACTTTCTAATATTATATCAGCATCATTAACATACTATGGTAAAATATCAAATATTATATAAAGTGGTATTAAATATAAACTCTTTTAGAAATCGAGAATATGCTATGTTTTCATCAATAATGTTAATTAACTCCTCATATGATAATTAAACATCAATGCTAACTCCAGTGAGTCACATAGTATTACATAATACAAGTGTAGATTACATAACACTACCCATTATTATAGATTCATATATTTCATTGTTTAATTATATTAGTTATCACAATAAAAATCTCATGTAGGAACATAAACAATTTTGTATTCAATTGAATATTTATATGTGTAAATGATACCCTATGAATCTATAATTATCTACAAATTAATGATATAGTGACAATACTATACTACTCTGATTTAGTATTAATTATATTTTGTTTTAGATTGCATATTATTATGCACATATATTAAACTAACTAAAATATATTAATATGATTATAAAATAATATGTTCATAAATTGAAATATATTTTTACAAGTTTTTATATTGTAATCAGTAATTATATACTGAAAACAAATAAAAATGTTAGTAGGAACAGCCTAATGATACAATTAATAGTTATATCGACATTCTACTTAAAAGCTTATGACTTTTCATTAATATATTTAAATCGTTATTGATACGAATATAATTTAAATTTTCACAGACTAATAGTAATCAAATGAAAAGGTAACACAGTAGGTAAAACTGTACATTTGTATATTAACTTAAATCTGTTAAAGTTGAACACTATTTATATTTCAAGTAATGCTATTTATTACAATAGAATGTGTATTGAATACAGCTGTGTATATACAACATGTTTGTATTAAAATCTAATTATATTGATACGAGATTACAACAAAATGATGGTAAGGTCTGCACTTTTAATTGTTAATTGGTACATAGTATGTACTACATACATATCTTCTGAAAAAGTATAGAGAAAATGTATGTATCCCATTTATTAATTATAATATATCAAGCATGTTTAATTTATATGATGTATATTCACATGAAGTTTAATTTTAGATATAGTATATAATCATAGTATTAAATATAGTATTTAATCAATTTTCTTATAAAATCCTACTTAAAAGTGGTTTAAATTTACATTTAATGTATATATTTACTAATTTATATTCTATCTAAATAATTTATATTTTACATAAGCTGATTGATATTAAATATGTATAGTTTTCTAATATATCATGAAATTCCCAAAATAACTTAGTTTTAATAATAAGATATATTTGTATATAATTGAATTTGTTCTTAATATATATATATATAGGGTGGATATATATATATATGCTTACTTTGCTTAATTTCTAGGATAATCTTATTGATCTTCTACTCGAGCATCAGTATTTAACAACTCCCGCCAGACATCTCTATCTAGCATGCTTAGGTTCTTATCTGTAGCTTCTCTAGGAGACCAGTGTCTTTTATCAGCATATCCACATAGTTTAAATACCTATGACCTCTGTTAGCTTTGCTTTGTGTAGGTTCCCATAGAATGAGCGGTTGTGCTAACAGTTCAGGATGCCGTATACAATGTCCAGCCATTTTCATCCTTCTGGATTTAATTTTGGAGTTAACAACAGGTATTTTACCATGCACACATTTGTTTGTGAAATGTTTGATTTAGAGCTTTACGAAGCATTCGCGTGTCCCATCCAATGATTTCTTCTGTTGAACGTTCAGTGTCCATGACTCAGACACATAGATTAGTACACTTTCCACAGTTGCTACAAAGAGTCTTCTTTTAGGAGGTTAGTTTATCTTAGACTTCCATATAACGTGCATGCTATGTAGTGCATTCTATGCTAGAACCTTTCTTATTTTAATGTCTTTTTCTGACGATTTGATCCAAGAACCAAAGTATTTTAAGTCTTTGTAGACTAGTAACGTTTGACCATCAGCTGTTTTTAATACTACTGGGTCAACTGTGTTACAGGCCATTATTTTAGTCTTTTTAATATTCAGATGTAGTCCTACTTTTTTGTTGCATTCAGACTACTCTTAACAGTAACTCCCTAGCTTGACTTACAGAGTTGGATAATAAGGCTATATCATCAGCAACATCTAAATATGTTAGAACAGTTGAATACAATCTTCGACTTCTGCGGGGGACAATGATAAATCCCAAATCCTCTTCACATCCGTTTATTGATTTTCTTAGTGTATAATCTAATACAATAATAAATAGGTAAGGTGATAGAGTATCGATATAAGGGGATCCCCTTATTGAACTCCTACTACTATATCAAACTCTTCAGATACGCCATCTGTCGAGTATACTTTCGATCTAGTAGGTTTCGTCCCATTAGAATAGCTCCCATTTATTGCATTAACAAGCTTATCAGGTATTCCATGTTATTCAATTACTTTAGTCATCTTGTATCTATGTATAGAATAAAATACCTTCTTGAAGTCAATAAATGTAAAGACAGCTGATAAATTCTTATTCGTAATTCCCTCCAATATTTGTCTTATTGCTATAGCATGTTATACTATAGTATCTGGCTGACCGTATATCTATTCTGCCTGAATCCATTTTGATTGGGTCTAAGAAGGAGATCTAATACTGGACATATTCGATTGATTATCGTACGATTATAAGTATGTATATAATTACATAAGGCATTCTGTGTGAGGCTAATTCCACGGTAGTTATCAGCTTTGGTTAGATATCCCGTTGTAGGTACACGGAACACGGAACACGGACCAGTAAGCTGGAATAGTATTCCATCATCATTAAGAGGAAGTAAATCCAAGGCTATTTTTTTAAAAAAGTTTAAAATATGAATTAACTAAATAAATTCAATTGAATTAAGATTAACCTATTAAATTAACAATTGATTTTATTTAAATTTTTTTCTTGTGTTTTTTTTTGTTTTATATATTATTTTTTGTTAGAGACTATATCAATTTTATATTGTTTATATATATATATAATTTATTTTGTATACTCAAGTGGAGAGCGGCATATATGTGTATTGGATAATTGGTGATATGTCTCCGGGAGTAGGGATGTCAGCAGCCTATCTTGTGGCGGAAGGCATCCAAGACATAGGATTTGGTGGACCCTTTATCTCAAAGCTGAAACGTCATCAAGTCACTTGACACATATATGTCTTGAGACAGAGACATAGAGAGATCTCTCTATGATAATAATATATTCATGAGCATCTAACCTACAATTTAACCTATAATTTACTTTATATTTTTGTTATTGTTTATTGTTATTTTTTTCTATCTTTTGAAAATTCATATAAGTCAAAAAAATACTTATTCATATGCGTAAAGGAGCTATTTTTATTATATTCACCAATAATTGTTTATTATATATATTATTAAAACTGTTTCTTTTAAAAAAATAAATTCATTTTATTACATTTTATATTTGAGTATGCCTACTACTGACATTATATAACCCTACCATCTTTCCCAGCGCTTTTCCCACATTTTTATTGATATTTTCGCTTTCCTATATTCTTCAAGTGCAAATAAGGGTGTAAATATGTCGTATTTTATGTGCAAATTTTCAAAAACTGGAATATATATAAGAATTAATACCCAGATGAGAAGGTATATGTATGATAACATATATTTCATTATTGTATTAATTACTTTATTATGTTTTAGTGGGGGGTTCATTGGGGAACAATATTTTATAATACTTACTTATAAACACAGTTAATTATTTTTATAATAGTGAATATTTGAATTAAATTCAGGAAATATACGTTACGAATCGTAACTTAAGATTATATCACAAGATTTATGTGAATTTAGTGTGGGTAAATATCGCACAACTAAAGTTCTGAGAAAATGTGGCTAGTAAATAGGTGATACACTTTTATATCTTTACCTATAGGATATCTTTACATTTACCTATACTATAGTAGCCTACTATAGGATATCTTTACCTTTACCTATATACTATAGTAGCCTACTATAGGATATCTTTACCTTTACCTATACTATAGTAGCCTACTATAGAATATCTTTACCTATACCTATACTATAGTAGCCTACTATAGGATATCTTTACCTTTACCTATACTATAGTAGCCTACTATAGGATATCTTTACCTTTACCTATACTATAGTAGCCTACTATAGGATATCTTTACCTTTACCTATACTATAGTAGCCTACTATAGGATATCTTTACCTTTACCTATACTATAGTAGCCTACTATAGGCTATCTTTACCTTTACCTATACTATAGTAGCCTACTATAGGATATCTTTACCTTTACCTATACTATAGTAGCCTACTATAGGATATCTTTACCTTTACCTATACTATAGTAGCCTACTATAGGATATCTTTACCTTTACCTATACTATAGTAGCCTACTATAGGATATCTTTACCTTTACCTATACTATAGTAGCCTACTATAGGATATCTTTACCTTTACCTATACTATAGTAGCCTACTATAGGATATCTTTACCTTTACCTATACTATAGTAGCCTACTATAGGATATCTTTACCTTTACCTATACTATAGTAGCCTACTATAGGATATCTTTACCTTTACCTATACTATAGTAGCCTACTATAGGATATCTTTACCTTTACCTATACTATAGTAGCCTACTATAGGATATATTTACCTTTACCTATACTATAGTAGCCTACTATAGGATATCTTTACCTTTACCTATACTATAGTAGCCTACTATAGGATATCTTTACCTTTACCTATACTATAGTAGCTTACTATAGGATATCTTTACCTTTACCTATACTATAGTAGCCTACTATAGGATATCTTTACCTTTACCTATACTATAGTAGCCTACTATAGGATATCTTTACCTTAACCTATACTATAGTAGCCTACTATAGGATATCTTTACCTTTACCTATACTATAGTAGCCTACTATAGGATATCTTTACCTTTACCTATACTATAGTAGCCTACTATAGGATATCTTTACCTTTACCTATACTATAGGCTATAGCCTACTATAGGATATCTTTACCTTTACCTATATACTATAGTAGCCTACTATAGGATATCTTTACCTTTACCTATACTATAGTAGCCTACTATAGGATATCTTTACCTATACCTATACTATAGTAGCCTACTATAGGATATCTTTACCTATACCTATACTATAGTAGCCTACTATAGGATATCTTTACCTTTACCTATACTATAGTAGCCTACTATAGGATATATTTACCTTTACCTATACTATAGTAGCCTACTATAGGATATCTTTACCTTTACCTATATACTATAGTAGCCTACTATAGGATATCTTTACCTTTACCTATATACTATAGTAGCCTACTATAGGATATCTTTACCTTTACCTATACTATAGTAGCCTACTATAGGATATCTTTACCTTTACCTATACTATAGTAGCCTACTATAGGATATCTTTACCTTTACCTATACTATAGTAGCCTACTATAGGATATCTTTACCTTTACCTATACTATAGTAGCCTACTATAGGATATCTTTACCTATACTATAGTAGCCTACTATAGGATATCTTTACCTTTACCTATATACTATAGTAGCCTACTATAGGATATCTTTACCTTTACCTATACTATAGTAGCCTACTATAGGATATCTTTACCTATACCTATACTATAGTAGCCTACTATAGGATATCTTTACCTTTACCTATACTATAGTAGCCTACTATAGGATATCTTTACCTTTACCTATACTATAGGCTATAGCCTACTATAGGATATCTTTACCTTTACCTATACTATAGTAGCCTACTATAGGATATCTTTACCTTTACCTATACTATAGTAGCCTACTATAGGATATCTTTACCTTTACCTATACTATAGTAGCCTACTATAGGATATCTTTACCTTTACCTATATACTATAGTAGCCTACTATAGGATATCTTTACCTTTACCTATAATATAGTAGCCTACTATAGGATATCTTTACCTTTACCTATACTATAGTAGCCTACTATAGGATATCTTTACCTTTACCTATACTATAGTAGCCTACTATAGGATATCTTTACCTTTACCTATACTATAGTAGCCTACTATAGGATATCTTTACCTTTACCTATACTATAGGCTATAGCCTACTATAGGATATCTTTACCTTTACCTATACTATAGTAGCCTACTATAGGATATCTTTACCTTTACCTATACTATAGTAGCCTACTATAGGATATCTTTACCTTTACCTATACTATAGTAGCCTACTATAGGATATCTTTACCTTTACCTATATACTATAGTAGCCTACTATAGGATATCTTTACCTTTACCTATACTATAGTAGCCTACTATAGGATATCTTTACCTTTACCTATACTATAGTAGCCTACTATAGGATATCTTTACCTTTACCTATACTATAGTAGCCTACTATAGGATATCTTTACCTTTACCTATATACTATAGTAGCCTACTATAGGATATCTTTACCTTTACCTATACTATAGTAGCCTACTATAGGATATCTTTACCTTTACCTATACTATAGTAGCCTACTATAGGATATCTTTACCTTTACCTATACTATAGTAGCCTACTATAGGATATCTTTACCTTTACCTATACTATAGTAGCCTACTATAGGATATCTTTACCTTTACCTATACTATAGTAGCCTACTATAGGATATCTTTACCTTTACCTATATACTATAGTAGCCTACTATAGGATATCTTTACCTTTACCTATACTATAGTAGCCTACTATAGGATATCTTTACCTTTACCTATACTATAGTAGCCTACTATAGGATATCTTTACCTTTACCTATACTATAGTAGCTTACTATAGGATATCTTTACCTTTACCTATACTATAGTAGCCTACTATAGGATATCTTTACCTTTACCTATACTATAGTAGCCTACTATAGGATATCTTTACCTTTACCTATACTATAGTAGCCTACTATAGGATATCTTTACCTTTACCTATACTATAGTAGCCTACTATAGGATATCTTTACCTTTACCTATACTATAGTAGCCTACTATAGGATATCTTTACCTTTACCTATATACTATAGTAGCCTACTATAGGATATCTTTACCTTTACCTATACTATAGTAGCCTACTATAGGATATCTTTACCTTTACCTATACTATAGTAGCCTACTATAGGATATCTTTACCTTTACCTATACTATAGTAGCCTACTATAGGATATCTTTACCTTTACCTATACTATAGTAGCCTACTATAGGATATCTTTACCTTTACCTATACTATAGTAGCCTACTATAGGATATCTTTACCTTTACCTATACTATAGTAGCCTACTATAGGATATCTTTACCTTTACCTATACTATAGTAGCCTACTATAGGATATCTTTACCTTTACCTATACTATAGGCTATAGCCTACTATAGGATATCTTTACCTTTACCTATACTATAGTAGCCTACTATAGGATATCTTTACCTTTACCTATACTATATTAGCCTACTATAGGATATCTTTACCTTTACCTATACTATAGTAGCCTACTATAGGATATCTTTACCTTTACCTATACTATAGTAGCCTACTATAGGATATCTTTACCTTTACCTATACTATAGGCTATAGCCTACTATAGGATATCTTTACCTTTACCTATACTATAGTAGCCTACTATAGGATATCTTTACCTTTACCTATACTATAGTAGCCTACTATAGGATATCTTTACCTTTACCTATACTATAGTAGCCTACTATAGGATATCTTTACCTTTACCTATATACTATAGTAGCCTACTATAGGATATCTTTACCTTTACCTATACTATAGTAGCCTACTATAGGATATCTTTACCTTTACCTATACTATAGGCTATAGCCTACTATAGGATATCTTTACCTTTACCTATACTATAGTAGCCTACTATAGGATATCTTTACCTTTACCTATACTATAGTAGCCTACTATAGGATATCTTTACCTTTACCTATACTATAGTAGCCTACTATAGGATATCTTTACCTTTACCTATACTATAGTAGCCTACTATAGGATATCTTTACCTTTACCTATACTATAGTAGCCTACTATAGGATATCTTTACCTTTACCTATACTATAGTAGCCTACTATAGGATATCTTTACCTTTACCTATACTATAGTAGCCTACTATAGGATATCTTTACCTTTACCTATACTATAGTAGCCTACTATAGGATATCTTTACCTTTACCTATACTATAGTAGCCTACTATAGGATATCTTTACCTTTACCTATACTATAGTAGCCTACTATAGGATATCTTTACCTTTACCTATACTATAGTAGCCTACTATAGGATATCTTTACCTTTACCTATATACTATAGGCTATAGCCTACTATAGGATATCTTTACCTTTACCTATACTATAGTAGCCTACTATAGGATATCTTTACCTTTACCTATACTATAGTAGCCTACTATAGTATATCTTTACCTTTACCTATACTATAGTAGCCTACTATAGGATATCTTTACCTTTACCTATACTATAGTAGCCTACTATAGGATATCTTTACCTTTACCTATATACTATAGGCTATAGCCTACTATAGGATATCTTTACCTTTACCTATATACTATAGTAGCCTACTATAGGATATCTTTACCTTTACCTATACTATAGTAGCCTACTATAGGATATCTTTACCTTTACCTATACTATAGTAGCCTACTATAGGATATCTTTACCTTTACCTATACTATAGTAGCCTACTATAGGATATCTTTACCTTTACCTATACTATAGGCTATAGCCTACTATAGGATATCTTTACCTTTACCTATACTATAGTAGCCTACTATAGGATATCTTTACCTTTACCTATACTATAGTAGCCTACTATAGGATATCTTTACCTTTACCTATACTATAGTAGCCTACTATAGGATATCTTTACCTTTACCTATACTATAGTAGCCTACTATAGGATATCTTTACCTTTACCTATATACTATAGTAGCCTACTATAGGATATCTTTACCTTTACCTATATACTATAGTAGCCTACTATAGGATATCTTTACCTTTACCTATATACTATAGTAGCCTACTATAGGATATCTTTACCTTTACCTATACTATAGTAGCCTACTATAGGATATATTTACCTTTACCTATACTATAGTAGCCTACTATAGGATATCTTTACCTTTACCTATACTATAGTAGCCTACTATAGGATATCTTTACCTTTACCTATACTATAGTAGCCTACTATAGGATATCTTTACCTTTACCTATACTATAGTAGCCTACTATAGGATATCTTTACCTTTACCTATACTATAGTAGCCTACTATAGGATATCTTTACCTTTACCTATACTATAGTAGCCTACTATAGGATATCTTTACCTTTACCTATATACTATAGTAGCCTACTATAGGATATCTTTACCTTTACCTATACTATAGGCTATAGCCTACTATAGGATATCTTTACCTTTACCTATACTATAGTAGCCTACTATAGGATATCTTTACCTTTACCTATACTATAGTAGCCTACTATAGGATATCTTTACCTTTACCTATACTATAGTAGCCTACTATAGGATATCTTTACCTTTACCTATATACTATAGTAGCCTACTATAGGATATCTTTACCTTTACCTATACTATAGTAGCCTACTATAGGATATCTTTACCTTTACCTATACTATAGTAGCCTACTATAGGATATCTTTACCTTTACCTATACTATAGTAGCCTACTATAGGATATCTTTACCTTTACCTATACTATAGTAGCCTACTATAGGATATCTTTACCTTTACCTATACTATAGTAGCCTACTATAGGATATCTTTACCTTTACCTATACTATAGTAGCCTACTATAGGATATCTTTACCTTTACCTATACTATAGTAGCCTACTATAGGATATCTTTACCTTTACCTATACTATAGTAGCCTACTATAGATATCTTTACCTTACCTATACTATAGTAGCCTACTATAGGATATCTTTACCTTTACCTATATACTATAGTAGCCTACTATAGGATATCTTTACCTTTACCTATATACTATAGTAGCCTACTATAGGATATCTTTACCTTTACCTATACTATAGTAGCCTACTATAGGATATCTTTACCTTTACCTATACTATAGTAGCCTACTATAGGATATCTTTACCTTTACCTATACTATAGTAGCCTACTATAGGATATCTTTACCTTTACCTATACTATAGTAGCCTACTATAGGATATCTTTACCTTTACCTATACTATAGTAGCCTACTATAGGATATCTTTACCTTTACCTATACTATAGTAGCCTACTATAGGATATCTTTACCTTTACCTATACTATAGTAGCCTACTATAGGATATCTTTACCTTTACCTATACTATAGTAGCCTACTATAGGATATCTTTACCTTTACCTATACTATAGTAGCCTACTATAGGATATCTTTACCTTTACCTATACTATAGTAGCCTACTATAGGATATCTTTACCTTTACCTATACTATAGTAGCCTACTATAGGATATCTTTACCTTTACCTATATACTATAGTAGCCTACTATAGGATATCTTTACCTTTACCTATACTATAGTAGCCTACTATAGGATATCTTTACCTTTACCTATACTATAGTAGCCTACTATAGGATATCTTTACCTTTACCTATACTATAGTAGCCTACTATAGGATATCTTTACCTTTACCTATACTATAGTAGCCTACTATAGGATATCTTTACCTTTACCTATATACTATAGTAGCCTACTATAGGATATCTTTACCTTTACCTATACTATAGTAGCCTACTATAGGATATCTTTACCTTTACCTATACTATAGTAGCCTACTATAGGATATCTTTACCTTTACCTATACTATAGTAGCCTACTATAGGATATCTTTACCTTTACCTATACTATAGTAGCCTACTATAGGATATCTTTACCTTTACCTATACTATAGTAGCCTACTATAGGATATCTTTACCTTTACCTATACTATAGTAGCCTACTATAGGATATCTTTACCTTTACCTATACTATAGTAGCCTACTATAGGATATCTTTACCTTTACCTATACTATAGTAGCCTACTATAGGATATCTTTACCTTTACCTATACTATAGTAGCCTACTATAGGATATCTTTACCTTTACCTATACTATAGTAGCCTACTATAGGATATCTTTACCTTTACCTATACTATAGTAGCCTACTATAGGATATCTTTACCTTTACCTATACTATAGTAGCCTACTATAGGATATCTTTACCTTTACCTATATACTATAGTAGCCTACTATAGGATATCTTTACCTTTACCTATATACTATAGTAGCCTACTATAGGATATCTTTACCTTTACCTATACTATAGTAGCCTACTATAGGATATCTTTACCTTTACCTATACTATAGTAGCCTACTATAGGATATCTTTACCTTTACCTATACTATACTATAGTAGCCTACTATAGGATATCTTTACCTTTACCTATACTATAGTAGCCTACTATAGGATATCTTTACCTATATTATAGTAGCCTACTATAGGATATCTTTACCTTTACCTATACTATATTAGCCTACTATAGGATATCTTTACCTTTACCTATATACTATAGTAGCCTACTATAGGATATCTTTACCTTTACCTATATTATAGTAGCCTACTATAGGATATCTTTACCTTTACCTATACTATAGTAGCCTGGATATCTTTACCTTTACCTATACTATAGTAGCCTACTATAGGATATCTTTACCTTTACCTATACTATAGTAGCCTACTATAGGATATCTTTACCTTTACCTATACTATAGTAGCCTACTATAGGATATCTTTACCTTTACCTATACTATAGTAGCCTACTATAGGATATCTTTACCTTTACCTATACTATAGTAGCCTACTATAGGATATCTTTACCTTTACCTATACTATAGTAGCCTACTATAGGATATCTTTACCTTTACCTATACTATAGTAGCCTACTATAGGATATCTTTACCTTTACCTATACTATAGTAGCCTACTATAGGATATCTTTACCTTTACCTATACTATAGTAGCCTACTATAGGATATCTTTACCTTTACCTATACTATAGTAGCCTACTATAGGATATCTTTACCTTTACCTATACTATAGTAGCCTACTATAGGATATCTTTACCTTTACCTATACTATAGTAGCCTACTATAGGATATCTTTACCTTTACCTATACTATAGTAGCCTACTATAGGATATCTTTACCTTTACCTATACTATAGTAGCCTACTATAGGATATCTTTACCTTTACCTATACTATAGTAGCCTACTATAGGATATCTTTACCTTTACCTATACTATAGTAGCCTACTATAGGATATCTTTACCTTTACCTATACTATAGTAGCCTACTATAGGATATCTTTACCTTTACCTATACTATAGTAGCCTACTATAGGATATCTTTACCTTTACCTATACTATAGTAGCCTACTATAGGATATCTTTACCTTTACCTATACTATAGTAGCCTACTATAGGATATCTTTACCTTTACCTATACTATAGTAGCCTACTATAGGATATCTTTACCTTTACCTATACTATAGTAGCCTACTATAGGATATCTTTACCTTTACCTATACTATAGTAGCCTACTATAGGATATCTTTACCTTTACCTATACTATAGTAGCCTACTATAGGATATCTTTACCTTTACCTATACTATAGTAGCCTACTATAGGATATCTTTACCTTTACCTATACTATAGTAGCCTACTATAGGATATCTTTACCTTTACCTATACTATAGTAGCCTACTATAGGATATCTTTACCTTTACCTATACTATAGTAGCCTACTATAGGATATCTTTACCTTTACCTATACTATAGTAGCCTACTATAGGATATCTTTACCTTTACCTATACTATAGTAGCCTACTATAGGATATCTTTACCTTTACCTATACTATAGTAGCCTACTATAGGATATCTTTACCTTTACCTATACTATAGTAGCCTACTATAGGATATCTTTACCTTTACCTATACTATAGTAGCCTACTATAGGATATCTTTACCTTTACCTATACTATAGTAGCCTACTATAGGATATCTTTACCTTTACCTATACTATAGTAGCCTACTATAGGATATCTTTACCTTTACCTATACTATAGTAGCCTACTATAGGATATCTTTACCTTTACCTATACTATAGTAGCCTACTATAGGATATCTTTACCTTTACCTATACTATAGTAGCCTACTATAGGATATCTTTACCTTTACCTATACTATAGTAGCCTACTATAGGATATCTTTACCTTTACCTATACTATAGTAGCCTACTATAGGATATCTTTACCTTTACCTATACTATAGTAGCCTACTATAGGATATCTTTACCTTTACCTATACTATAGTAGCCTACTATAGGATATCTTTACCTTTACCTATACTATAGTAGCCTACTATAGGATATCTTTACCTTTACCTATACTATAGTAGCCTACTATAGGATATCTTTACCTTTACCTATACTATAGTAGCCTACTATAGGATATCTTTACCTTTACCTATACTATAGTAGCCTACTATAGGATATCTTTACCTTTACCTATACTATAGTAGCCTACTATAGGATATCTTTACCTTTACCTATACTATAGTAGCCTACTATAGGATATCTTTACCTTTACCTATACTATAGTAGCCTACTATAGGATATCTTTACCTTTACCTATACTATAGTAGCCTACTATAGGATATCTTTACCTTTACCTATACTATAGTAGCCTACTATAGGATATCTTTACCTTTACCTATACTATAGTAGCCTACTATAGGATATCTTTACCTTTACCTATACTATAGTAGCCTACTATAGGATATCTTTACCTTTACCTATACTATAGTAGCCTACTATAGGATATCTTTACCTTTACCTATACTATAGTAGCCTACTATAGGATATCTTTACCTTTACCTATACTATAGTAGCCTACTATAGGATATCTTTACCTTTACCTATACTATAGTAGCCTACTATAGGATATCTTTACCTTTACCTATACTATAGTAGCCTACTATAGGATATCTTTACCTTTACCTATACTATAGTAGCCTACTATAGGATATCTTTACCTTTACCTATACTATAGTAGCCTACTATAGGATATCTTTACCTTTACCTATACTATAGTAGCCTACTATAGGATATCTTTACCTTTACCTATACTATAGTAGCCTACTATAGGATATCTTTACCTTTACCTATACTATAGTAGCCTACTATAGGATATCTTTACCTTTACCTATACTATAGTAGCCTACTATAGGATATCTTTACCTTTACCTATACTATAGTAGCCTACTATAGGATATCTTTACCTTTACCTATACTATAGTAGCCTACTATAGGATATCTTTACCTTTACCTATACTATAGTAGCCTACTATAGGATATCTTTACCTTTACCTATACTATAGTAGCCTACTATAGGATATCTTTACCTTTACCTATACTATAGTAGCCTACTATAGGATATCTTTACCTTTACCTATACTATAGTAGCCTACTATAGGATATCTTTACCTTTACCTATACTATAGTAGCCTACTATAGGATATCTTTACCTTTACCTATACTATAGTAGCCTACTATAGGATATCTTTACCTTTACCTATACTATAGTAGCCTACTATAGGATATCTTTACCTTTACCTATACTATAGTAGCCTACTATAGGATATCTTTACCTTTACCTATACTATAGTAGCCTACTATAGGATATCTTTACCTTTACCTATACTATAGTAGCCTACTATAGGATATCTTTACCTTTACCTATACTATAGTAGCCTACTATAGGATATCTTTACCTTTACCTATACTATAGTAGCCTACTATAGGATATCTTTACCTTTACCTATACTATAGTAGCCTACTATAGGATATCTTTACCTTTACCTATACTATAGTAGCCTACTATAGGATATCTTTACCTTTACCTATACTATAGTAGCCTACTATAGGATATCTTTACCTTTACCTATACTATAGTAGCCTACTATAGGATATCTTTACCTTTACCTATACTATAGTAGCCTACTATAGGATATCTTTACCTTTACCTATACTATAGTAGCCTACTATAGGATATCTTTACCTTTACCTATACTATAGTAGCCTACTATAGGATATCTTTACCTTTACCTATACTATAGTAGCCTACTATAGGATATCTTTACCTTTACCTATACTATAGTAGCCTACTATAGGATATCTTTACCTTTACCTATACTATAGTAGCCTACTATAGGATATCTTTACCTTTACCTATACTATAGTAGCCTACTATAGGATATCTTTACCTTTACCTATACTATAGTAGCCTACTATAGGATATCTTTACCTTTACCTATACTATAGTAGCCTACTATAGGATATCTTTACCTTTACCTATACTATAGTAGCCTACTATAGGATATCTTTACCTTTACCTATACTATAGTAGCCTACTATAGGATATCTTTACCTTTACCTATACTATAGTAGCCTACTATAGGATATCTTTACCTTTACCTATACTATAGTAGCCTACTATAGGATATCTTTACCTTTACCTATACTATAGTAGCCTACTATAGGATATCTTTACCTTTACCTATACTATAGTAGCCTACTATAGGATATCTTTACCTTTACCTATACTATAGTAGCCTACTATAGGATATCTTTACCTTTACCTATACTATAGTAGCCTACTATAGGATATCTTTACCTTTACCTATACTATAGTAGCCTACTATAGGATATCTTTACCTTTACCTATACTATAGTAGCCTACTATAGGATATCTTTACCTTTACCTATACTATAGTAGCCTACTATAGGATATCTTTACCTTTACCTATACTATAGTAGCCTACTATAGGATATCTTTACCTTTACCTATACTATAGTAGCCTACTATAGGATATCTTTACCTTTACCTATACTATAGTAGCCTACTATAGGATATCTTTACCTTTACCTATACTATAGTAGCCTACTATAGGATATCTTTACCTTTACCTATACTATAGTAGCCTACTATAGGATATCTTTACCTTTACCTATACTATAGTAGCCTACTATAGGATATCTTTACCTTTACCTATACTATAGTAGCCTACTATAGGATATCTTTACCTTTACCTATACTATAGTAGCCTACTATAGGATATCTTTACCTTTACCTATACTATAGTAGCCTACTATAGGATATCTTTACCTTTACCTATATACTATAGTAGCCTACTATAGGATATCTTTACCTTTACCTATATACTATAGTAGCCTACTATAGGATATCTTTACCTTTACCTATACTATAGTAGCCTACTATAGGATATCTTTACCTTTACCTATACTATAGTAGCCTACTATAGGATATCTTTACCTTTACCTATACTATAGTAGCCTACTATAGGATATCTTTACCTTTACCTATACTATAGTAGCCTACTATAGGATATCTTTACCTTTACCTATACTATAGTAGCCTACTATAGGATATCTTTACCTTTACCTATACTATAGTAGCCTACTATAGGATATCTTTACCTTTACCTATACTATAGTAGCCTACTATAGGATATCTTTACCTTTACCTATACTATAGTAGCCTACTATAGGATATCTTTACCTTTACCTATACTATAGTAGCCTACTATAGGATATCTTTACCTTTACCTATACTATAGTAGCCTACTATAGGATATCTTTACCTTTACCTATACTATAGTAGCCTACTATAGGATATCTTTACCTTTACCTATACTATAGTAGCCTACTATAGGATATCTTTACCTTTACCTATACTATAGTAGCCTACTATAGGATATCTTTACCTTTACCTATACTATAGTAGCCTACTATAGGATATCTTTACCTTTACCTATACTATAGTAGCCTACTATAGGATATCTTTACCTTTACCTATACTATAGTAGCCTACTATAGGATATCTTTACCTTTACCTATACTATAGTAGCCTACTATAGGATATCTTTACCTTTACCTATACTATAGTAGCCTACTATAGGATATCTTTACCTTTACCTATACTATAGTAGCCTACTATAGGATATCTTTACCTTTACCTATACTATAGTAGCCTACTATAGGATATCTTTACCTTTACCTATACTATAGTAGCCTACTATAGGATATCTTTACCTTTACCTATACTATAGTAGCCTACTATAGGATATCTTTACCTTTACCTATACTATAGTAGCCTACTATAGGATATCTTTACCTTTACCTATACTATAGTAGCCTACTATAGGATATCTTTACCTTTACCTATACTATAGTAGCCTACTATAGGATATCTTTACCTTTACCTATACTATAGTAGCCTACTATAGGATATCTTTACCTTTACCTATACTATAGTAGCCTACTATAGGATATCTTTACCTTTACCTATACTATAGTAGCCTACTATAGGATATCTTTACCTTTACCTATACTATAGTAGCCTACTATAGGATATCTTTACCTTTACCTATACTATAGTAGCCTACTATAGGATATCTTTACCTTTACCTATACTATAGTAGCCTACTATAGGATATCTTTACCTTTACCTATACTATAGTAGCCTACTATAGGATATCTTTACCTTTACCTATACTATAGTAGCCTACTATAGGATATCTTTACCTTTACCTATACTATAGTAGCCTACTATAGGATATCTTTACCTTTACCTATACTATAGTAGCCTACTATAGGATATCTTTACCTTTACCTATACTATAGTAGCCTACTATAGGATATCTTTACCTTTACCTATACTATAGTAGCCTACTATAGGATATCTTTACCTTTACCTATACTATAGTAGCCTACTATAGGATATCTTTACCTTTACCTATACTATAGTAGCCTACTATAGGATATCTTTACCTTTACCTATACTATAGTAGCCTACTATAGGATATCTTTACCTTTACCTATACTATAGTAGCCTACTATAGGATATCTTTACCTTTACCTATACTATAGTAGCCTACTATAGGATATCTTTACCTTTACCTATACTATAGTAGCCTACTATAGGATATCTTTACCTTTACCTATACTATAGTAGCCTACTATAGGATATCTTTACCTTTACCTATACTATAGTAGCCTACTATAGGATATCTTTACCTTTACCTATACTATAGTAGCCTACTATAGGATATCTTTACCTTTACCTATACTATAGTAGCCTACTATAGGATATCTTTACCTTTACCTATACTATAGTAGCCTACTATAGGATATCTTTACCTTTACCTATACTATAGTAGCCTACTATAGGATATCTTTACCTTTACCTATACTATAGTAGCCTACTATAGGATATCTTTACCTTTACCTATACTATAGTAGCCTACTATAGGATATCTTTACCTTTACCTATACTATAGTAGCCTACTATAGGATATCTTTACCTTTACCTATACTATAGTAGCCTACTATAGGATATCTTTACCTTTACCTATACTATAGTAGCCTACTATAGGATATCTTTACCTTTACCTATACTATAGTAGCCTACTATAGGATATCTTTACCTTTACCTATACTATAGTAGCCTACTATAGGATATCTTTACCTTTACCTATACTATAGTAGCCTACTATAGGATATCTTTACCTTTACCTATACTATAGTAGCCTACTATAGGATATCTTTACCTTTACCTATACTATAGTAGCCTACTATAGGATATCTTTACCTTTACCTATACTATAGTAGCCTACTATAGGATATCTTTACCTTTACCTATACTATAGTAGCCTACTATAGGATATCTTTACCTTTACCTATACTATAGTAGCCTACTATAGGATATCTTTACCTTTACCTATACTATAGTAGCCTACTATAGGATATCTTTACCTTTACCTATACTATAGTAGCCTACTATAGGATATCTTTACCTTTACCTATACTATAGTAGCCTACTATAGGATATCTTTACCTTTACCTATACTATAGTAGCCTACTATAGGATATCTTTACCTTTACCTATACTATAGTAGCCTACTATAGGATATCTTTACCTTTACCTATATACTATAGTAGCCTACTATAGGATATCTTTACCTTTACCTATATACTATAGTAGCCTACTATAGGATATCTTTACCTTTACCTATACTATAGTAGCCTACTATAGGATATCTTTACCTTTACCTATACTATAGTAGCCTACTATAGGATATCTTTACCTTTACCTATACTATAGTAGCCTACTATAGGATATCTTTACCTTTACCTATACTATAGTAGCCTACTATAGGATATCTTTACCTTTACCTATACTATAGTAGCCTACTATAGGATATCTTTACCTTTACCTATACTATAGTAGCCTACTATAGGATATCTTTACCTTTACCTATACTATAGTAGCCTACTATAGGATATCTTTACCTTTACCTATACTATAGTAGCCTACTATAGGATATCTTTACCTTTACCTATACTATAGTAGCCTACTATAGGATATCTTTACCTTTACCTATACTATAGTAGCCTACTATAGGATATCTTTACCTTTACCTATACTATAGTAGCCTACTATAGGATATCTTTACCTTTACCTATACTATAGTAGCCTACTATAGGATATCTTTACCTTTACCTATACTATAGTAGCCTACTATAGGATATCTTTACCTTTACCTATACTATAGTAGCCTACTATAGGATATCTTTACCTTTACCTATACTATAGTAGCCTACTATAGGATATCTTTACCTTTACCTATACTATAGTAGCCTACTATAGGATATCTTTACCTTTACCTATACTATAGTAGCCTACTATAGGATATCTTTACCTTTACCTATACTATAGTAGCCTACTATAGGATATCTTTACCTTTACCTATACTATAGTAGCCTACTATAGGATATCTTTACCTTTACCTATACTATAGTAGCCTACTATAGGATATCTTTACCTTTACCTATACTATAGTAGCCTACTATAGGATATCTTTACCTTTACCTATACTATAGTAGCCTACTATAGGATATCTTTACCTTTACCTATACTATAGTAGCCTACTATAGGATATCTTTACCTTTACCTATACTATAGTAGCCTACTATAGGATATCTTTACCTTTACCTATACTATAGTAGCCTACTATAGGATATCTTTACCTTTACCTATACTATAGTAGCCTACTATAGGATATCTTTACCTTTACCTATACTATAGTAGCCTACTATAGGATATCTTTACCTTTACCTATACTATAGTAGCCTACTATAGGATATCTTTACCTTTACCTATACTATAGTAGCCTACTATAGGATATCTTTACCTTTACCTATACTATAGTAGCCTACTATAGGATATCTTTACCTTTACCTATACTATAGTAGCCTACTATAGGATATCTTTACCTTTACCTATACTATAGTAGCCTACTATAGGATATCTTTACCTTTACCTATACTATAGTAGCCTACTATAGGATATCTTTACCTTTACCTATACTATAGTAGCCTACTATAGGATATCTTTACCTTTACCTATACTATAGTAGCCTACTATAGGATATCTTTACCTTTACCTATACTATAGTAGCCTACTATAGGATATCTTTACCTTTACCTATACTATAGTAGCCTACTATAGGATATCTTTACCTTTACCTATACTATAGTAGCCTACTATAGGATATCTTTACCTTTACCTATACTATAGTAGCCTACTATAGGATATCTTTACCTTTACCTATACTATAGTAGCCTACTATAGGATATCTTTACCTTTACCTATACTATAGTAGCCTACTATAGGATATCTTTACCTTTACCTATACTATAGTAGCCTACTATAGGATATCTTTACCTTTACCTATACTATAGTAGCCTACTATAGGATATCTTTACCTTTACCTATACTATAGTAGCCTACTATAGGATATCTTTACCTTTACCTATACTATAGTAGCCTACTATAGGATATCTTTACCTTTACCTATACTATAGTAGCCTACTATAGGATATCTTTACCTTTACCTATACTATAGTAGCCTACTATAGGATATCTTTACCTTTACCTATACTATAGTAGCCTACTATAGGATATCTTTACCTTTACCTATACTATAGTAGCCTACTATAGGATATCTTTACCTTTACCTATACTATAGTAGCCTACTATAGGATATCTTTACCTTTACCTATACTATAGTAGCCTACTATAGGATATCTTTACCTTTACCTATACTATAGTAGCCTACTATAGGATATCTTTACCTTTACCTATACTATAGTAGCCTACTATAGGATATCTTTACCTTTACCTATACTATAGTAGCCTACTATAGGATATCTTTACCTTTACCTATACTATAGTAGCCTACTATAGGATATCTTTACCTTTACCTATACTATAGTAGCCTACTATAGGATATCTTTACCTTTACCTATACTATAGTAGCCTACTATAGGATATCTTTACCTTTACCTATACTATAGTAGCCTACTATAGGATATCTTTACCTTTACCTATACTATAGTAGCCTACTATAGGATATCTTTACCTTTACCTATACTATAGTAGCCTACTATAGGATATCTTTACCTTTACCTATACTATAGTAGCCTACTATAGGATATCTTTACCTTTACCTATACTATAGTAGCCTACTATAGGATATCTTTACCTTTACCTATACTATAGTAGCCTACTATAGGATATCTTTACCTTTACCTATACTATAGTAGCCTACTATAGGATATCTTTACCTTTACCTATACTATAGTAGCCTACTATAGGATATCTTTACCTTTACCTATACTATAGTAGCCTACTATAGGATATCTTTACCTTTACCTATACTATAGTAGCCTACTATAGGATATCTTTACCTTTACCTATACTATAGTAGCCTACTATAGGATATCTTTACCTTTACCTATACTATAGTAGCCTACTATAGGATATCTTTACCTTTACCTATACTATAGTAGCCTACTATAGGATATCTTTACCTTTACCTATACTATAGTAGCCTACTATAGGATATCTTTACCTTTACCTATACTATAGTAGCCTACTATAGGATATCTTTACCTTTACCTATACTATAGTAGCCTACTATAGGATATCTTTACCTTTACCTATACTATAGTAGCCTACTATAGGATATCTTTACCTTTACCTATACTATAGTAGCCTACTATAGGATATCTTTACCTTTACCTATACTATAGTAGCCTACTATAGGATATCTTTACCTTTACCTATACTATAGTAGCCTACTATAGGATATCTTTACCTTTACCTATACTATAGTAGCCTACTATAGGATATCTTTACCTTTACCTATACTATAGTAGCCTACTATAGGATATCTTTACCTTTACCTATACTATAGTAGCCTACTATAGGATATCTTTACCTTTACCTATACTATAGTAGCCTACTATAGGATATCTTTACCTTTACCTATACTATAGTAGCCTACTATAGGATATCTTTACCTTTACCTATACTATAGTAGCCTACTATAGGATATCTTTACCTTTACCTATACTATAGTAGCCTACTATAGGATATCTTTACCTTTACCTATACTATAGTAGCCTACTATAGGATATCTTTACCTTTACCTATACTATAGTAGCCTACTATAGGATATCTTTACCTTTACCTATACTATAGTAGCCTACTATAGGATATCTTTACCTTTACCTATACTATAGTAGCCTACTATAGGATATCTTTACCTTTACCTATACTATAGTAGCCTACTATAGGATATCTTTACCTTTACCTATACTATAGTAGCCTACTATAGGATATCTTTACCTTTACCTATACTATAGTAGCCTACTATAGGATATCTTTACCTTTACCTATACTATAGTAGCCTACTATAGGATATCTTTACCTTTACCTATACTATAGTAGCCTACTATAGGATATCTTTACCTTTACCTATACTATAGTAGCCTACTATAGGATATCTTTACCTTTACCTATACTATAGTAGCCTACTATAGGATATCTTTACCTTTACCTATACTATAGTAGCCTACTATAGGATATCTTTACCTTTACCTATACTATAGTAGCCTACTATAGGATATCTTTACCTTTACCTATACTATAGTAGCCTACTATAGGATATCTTTACCTTTACCTATACTATAGTAGCCTACTATAGGATATCTTTACCTTTACCTATACTATAGTAGCCTACTATAGGATATCTTTACCTTTACCTATACTATAGTAGCCTACTATAGGATATCTTTACCTTTACCTATACTATAGTAGCCTACTATAGGATATCTTTACCTTTACCTATACTATAGTAGCCTACTATAGGATATCTTTACCTTTACCTATACTATAGTAGCCTACTATAGGATATCTTTACCTTTACCTATACTATAGTAGCCTACTATAGGATATCTTTACCTTTACCTATACTATAGTAGCCTACTATAGGATATCTTTACCTTTACCTATACTATAGTAGCCTACTATAGGATATCTTTACCTTTACCTATACTATAGTAGCCTACTATAGGATATCTTTACCTTTACCTATACTATAGTAGCCTACTATAGGATATCTTTACCTTTACCTATACTATAGTAGCCTACTATAGGATATCTTTACCTTTACCTATACTATAGTAGCCTACTATAGGATATCTTTACCTTTACCTATACTATAGTAGCCTACTATAGGATATCTTTACCTTTACCTATACTATAGTAGCCTACTATAGGATATCTTTACCTTTACCTATACTATAGTAGCCTACTATAGGATATCTTTACCTTTACCTATACTATAGTAGCCTACTATAGGATATCTTTACCTTTACCTATACTATAGTAGCCTACTATAGGATATCTTTACCTTTACCTATACTATAGTAGCCTACTATAGGATATCTTTACCTTTACCTATACTATAGTAGCCTACTATAGGATATCTTTACCTTTACCTATACTATAGTAGCCTACTATAGGATATCTTTACCTTTACCTATACTATAGTAGCCTACTATAGGATATCTTTACCTTTACCTATACTATAGTAGCCTACTATAGGATATCTTTACCTTTACCTATATACTATAGTAGCCTACTATAGGATATCTTTACCTTTACCTATATACTATAGTAGCCTACTATAGGATATCTTTACCTTTACCTATACTATAGTAGCCTACTATAGGATATCTTTACCTTTACCTATACTATAGTAGCCTACTATAGGATATCTTTACCTTTACCTATACTATAGTAGCCTACTATAGGATATCTTTACCTTTACCTATACTATAGTAGCCTACTATAGGATATCTTTACCTTTACCTATACTATAGTAGCCTACTATAGGATATCTTTACCTTTACCTATACTATAGTAGCCTACTATAGGATATCTTTACCTTTACCTATACTATAGTAGCCTACTATAGGATATCTTTACCTTTACCTATACTATAGTAGCCTACTATAGGATATCTTTACCTTTACCTATACTATAGTAGCCTACTATAGGATATCTTTACCTTTACCTATACTATAGTAGCCTACTATAGGATATCTTTACCTTTACCTATACTATAGTAGCCTACTATAGGATATCTTTACCTTTACCTATACTATAGTAGCCTACTATAGGATATCTTTACCTTTACCTATACTATAGTAGCCTACTATAGGATATCTTTACCTTTACCTATACTATAGTAGCCTACTATAGGATATCTTTACCTTTACCTATACTATAGTAGCCTACTATAGGATATCTTTACCTTTACCTATACTATAGTAGCCTACTATAGGATATCTTTACCTTTACCTATACTATAGTAGCCTACTATAGGATATCTTTACCTTTACCTATACTATAGTAGCCTACTATAGGATATCTTTACCTTTACCTATACTATAGTAGCCTACTATAGGATATCTTTACCTTTACCTATACTATAGTAGCCTACTATAGGATATCTTTACCTTTACCTATACTATAGTAGCCTACTATAGGATATCTTTACCTTTACCTATACTATAGTAGCCTACTATAGGATATCTTTACCTTTACCTATACTATAGTAGCCTACTATAGGATATCTTTACCTTTACCTATACTATAGTAGCCTACTATAGGATATCTTTACCTTTACCTATACTATAGTAGCCTACTATAGGATATCTTTACCTTTACCTATACTATAGTAGCCTACTATAGGATATCTTTACCTTTACCTATACTATAGTAGCCTACTATAGGATATCTTTACCTTTACCTATACTATAGTAGCCTACTATAGGATATCTTTACCTTTACCTATACTATAGTAGCCTACTATAGGATATCTTTACCTTTACCTATACTATAGTAGCCTACTATAGGATATCTTTACCTTTACCTATACTATAGTAGCCTACTATAGGATATCTTTACCTTTACCTATACTATAGTAGCCTACTATAGGATATCTTTACCTTTACCTATACTATAGTAGCCTACTATAGGATATCTTTACCTTTACCTATACTATAGTAGCCTACTATAGGATATCTTTACCTTTACCTATACTATAGTAGCCTACTATAGGATATCTTTACCTTTACCTATACTATAGTAGCCTACTATAGGATATCTTTACCTTTACCTATACTATAGTAGCCTACTATAGGATATCTTTACCTTTACCTATACTATAGTAGCCTACTATAGGATATCTTTACCTTTACCTATACTATAGTAGCCTACTATAGGATATCTTTACCTTTACCTATACTATAGTAGCCTACTATAGGATATCTTTACCTTTACCTATACTATAGTAGCCTACTATAGGATATCTTTACCTTTACCTATACTATAGTAGCCTACTATAGGATATCTTTACCTTTACCTATACTATAGTAGCCTACTATAGGATATCTTTACCTTTACCTATACTATAGTAGCCTACTATAGGATATCTTTACCTTTACCTATACTATAGTAGCCTACTATAGGATATCTTTACCTTTACCTATACTATAGTAGCCTACTATAGGATATCTTTACCTTTACCTATACTATAGTAGCCTACTATAGGATATCTTTACCTTTACCTATACTATAGTAGCCTACTATAGGATATCTTTACCTTTACCTATACTATAGTAGCCTACTATAGGATATCTTTACCTTTACCTATACTATAGTAGCCTACTATAGGATATCTTTACCTTTACCTATACTATAGTAGCCTACTATAGGATATCTTTACCTTTACCTATACTATAGTAGCCTACTATAGGATATCTTTACCTTTACCTATACTATAGTAGCCTACTATAGGATATCTTTACCTTTACCTATACTATAGTAGCCTACTATAGGATATCTTTACCTTTACCTATACTATAGTAGCCTACTATAGGATATCTTTACCTTTACCTATACTATAGTAGCCTACTATAGGATATCTTTACCTTTACCTATACTATAGTAGCCTACTATAGGATATCTTTACCTTTACCTATACTATAGTAGCCTACTATAGGATATCTTTACCTTTACCTATACTATAGTAGCCTACTATAGGATATCTTTACCTTTACCTATACTATAGTAGCCTACTATAGGATATCTTTACCTTTACCTATACTATAGTAGCCTACTATAGGATATCTTTACCTTTACCTATACTATAGTAGCCTACTATAGGATATCTTTACCTTTACCTATACTATAGTAGCCTACTATAGGATATCTTTACCTTTACCTATACTATAGTAGCCTACTATAGGATATCTTTACCTTTACCTATACTATAGTAGCCTACTATAGGATATCTTTACCTTTACCTATACTATAGTAGCCTACTATAGGATATCTTTACCTTTACCTATACTATAGTAGCCTACTATAGGATATCTTTACCTTTACCTATACTATAGTAGCCTACTATAGGATATCTTTACCTTTACCTATACTATAGTAGCCTACTATAGGATATCTTTACCTTTACCTATACTATAGTAGCCTACTATAGGATATCTTTACCTTTACCTATACTATAGTAGCCTACTATAGGATATCTTTACCTTTACCTATACTATAGTAGCCTACTATAGGATATCTTTACCTTTACCTATACTATAGTAGCCTACTATAGGATATCTTTACCTTTACCTATACTATAGTAGCCTACTATAGGATATCTTTACCTTTACCTATACTATAGTAGCCTACTATAGGATATCTTTACCTTTACCTATACTATAGTAGCCTACTATAGGATATCTTTACCTTTACCTATACTATAGTAGCCTACTATAGGATATCTTTACCTTTACCTATACTATAGTAGCCTACTATAGGATATCTTTACCTTTACCTATACTATAGTAGCCTACTATAGGATATCTTTACCTTTACCTATACTATAGTAGCCTACTATAGGATATCTTTACCTTTACCTATACTATAGTAGCCTACTATAGGATATCTTTACCTTTACCTATACTATAGTAGCCTACTATAGGATATCTTTACCTTTACCTATACTATAGTAGCCTACTATAGGATATCTTTACCTTTACCTATACTATAGTAGCCTACTATAGGATATCTTTACCTTTACCTATACTATAGTAGCCTACTATAGGATATCTTTACCTTTACCTATACTATAGTAGCCTACTATAGGATATCTTTACCTTTACCTATACTATAGTAGCCTACTATAGGATATCTTTACCTTTACCTATACTATAGTAGCCTACTATAGGATATCTTTACCTTTACCTATACTATAGTAGCCTACTATAGGATATCTTTACCTTTACCTATACTATAGTAGCCTACTATAGGATATCTTTACCTTTACCTATACTATAGTAGCCTACTATAGGATATCTTTACCTTTACCTATACTATAGCTAGCCTACTATAGGATATCTTTACCTTTACCTATACTATAGTAGCCTACTATAGGATATCTTTACCTTTACCTATACTATAGTAGCCTACTATAGGATATCTTTACCTTTACCTATACTATAGTAGCCTACTATAGGATATCTTTACCTTTACCTATACTATAGTAGCCTACTATAGGATATCTTTACCTTTACCTATACTATAGTAGCCTACTATAGGATATCTTTACCTTTACCTATACTATAGTAGCCTACTATAGGATATCTTTACCTTTACCTATACTATAGTAGCCTACTATAGGATATCTTTACCTTTACCTATACTATAGTAGCCTACTATAGGATATCTTTACCTTTACCTATACTATAGTAGCCTACTATAGGATATCTTTACCTTTACCTATACTATAGTAGCCTACTATAGGATATCTTTACCTTTACCTATACTATAGTAGCCTACTATAGGATATCTTTACCTTTACCTATACTATAGTAGCCTACTATAGGATATCTTTACCTTTACCTATACTATAGTAGCCTACTATAGGATATCTTTACCTTTACCTATACTATAGTAGCCTACTATAGGATATCTTTACCTTTACCTATACTATAGTAGCCTACTATAGGATATCTTTACCTTTACCTATACTATAGTAGCCTACTATAGGATATCTTTACCTTTACCTATACTATAGTAGCCTACTATAGGATATCTTTACCTTTACCTATACTATAGTAGCCTACTATAGGATATCTTTACCTTTACCTATACTATAGTAGCCTACTATAGGATATCTTTACCTTTACCTATACTATAGTAGCCTACTATAGGATATCTTTACCTTTACCTATACTATAGTAGCCTACTATAGGATATCTTTACCTTTACCTATACTATAGTAGCCTACTATAGGATATCTTTACCTTTACCTATACTATAGTAGCCTACTATAGGATATCTTTACCTTTACCTATACTATAGTAGCCTACTATAGGATATCTTTACCTTTACCTATACTATAGTAGCCTACTATAGGATATCTTTACCTTTACCTATACTATAGTAGCCTACTATAGGATATCTTTACCTTTACCTATACTATAGTAGCCTACTATAGGATATCTTTACCTTTACCTATACTATAGTAGCCTACTATAGGATATCTTTACCTTTACCTATACTATAGTAGCCTACTATAGGATATCTTTACCTTTACCTATACTATAGTAGCCTACTATAGGATATCTTTACCTTTTACTATAGTAGCCTACTATAGGCTATCTTTACCTTTACCTATACTATAGTAGCCTACTATAGGATATCTTTATCTTTACCTATATACTATAGTAGCCTACTATAGGATATCTTTACCTTTACCTATACTATAGCTATAGCCTACTATAGGATATCTTTACCTTTACCTATACTATAGTAGCCTACTATAGGATATCTTTACCTTTACCTATATACTATAGTAGCCTACTATAGGATATCTTTACCTTTACCTATACTATAGTAGCCTACTATAGGCTATCTTTACCTTTACCTATACTATAGTAGCCTACTATAGGATATCTTTACCTTTACCTATACTATAGTAGCCTACTATAGGATATCTTTACATTTACCTATACTATAGTAGCCTACTATAGGATATCTTTACCTTTACCTATACTATAGTAGCCTACTATAGGATATCTTTACCTTTACCTATACTATAGTAGCCTACTATAGGATATCTTTACCTTTACCTATACTATAGTAGCCTACTATAGGATATCTTTACCTTTACCTATATACTATAGTAGCCTACTATAGGATATCTTTACCTTTACCTATACTATAGTAGCCTACTATAGGATATCTTTACATTTACCTATACTATAGTAGCCTACTATAGGATATCTTTACCTTTACCTATACTATAGGCTATAGCCTACTATAGGATATCTTTACCTTTACCTATACTATAGTAGCCTACTATAGGATATATTTACCTTTACCTATACTATAGTAGCCTACTATAGGATATCTTTACCTTTACCTATACTATAGTAGCCTACTATAGGCTATCTTTACCTTTACCTATACTATAGTAGCCTACTATAGGATATCTTTACCTTTACCTATATACTATAGTAGCCTACTATAGGATATCTTTACATTTACCTATACTATAGTAGCCTACTATAGGATATCTTTACCTTTACCTATACTATAGTAGCCTACTATAGGATATCTTTACCTATACTATAGTAGCCTACTATAGGATATCTTTACCTTTACCTATACTATAGTAGCCTACTATAGGCTATCTTTACCTTTACCTATACTATAGTAGCCTACTATAGGATATCTTTACCTTTACCTATATACTATAGTAGCCTACTATAGGATATCTTTACATTTACCTATACTATAGTAGCCTACTATAGGATATCTTTACCTTTACCTATACTATAGTAGCCTACTATAGGATATCTTTACCTTTACCTATACTATAGTAGCCTACTATAGGATATCTTTACCTTTACCTATACTATAGTAGCCTACTATAGGATATCTTTACCTTTACCTATATACTATAGTAGCCTACTATAGGATATCTTTACCTTTACCTATACTATAGTAGCCTACTATAGGATATCTTTACATTTACCTATACTATAGTAGCCTACTATAGGATATCTTTACCTTTACCTATACTATAGGCTATAGCCTACTATAGGATATCTTTACCTTTACCTATACTATAGTAGCCTACTATAGGATATATTTACCTTTACCTATACTATAGTAGCCTACTATAGGATATCTTTACCTTTACCTATACTATAGTAGCCTACTATAGGCTATCTTTACCTTTACCTATACTATAGTAGCCTACTATAGGATATCTTTACCTTTACCTATACTATAGTAGCCTACTATAGGATATCTTTACCTTTACCTATACTATAGGCTATAGCCTACTATAGTATATCTTTACCTTTACCTATACTATAGGCTATAGCCTACTATAGGATATCTTTACCTTTACCTATACTATAGTAGCCTACTATAGGATATCTTTACCTTTACCTATACTATAGTAGCCTACTATAGGATATCTTTACCTTTACCTATACTATAGTAGCCTACTATAGGATATCTTTACATTTACCTATACTATAGTAGCCTACTATAGGATATCTTTACCTTTACCTATACTATAGGCTATAGCCTACTATAGGATATCTTTACCTTTACCTATACTATAGTAGCCTACTATAGGATATATTTACCTTTACCTATACTATAGTAGCCTACTATAGGATATCTTTACCTTTACCTATACTATAGTAGCCTACTATAGGATATATTTACCTTTACCTATACTATAGTAGCCTACTATAGGATATCTTTACCTTTACCTATACTATAGTAGCCTACTATAGGCTATCTTTACCTTTACCTATACTATAGTAGCCTACTATAGGATATCTTTACCTTTACCTATACTATAGTAGCCTACTATAGGATATCTTTACCTTTACCTATACTATAGTAGCCTACTATAGGATATCTTTACCTTTACCTATACTATAGTAGCCTACTATAGGATATCTTTACCTTTACCTATACTATAGTAGCCTACTATAGGATATCTTTACCTTTACCTATACTATAGTAGCCTACTATAGGATATCTTTACCTTTACCTATACTATAGTAGCCTACTATAGGATATCTTTACCTTTACCTATACTATAGTACCTACTATAGGATATCTTTACCTTTACCTATACTATAGTAGCCTACTATAGGATATCTTACCTTTACCTATACTATAGGCTATAGCCTACTATAGTATATCTTTACCTTTACCTATACTATAGGCTTAGCCTACTATAGGATATCTTTACCTTTACCTATATACTATAGTAGCCTACTATAGGATATCTTTACCTTTACCTATATTATAGTAGCCTACTATAGGATATATTTACCTTTACCTATACTATAGTAGCCTACTATAGGATATCTTTACCTTTACCTATATACTATAGTAGCCTACTATAGGATATCTTTACCTATACTATAGTAGCATACTATAGGATATCTTTACCTTTACCTATACTATAGTAGCCTACTATAGGATATCTTTACCTTTACCTATATACTATAGTAGCCTACTATAGGATATCTTTACCTTTACCTATACTATAGTAGCCTACTATAGGATATCTTTACCTTTACCTATACTATAGTAGCCTACTATAGGATATCTTTACCTTTACCTATACTATAGTAGCCTACTATAGGATATCTTTACCTTTACCTATACTATAGTAGCCTACTATAGGATATCTTTACCTTTACCTATACTATAGTAGCCTACTATAGGATATCTTTACCTTTACCTATATACTATAGTAGCCTACTATAGGATATCTTTACATTTACCTATACTATAGTAGCCTACTATAGGATATCTTTACCTTTACCTATATACTATAGTAGCCTACTATAGGATATCTTTACCTTTACCTATATACTATAGTAGCCTACTATAGGATATCTTACCTTTACCTATACTATAGTAGCCTACTATAGGATATCTTTACCTTAACCTATACTATAGTAGCCTACTATAGGATATCTTTACCTTTACCTATACTATAGTAGCCTACTATAGGATATCTTTACCTTTACCTATATACTATAGTAGCCTACTATAGGCTATATTTACCTTTACCTATATACTATAGTAGCCTACTATAGGATATCTTTACCTTTACCTATACTATAGTAGCCTACTATAGGATATCTTTACCTTTACCTATACTATAGTAGCCTACTATAGGATATCTTTACCTTTACCTATACTATAGTAGCCTACTATAGGATATCTTTACCTTTACCTATACTATAGGCTATAGCCTACTATAGGATATCTTTACCTTTACCTATACTATAGTAGCCTACTATAGGATATCTTTATCTTTACCTATACTATAGTAGCCTACTATAGGATATCTTTACCTTTACCTATACTATAGGCTATAGCCTACTATAGGATATCTTTACCTTTACCTATACTATAGTAGCCTACTATAGGATATCTTTACCTTTACCTATACTATAGTAGCCTACTATAGGATATCTTTACCTTTACCTATATACTATAGTAGCCTACTATAGGATATCTTTACCTTTACCTATACTATAGTAGCCTACTATAGGATATCTTTACCTTTACCTGTACTATAGTAGCCTACTATAGGATATCTTTACCTTTACCTATACTATAGTAGCCTACTATAGGATATCTTTACCTTTACCTATACTATAGTAGCCTACTATAGGATATCTTTACCTTTACCTATACTATAGTAGCCTATTATAGGATATCTTTACCTTTACCTATACTATAGTAGCCTACTATAGGATATCTTTACCTTTACCTATACTATAGTAGCCTACTATAGGATATCTTTACCTTTACCTATACTATAGTAGCCTACTATAGGATATCTTTACCTTTACCTATACTATAGTAGCCTACTATAGGATATCTTTACCTTTACCTATATACTATAGTAGCCTACTATAGGATATCTTTACCTTTACCTATACTATAGTAGCCTACTATAGGATATCTTTACCTTTACCTATACTATAGTAGCCTACTATAGGATATCTTTACCTTTACCTATACTATAGGCTATAGCCTACTATAGGATATCTTTACCTTTACCTATACTATAGTAGCCTACTATAGGATATCTTTACCTTTACCTATATACTATAGTAGCCTACTATAGGATATCTTTACCTTTACCTATACTATAGTAGCCTACTATAGGATATCTTTACCTTTACCTATACTATAGTAGCCTACTATAGGATATATTTACCTTTACCTATATACTATATGCAATATTTTTCCTTTGGGAAATCTTTGGTACAACTAATACTTACATAAGTATATGTAACACATACATAAAGTTTAAATCAAACAGGTAACTATTATATATATATATATATAATAGTTATATATATTTTGTATACAAAAAGACTATAGATAAAATATTAAAAAAAAAGCGAAATGCATATATATATATATATATATATAAATATACCAAATTGTAATAATATATTAATTTATTTATATAAATTAAATATGTATTTTAAGAAATGTATACATATAGGTATATAAATACTTATACTTATATATAAATAAATATCATTATTAAAATAATCAATATGTAAATATACACATACACATATATATATATATACCAAATTGTAATAATATATAATTTTATTTATAAAAATCATATGTAAGCTACATATATTATATTTTATTCTGATTCACATATACACTCTACATTGTACAATATGCATGTGTATAATATATACTATACATACGTATATTCTATATATCAATTGTTTGTATTATAAATTGAAAAATCATATTAAGAATGTCATTTTGTTAATATGAATGTTAATAGACTCTATAGAGGTATACTTCTAGTATATACATACATTGTATATATACTTACCTTACCTTACCAGGTCGAGCTTGCTCGGCAGTTAACAACATCTTTTCTTCCATCCACTTCTGTCCTCCATCGCTGCGGGCAGTTCATTTAATACGCATTCTGTATCTTTTACTAGTTGATCGATAAACGTTTTCCTAGGTCTACCCGGTTTCGTTTTTCCATGTTTCGGGGTCCATAGTAACAATTCTGATGCTAGCTCCGTACGGGCTCTCCAACAGTGTCCACTGAAGCGTAGACGTTGACTCTTTATGGATTTCGACAATTTAGGGGTGTCACCGTAGAGTTCTTTATTTGTCGGGTGTGATTTCCATGATTTATTTAGAGCAGCTCTCAGCATCCTCGTATAGTTTCCATCTAGACGTTTCTCCATGGCTTTAGTCATAGTCCAGGTAGTAGATCCGTACACCAATACTGATTCTACAGTGGCTCTGAAAAAATTTATTTTTAATTTATCTTTCAAATTTGATTTCCAAATTTTATTCATCGCGTTTAGTGCTGACCAACTCTTTGCCAATCTTATATCTAGATCTTTCTCGGTTGATGATATATAGCTCCCTAGATACTTGAAATCATTTACTTTATTTATTTCATTTCCATTTAAGCTTTTTATTTTATTCGTATTGTCTGTATTGTCTATATTTAGAGTCATATATTCTGTCTTTGCAGTGTTAATGTTTAAACCTATTTCTTTTGATACTTCTTCTAATTTATTTAGAAGTGTATTTGCATCTTTTATGTTGTCAGTTACAACTGCCAGATCATCCGCATAGTCAATATCAGTAATCTTTATAGCTGGGTGGCGTCTACTCTTTTTGACTTCTAATGTAAAACCTAAATTTATATTCATGGATTTTCTTAGGACATAGTCCAGACATACAATAAAAAGGAAAGGGGCTAATGTGTCTCCTTGTAGGACTCCGGCCGTTATATCAAAATAGTCTGTATCTCCATCTGGGGACCTAACTTTGCATTTGGTATTTATATACGATATCATAATAGCTTTAACAATTTCTTCTGGAAGTCCATACGCAGTGAGTATTTCTCTCATCTTTCCTCTGTGTATGCTATCAAAAGCTTTCGAGAAATCTATAAATAATAGAGTTGCAGGTAGTTGTTTAGATTTTGCTCCTTCAATTATTCTACGAATAGTTAAAATTTGTCCGGTAGTCGACCTATTTTGTCTGAAACCATTTTGGTTTTTACGTAATAAAGGATCTAATACTGGCCGTATTCTGTTTAGCAACATAAGATTATATATTTTTGCTGATATGCAGGTCAGTGTAATCCCACGGTAGTTTTTTGTGTATATATACAGTATATACTATAGTATACTCATATATATATATAATTAATAATTGATAATAAATATATATATATATATATATATATATATATATATATATATATATATATTTATATGAATATAATATTATCAACATTTAATAAGTGTATGACGTTTAAACTTATACATCCTGCAGGATAAACATGTTTCGATATCATGATATTGTAAACTGAGTTGATGTGAAAGGCCTATAAACAAGATTCGTCTTATAAACAACATATATGTTGTATTGATTCTGAATATACCTTCCAAGTGTCATATATATATATATATATATATATATATATATATATATATATATATAAATGTAATGAATCCTATATTGATATTTATTTATGTATATAATAAAATTATATTATAATAATATAATTACATTATATTATAATATACAATATATGCACACAATGGATTTCAATATATCCTACTATACATTTGAATTACTATCATCTATAGATTATAATAAATAACGTTTTTACGAATAAACATCATAAATATATAACGTCTTTGAATAAGGGCATAAATCATAATATATATCGATAACCAGTATCTCCACCTTGCGAGCTTTACGGAACTAAATTCGCGTGTAACGAGCTGACGTGTTGTATTTCTAGCGAACCTCGGCTTCGACCAATCAGAATCGTCGTTAATTCACTATATATAGACATTCATCGCGTTACCCTTCAGTCGGCGATCGCAACTCGCTGGAAAGGTATCATTAAGGTAACTATTAACCCTACCCTTTTATCGAACATATTAACCCGATGGATAACGTTAACCACTCACTACAAAGCAGGTATACCACCAACACCAGTGGTATCAGGCACATCAGCACCATGTCGCCCCATCAACACCCCGCACATCCGGTTACGACCTTCGTTGCACATATCCCCGATGACATTGACTACGGGTAAAGACGCTGACTAGTAGTCAGTGACTACGCTCGCAGTGGTGACCTTGATGACCTATTGACCGGCCGTTGACAAATGCGTTGGTCACATCGCTATACATTGCGAACTTTCGATGTAAGTCCGATAAGTCTATCACGCCCCCTCCCCCTCCTCCTCCTCCTCCTCATCATCCCGATGCTCTCTCTTGGATATATTAAGATAACTATTTACAAATAGTGTAACGCTAAACACTATACACTTTAGTGTATCCCTACTATATATAGTATACTATAGTATATATAGTATACTATAGTATATATATATATAAGTATTATATATAACGTATGTATAAATATTAATATATATGATTTATATATATATAGGGTAAAGTGACTTTCAAAGTCAGGTAATTACCAACGCACGGTCGATTATTACGCTCAGTGGGCGTCGCCCACCCCCAATATATCGAAAATACTAACTATATAGAGAAAAATGTTGCGCAATTAAATTTGTATTATATAACAATGTAAACAATATTTTAACATTTTTTTAAAAATTCATTCTACACAAATAATGATATATATCATATATTTCCATAATCATGTATATTCAATTATTATTAAATATATTGGAATGTAGATTTTATATATTATACATTCCAATATATTTAATAATAATGTATAATATATATTATATATATTTAAATAAATTTGGTTATATATATTTTGTATTCAAAGTATATATATATATATATATATATATATATATATATATATATATATAATATATATATATATATATATATATATATGTATTATATCAGTACATTAATATCTATATATATATATAATGAATTGCAAATGTAATGATGCTATTTAAGCCTTCTCTTTACCAATGAGGTTATCTATTTTGAGCGCCATGTAACTTTGCATACATTCTTGTATTTATAATTTTCGCCCAGTTTCTTGATAGCATCCGTGTAGTAGAAGATTTGTTTCTTTTTGCTTATCGATGTATCTGGCGAGTCGGGATAGTTATATCAGTAGTGGCACTTCTCTCGGAGCCCCATGCCCATATTTAGATATGTATATATATATAGTATACATATTTCCATAATCATGTATATTCAATTATTATTAAATATATTGGAATGTATATTATATGTAATATACATTCCAATATATTTAATAATAATGTATATATATATATATATATATATATATATATAATATTTAAATAAATGTGGTTATATATATTGTGTATTCAATATATATATATATATATATATATATATATATATATATATATTATATATATTATATATATTATATATATATATATATATTTATTATATCAGTAAATTAATATCTTGATATATATATATATATATATATATATATATATATATATATATATAAATATTTCCATAATCATGTATATTCAATTATTATTAAATATATTGGAATGTATATTATATATATTATACATTCCAATATATTTAATAATAATGTATACATATATTTAAGTAAATGTGGTTATATATATATTTTGTATTCAAAATATATATATATATATATAATGAGTTGCATATGTAATGATGCTATTTAAACCTTCTCCTTACCAATGAGGTTATCTATTTTGAGCGCCGCATAACTCCGTATACATCTTTCAGCTGGGATAGTAACTTCTTGTAATTACGGTTGCAGGCGTGGAAAGCAGCACGCTTAATAATTCGGACGAATGGTCACGGATGTAAGCCTTGTCACGTGATAACGATGTGTTAACGAACAGTTACGATAGCCCTCTGATGCTAACCCTTTCAGATAACCCACTTACTAGCAAACGCTCGCATAGGTTGTAATAACCCATAACACTGCAGTATCCTTTGCCATTGCTTATGAATATTATGCACCCGTTCATTATGCACCCGATCCATGGTAAGGACGTATTGTATTTGTCTTATAAGATTATATATATATATATAATATATATATACATAAATGAAATGTATTATTCACATAACTATATATTTATAAGCTAATATATATATATATATATATATATATATATAATTATATATATATTAGCTTATAAATATATAGTTATGTGAATAATACATATATATTAAGTATTCTCCCAGAGGTCTCCGAGCTTTTTGAATGCATCTGTGATAATAATAGAATTTGCCTTTTGCTTTTCAATGTATCAGGCCTCAGTATTTGTATTAGATGAATATAACCGGCAGAGAACGCAAGTCTATACATCACCTCGATCAAATACAATGAAACCCAACACACACTATGTTTATTATAAAACTGAGGTTGAAATTCCTGTAATATATTCCTCACATAGACCCGTGAGTTAAAATCCACTTAGTATACGATACCTTGACGAGGTTAAGTGGCTCCTATTTATAGGTCCAAATTCGTATTAAAGGGGTAATTCAAAATACTGAATTATTTATTACATTATTTAAAATTGATAAATTACTTAATGGATCTCCAGATATTTAAAAATTATTATTTATAAATTCACTACTACTACTACTACTACTACTACTACTACTACTACTACTACTACTACTACTACTACTACTACTACTACTACTACTACTACTACTACTACTACTACTACTACTACTACTACTACTACTACTACTACTACTACTACTACTACTACTACTACTACTACTACTACTACTACTACTACTACTACTACTACTACTACTACTACTACTACTACTACTACTACTACTACTACTACTACTACTACTACTACTACTACTACTACTACTACTACTACTACTACTACTACTACTACTACTACTACTACTACTACTACTACTACTACTACTACTACTACTACTACTACTACTACTACTACTACTACTACTACTACTACTACTACTACTACTACTACTACTACTACTACTACTACTACTACTACTACTACTACTACTACTACTACTACTACTACTACTACTACTACTACTACTACTACTACTACTACTACTACTACTACTACTACTACTACTACTACTACTACTACTACTACTACTACTACTACTACTACTACTACTACTACTACTACTACTACTACTACTACTACTACTACTACTACTACTACTACTACTACTACTACTACTACTACTACTACTACTACTACTACTACTACTACTACTACTACTACTACTACTACTACTACTACTACTACTACTACTACTACTACTACTACTACTACTACTACTACTACTACTACTACTACTACTACTACTACTACTACTACTACTACTACTACTACTACTACTACTACTACTACTACTACTACTACTACTACTACTACTACTACTACTACTACTACTACTACTACTACTACTACTACTACTACTACTACTACTACTACTACTACTACTACTACTACTACTACTACTACTACTACTACTACTACTACTACTACTACTACTACTACCACCACCACCACCATAAATCATATTAAAATGATAAATTAATTGCAATTGAAGCTGATTCTAAGATTAAACTACTTCTATTTGATTTGTCATCAGATTTTGACACTTTAAGTTTTAATATTTTATCTCTGATATTAGCTAATCTTGGTATTGAATCATTATATGTAATTGAATTCATTATTAATTAGTATTTCTTTATTGTGATTTTTAATAAATTCATTTTTTGAAGATAACATATAAAATTAGCATATTTGGTAATAATAAGGGAATATAATTATTATATGATATTATTATCAATTACTAATATTGATTATTATCTATATACTGAGAGTGAGAGTGTATTCATTTACTAGTGATATAGTTCCTAGATATTACACTGATATAGTGTACAATATATTCCAGTGTAGAATTATGATGTGTACATGTTTCTAGGATAATCTTGTTGATCTTCTACTCGAGCATCAGTATTTAACAACTTCTGCATGACATCTCTATCTAGCATGCTGGTTCTCTTGCTTCTCTAAGAGACCAGTGTCTTTTTTCAGTATATCAACATAGTTTAAACACGGGCGACCTCTGTTAGCTTTGCTTTGTGTAGGTTCCCATAGAATGAGCGGGTGTGCTGATAGTTCAGGATGCCGTATACAATTTCCAGCCATTTTCATCCTTCTCATCCTTCTGGATTTAATTTTGGAGTTAACAACAGGTAGTTTACCATGCACACTTTTGTTTATGAAATGTTTGATTTAGGGCTTTACGAAGCATTCGCGTGTATCTCAAATCCAATGATTTCTGCTATAGAACGTTCAGTGTCCATGACTCAGACCCATATATTAGTACACTTTCCACAGTTGCTACAAAGAGTCTTCTTTTAGGAGGTAAGTTTATCTTAGACTTCCATATAATGTGCATGCTATGTAGTGCGTTCTATGCTAGAACCTTTCTTACTTTAATGTCTTTTTTGACGATTTGATCCAAGAACCAAAGTATTTGAAGTCTTTGTAGACTAGTAACGTTTGACCATCAGCTGTTTTTAATACTACTGGGTCAACTGTGTTACAGGCCATTACTTTAGTATTTTTATTATTCAGATGTAGTCCTACTTTTTTTGCATTCAGACTACACTTAACCGTAACTCCCTAGCTTGACTTACAGTGTTCGATAATAGACTATATCATCAGTAAAATCCAAATATGTTAGAACAGTTGACTACAATCTTCGACTTCTGCGGGGGACAATGATAACTCCCAAATCCTCTTCACATCCGTTTATTGATTTTCTTAGTGTATAATCTAATACAATAATAAATAGGTAAGGTGATAGAGTATCGATACAAGGGGATCCCCTTATTGAACTCCTACTACTATATCAAACTCTTCAGATACGCCATCTGTCGAGTATACTTTCGATCTAGTAGGTTTCGTCCCATTAGAATAGCTCCCATTTATTGCATTAACAAGCTTATCAGGTATTCCATGTTATTCAATTACTTTAGTCATCTTGTATCTATGTATAGAATAAAATACCTTCTTGAAGTCAATAAATGTAAAGACAGCTGATAAATTCTTATTCGTAATTTCCTCCAATATTTTTCTTATTGCTATAGTATCTGGCTAACCGTATATCTATTCTGCCTGAATCCATTTTGATTGGGTCTGAGTAGGGGATCTAATACTGGACATATTCGATTGATTATCATACGATTATAAGTATGTATATAATTACATGAGGCATTCTGTGTGAGGCTAATTCCACGGTAGTTATCAGCTTTGGTTAGATATCCCGTTGTAGGTACACGGAACACGGACCAGTAAGCTGGAATAGTATTCCATCATCAATAAGAGGAAGTAAATCCAAGGCTATTTTTTTAAAAAAGTTTAAAATATGAATTAACTAAATAAATTCAATTGAATTAAGATTAACCTATACCTATTAAATTAACAATTGATTTTATTTAAATTTTTTTCTTGTGTTTTTTTTTGTTTTATATATTATTTTTTGTTAGAGACTATATCAATTTTATATTGTTTATATATATATATAATTTATTTTGTATACTCAAGTGGAGAGCGGTATATATGTGTATTGGATAATTTGTGATATGTCTCCGGGAGTAGGGATATCAGCAGCCTATCTTGTGGCGGAAGGCATCCAAGACATAGGATTTGGTGGACCCTTTATCTGAAAGCTGAAACGTCATCAAGTCACTTGACACATATATGTCTTGAGACAGAGACATAGAGAGATCTCTCTATGATAATAATATATTCATGAGCATCTAACCTACAATTTAACCTATAATTTACTTTATATTTTTGATATTGTTTATTGTTATTTTTTTCTATATTTTCCAAAATTCATATAAGTCAAAAAAATACTTATTCATATGCGTAAAGGAGCTATTTTTATTATATTCATCAATAATTGTTTATTATATATATTATTAAAACTGTTTCTTTTAAAAAAATAAATTCATTTCATTACATTTTATATTTGAGTATGCCTACTACTGGCATTATATAACCCTACCATCTACCCCAGCGCTTTTCCCACATTTTTATTGATATTTTCGCTTTCCTATATTCTTCAAGTGTAAATAAGGGTGTAAATATGTCGTATTTTATTTGCAAATTTTCAAAAAATGGAATATATATAAGAATTAATACCCAGATGAGAAGGTATATGTATGATAACATATATGTCATTATTGTATTAATTACTTTATTATATTTTAGTGGGGGGTTCATTGGGGAACAATATTTTATAATACTTACTTATAAACACAGTTAATTATTTTTATAATAGTGAATATTTGAATTAAATTCAGGAAATATACGTTACGAATCGTAACTTAAGATTATATCACGAGATTTATGTGAATTTAGCGTGGGTAAATATCGCACAACTAAAATTCTGAGAAAATGTGGCTAGTAAATAGGTTATAGGGGAGAGCGGGGCAGGTTGACCATAGGGGCAGGTTGAGCCATCTCAATTATTTCTGCTCTTAATAAATATCTTAATGCAATTTTTAATACATGTATACACAATTATATTTAGCATTAGTATAACAACTCAAAAATTATTTATTTTAACTAATTAAAATATTATTTAATTATTAATATTTTATGAAAATCTCGTTAGTAGGACAGTAAGTTTAACTTTGATATTATTATATATTTTGTAATAACATAGCAGTATTAATGGTATATAAATAAAGTATATTTAATATACTATATATTATAAATTAAATAATTCAAAAATTACCACTCACAAATTAATTATATTACTTTTATATATACTAGTGATATGGGGCAGGTTGACCATAGGGTCAATATGCCTCGTTTATCATTAAACATATTTATGTATTAATTTATTTAATTAATTAATGACTTATTTAAATAATAATAATAATCTAATTAATTAAATATATAATTGAGTAATTATTTTAAATAATTAAATAATTGGTTTATATGCTGGATTAAAACATAGAGAATCTTCTCCTCTCTCCTAATATAACATCGTGCCTTAAAAGTTTCATTAGTTTTGATATTAATCTTGGTGCATATACTTGTTAAATAACTAATACATATAAATATATAACTTTAACTATGTTTATTTGTTAAATATATCTTTAATTTCGCATTTTTTCTACCTGGCTCAACCTGCCACAGTAGACGGGGCAGGTTGAGCCATATTAAAAAAAAATTAAAATGTAATTATATAATTAATTATTTATCATTACACTGATTTATGAATGTTTTTAATTGATCATAAACTATATATATCTTATGCACTTTATTTTATTAAAATATATTCATAACATTATAAGATACATGTGTTTTTATAAAAACCGGCTCAACCTGCCCCGCTCTCCCCTACACTTTTATATCTTTACCTATAGGATATCTTTACCTTTACCTATACTATAGTAGCCTACTATAGGATATCTTTACCTTTACCTATACTATAGTAGCCTACTATAGGATATCTTTACCTTTACCTATACTATAGTAGCCTACTATAGGATATCTTTACCTTTACCTATATACTATAGTAGCCTACTATAGGATATCTTTACCTTTACCTATACTATAGTAGCCTACTATAGGATATCTTTACCTTTACCTATACTATAGTAGCCTACTATAGGATATCTTTACCTATACTATAGGCTATAGCCTACTATAGGATATCTTTACCTTTACCTATACTATAGTAGCCTACTATAGGATATCTTTATCTTTACCTATACTATAGTAGCCTACTATAGGATATCTTTACCTATACTATAGTAGCCTACTATAGGATATCTTTACCTTTACCTATACTATAGTAGCCTACTATAGGATATCTTTACCTTTACCTATACTATAGTAGCCTACTATAGGATATCTTTACATTTACCTATACTATAGTAGCCTACTATAGGATATCTTTACCTTTACCTATACTATAGTAGCCTACTATAGGATATATTTACCTTTACCTATATACTATAGTAGCCTAATATAGGATATCTTTACCTTTACCTATACTATAGTAGCCTACTATAGGATATCTTTACCTTTACCTATATACTATAGTAGCCTTACCTTTACCTATACTATAGTAGCCTACTATAGGATATCTTTACCTTTACCTATACTATAGTAGCCTACTATAGGATATCTTTACCTTTACCTATACTATAGTAGCCTACTATAGGATATCTTTACATTTACCTATACTATAGTAGCCTACTATAGGATATCTTTACCTTTACCTATACTATAGTAGCCTACTATAGGATATCTTTACCTTTACCTATACTATAGTAGCCTACTATAGGATATCTTTACCTTTACCTATACTATAGTAGCCTACTATAGGATATATTTACCTTTACCTATACTATAGTAGCCTACTATAGGATATCTTTACCTTTACCTATATACTATAGTAGCCTACTATAGGATATCTTTACCTTTACCTATACTATAGTAGCCTACTATAGGATATCTTTACCTTTACCTATACTATAGTAGCCTACTATAGGATATCTTTACCTTTACCTATACTATAGTAGCCTACTATAGGATATCTTTACCTTTACCTATACTATAGTAGCCTTATAGGATATCTTTACCTTTACCTATACTATAGTAGCCTACTATAGGATATCTTTACCTTTACCTATACTATAGTAGCCTACTATAGGATATCTTTACCTTTACCTATACTATAGTAGCCTACTATAGGATATCTTTACCTTTACCTATACTATAGTAGCCTACTATAGGATATCTTTACCTTTACCTATACTATAGTAGCCTACTATAGGATATCTTTACCTTTACCTATATACTATAGTAGCCTATTATAGGATATCTTTACCTTTACCTATACTATAGTAGCCTACTATAGGATATCTTTACCTTTACCTATACTATAGTAGCCTACTATAGGATATCTTTACCTTTACCTATACTATAGTAGCCTACTATAGGATATCTTTACCTATACTATAGGCTATAGCCTACTATAGGATATCTTTACCTTTACCTATACTATAGTAGCCTACTATAGGATATCTTTACCTTTACCTATACTATAGTAGCCTACTATAGGATATCTTTACCTTTACCTATACTATAGGCTATAGCCTACTATAGGATATCTTTACCTTTACCTATACTATAGTAGCCTACTATAGGATATCTTTACCTTTACCTATACTATAGTAGCCTACTATAGGATATCTTTACCTTTACCTATACTATAGTAGCCTACTATAGGATATCTTTACCTTTACCTATACTATAGTAGCCTACTATAGGATATCTTTACCTTTACCTATACTATAGTAGCCTACTATAGGATATATTTACCTTTACTTATACTATAGTAGCCTACTATAGGATATCTTTACCTTTACCTATACTATAGTAGCCTACTATAGGATATCTTTACCTTTACCTATACTATAGTAGCCTACTATAGGATATATTTACCTTTACTTATACTATAGTAGCCTACTATAGGATATCTTTACCTTTACCTATATACTATAGTAGCCTACTATAGGATATCTTTACCTTTACCTATACTATAGTAGCCTACTATAGGATATCTTTACCTTTACCTATACTATAGTAGCCTACTATAGGATATCTTTACCTTTACCTATACTATAGTAGCCTACTATAGGATATCTTTACCTTTACCTATATACTATAGTAGCCTACTATAGGATATCTTTACCTTTACCTATACTATAGTAGCCTACTATAGGATATCTTTACCTTTACCTATACTATAGTAGCCTACTATAGGATATCTTTACCTATACTATAGGCTATAGCCTACTATAGGATATCTTTACCTTTACCTATACTATAGTAGCCTACTATAGGATATCTTTACCTTTACCTATATACTATAGTAGCCTACTATAGGATATCTTTACCTTTACCTATACTATAGTAGCCTACTATAGGATATCTTTACCTTTACCTATACTATAGTAGCCTACTATAGGATATCTTTACCTTTACCTATACTATAGTAGCCTACTATAGGATATCTTTACCTTTACCTATACTATAGTAGCCTACTATAGGATATCTTTACCTTTACCTATACTATAGTAGCCTACTATAGGATATCTTTACCTTTACCTATACTATAGTAGCCTACTATAGGATATCTTTACCTTTACCTATACTATAGGCTATAGCCTACTATAGGATATCTTTACCTTTACCTATACTATAGTAGCCTACTATAGGATATCTTTACCTTTACCTATACTATAGTAGCCTACTATAGGATATCTTTACCTTTACCTATACTATAGTAGCCTACTATAGGATATCTTTACCTTTACCTATATACTATAGTAGCCTACTATAGGATATCTTTACCTTTACCTATACTATAGTAGCCTACTATAGGATATCTTTACCTTTACCTATATACTATAGTAGCCTACTATAGGATATCTTTACCTTTACCTATAGTATAGTAGCCTACTATAGGATATCTTTACCTTTACCTATACTATAGTAGCCTACTATAGGATATATTTACCTTTACCTATATACTATAGTAGCCTACTATAGGATATCTTTACCTTTACCTATATACTATAGTAGCCTAATATAGGATATCTTTACCTTTACCTATACTATAGTAGCCTACTATAGGATATCTTTACCTTTACCTATATACTATAGTAGCCTACTATAGGATATCTTTACCTTTACCTATACTATAGTAGCCTACTATAGGATATCTTTACCTTTACCTATACTATAGTAGCCTACTATAGGATATATTTACCTTTACCTATACTATAGTAGCCTACTATAGGATATCTTTACCTTTACCTATATACTATAGTAGCCTACTATAGGATATCTTTACCTTTACCTATACTATAGTAGCCTACTATAGGATATCTTTACCTTTACCTATATACTATAGTAGCCTACTATAGGATATCTTTACCTTTACCTATAGTATAGTAGCCTACTATAGGATATCTTTACCTTTACCTATACTATAGTAGCCTACTATAGGATATCTTTACCTTTACCTATATACTATAGTAGCCTACTATAGGATATCTTTACCTTTACCTATATACTATAGTAGCCTAATATAGGATATCTTTACCTTTACCTATACTATAGTAGCCTACTATAGGATATCTTTACCTTTACCTATACTATAGTAGCCTACTATAGGATATCTTTACCTTTACCTATACTATAGTAGCCTACTATAGGATATCTTTACCTTTACCTATACTATAGTAGCCTACTATAGGATATCTTTACCTTTACCTATACTATAGTAGCCTACTATAGGATATCTTTACCTTTACCTATATACTATAGTAGCCTACTATAGGATATCTTTACCTTTACCTATACTATAGTAGCCTACTATAGGATATCTTTACCTTTACCTATACTATAGTAGCCTACTATAGGATATCTTTACCTATACTATAGGCTATAGCCTACTATAGGATATCTTTACCTTTACCTATACTATAGTAGCCTACTATAGGATATCTTTACCTTTACCTATATACTATAGTAGCCTACTATAGGATATCTTTACCTTTACCTATACTATAGTAGCCTACTATAGGATATCTTTACCTTTACCTATACTATAGTAGCCTACTATAGGATATCTTTACCTTTACCTATACTATAGTAGCCTACTATAGGATATCTTTACCTTTACCTATACTATAGTAGCCTACTATAGGATATCTTTACCTTTACCTATACTATAGTAGCCTACTATAGGATATCTTTACCTTTACCTATACTATAGTAGCCTACTATAGGATATCTTTACCTTTACCTATACTATAGGCTATAGCCTACTATAGGATATCTTTACCTTTACCTATACTATAGTAGCCTACTATAGGATATCTTTACCTTTACCTATACTATAGTAGCCTACTATAGGATATCTTTACCTTTACCTATACTATAGTAGCCTACTATAGTATATCTTTACCTTTACCTATACTATAGTAGCCTACTATAGGATATCTTTACCTTTACCTATACTATAGTAGCCTACTATAGGATATCTTTACCTTTACCTATACTATAGTAGCCTACTATAGGATATATTTACCTTTACCTATATACTATATGCAATATCTTTACCTTTACCTATATACTATAGTAGCCTACTATAGGATATCTTTACCTTTACCTATACTATAGTAGCCTACTATAGGATATCTTTACCTTTACCTATATACTATAGTAGCCTACTATAGGATATCTTTACCTTTACCTATAGTATAGTAGCCTACTATAGGATATCTTTACCTTTACCTATACTATAGTAGCCTACTATAGGATATCTTTACCTTTACCTATATACTATAGTAGCCTACTATAGGATATCTTTACCTTTACCTATATACTATAGTAGCCTAATATAGGATATCTTTACCTTTACCTATACTATAGTAGCCTACTATAGGATATCTTTACCTTTACCCATAGTATAGTAGCCTACTATAGGATATCTTTACCTTTACCTATACTATAGTAGCCTACTATAGGATATCTTTACCTTTACCTATATACTATAGTTAAATTTTGATTTTTAATGATATAATACTGTCGCTAGACAAAAAAATGCCATGCTACTTAATATTACTTGATCTATCTAGTGCTTTTGACACTCTGGATCATACAATTTTATCATGTCGGCTTAAAGAGATAGGTATTCATGGACAGGTGCACAATTGGTTAATGTCTTTTGTAACATCTCGTTTTTCATCAATTAAGATTAATGACAATTTTTCAAAATCATTTATGCACACTCATGGTGTTCCTCAAGGATCTGTTCTGGGCCCAATACTTTTCTTGATTTATATATTACCTGTTTCTTCTATTTTTAAAAAATATCCTTACATTCACTATCATCTATATGCTGATGATTTACAGCTTTATACTTCCTTTCCTCAATCTACTGATCACGCTATAATCCAATACAACATTAAAAACTGTATTACTGATATACAAAATTGGTTCACTAGTATTTCATTATCCTTAAATGTCTCAAAAACTGATACTATTTTATTCTCTAAAATACCTTCAATTGTTAAAATAACTGATAGTTTTCTTGCCACGCTGCCTTTATCTAATAAAATCACAACACTCGGTATAACAATTGACTCTATTATGAAATATGACAGTCACATTCTTAATGTTATTCGTACTGCTAATTATTATTTATATAATATACATAAGGCTCGTGCTAAGCTCTCCTTTGATATCACTAAATCACTTATATATTCATTGGTTTTTAGTAGATTCGACTACTGCAATTCACTTTTTGTTTTTGTCCCTGATAATATTATGATAAAATTCGAAAAAATTCAAAGGAGAGCTGTTCGTGTTTTATATAAAATTAAAAATAATATAAATACTAATACGGGTAGTAACTATATATCTATATCACATATTATGTTAACCCTTGGTTGGCTCAGATATCGTGATCTTTGTAAACTAAAATTGTTATGTTTAGCTCATAAAGCTATCTACACGGGTGAACCTAAGTATCTGGCTGAATTATTATCAATTGCTACCAGTAGCAGACCAAGACGGGATTGCCATGCAATGAAACTTGTTTTGCCTCATACAAATTCATGTTTTGGTAACTCTGCTTTTTCTGTTGCGGTACCAACTCTATGGAATTTACTTCCGAATATTATACGTACGACAACTTCTCGATCTCAATTCAAAAGTAGACTCTTTAAACATTATTTAGTGAAATGAATATATATTTTGCGATTACTGTTATCTTCGTTTATATGTTATATTATTATATTATTATTATTATTATTATTATTGTTATGACGTCGAAAAATGATTTTCATTTATGAAGTCTCTAAACAAATAAATAAATAAATAAATAAATAAATAGTAGCCTACTATAGGATATCTTTACCTTTACCTATATACTATAGTAGCCTAATATAGGATATCTTTACCTATACTATAGTAGCCTACTATAGGATATCTTTACCTTTACCTATACTATAGTAGCCTACTATAGGATATCTTTACCTTTACCTATACTATAGTAGCCTACTATAGGATATCTTTACCTTTACCTATACTATAGTAGCCTACTATAGGATATCTTTACCTTTACCTATACTATAGTAGCCTACTATAGGATATCTTTACCTTTACCTATACTATAGTAGCCTACTATAGGATATCTTTACCTTTACCTATACTATAGTAGCCTACTATAGGATATATTTACCTTTACCTATACTATAGTAGCCTACTATAGGATATCTTTACCTTTACCTATACTATAGTAGCCTACTATAGGATATCTTTACCTTTACCTATACTATAGTAGCCTACTATAGGATATCTTTACCTTTACCTATACTATAGTAGCCTACTATAGGATATCTTTACCTTTACCTATACTATAGTAGCCTACTATAGGATATCTTTACCTTTACCTATACTATAGTAGCCTACTATAGGATATCTTTACCTATACTATAGGCTATAGCCTACTATAGGATATCTTTACCTTTACCTATATACTATAGTAGCCTACTATAGGATATCTTTACCTTTACCTATACTATAGTAGCCTACTATAGGATATATTTACCTTTACCTATATACTATAGTAGCCTACTATAGGATATCTTTACCTTTACCTATACTATAGTAGCCTACTATAGGATATCTTTACCTTTACCTATACTATAGTAGCCTACTATAGGATATCTTTACCTTTACCTATACTATAGTAGCCTACTATAGGATATCTTTACCTTTACCTATACTATAGGCTATAGCCTACTATAGGATATCTTTACCTTTACCTATACTATAGTAGCCTACTATAGGATATCTTTACCTTTACCTATACTATAGTAGCCTACTATAGGATATCTTTACCTTTACCTATACTATAGTAGCCTACTATAGGATATCTTTACCTTTACCTATACTATAGTAGCCTACTATAGGATATCTTTACCTTTACCTATATACTATAGTAGCCTACTATAGGATATCTTTACCTTTACCTATACTATAGTTGCTACTATAGGATATCTTTACCTTTACCTATACTATAGTTGCTACTATAGGATATCTTTACCTATACCTATACTATAGTAGCCTACTATAGGATATCTTTACCTATACTATAGTAGCCTACTATAGGATATCTTTACCTTTACCTATACTATAGTAGCCTACTATAGGATATATTTACCTTTACCTATACTATAGTAGCCTACTATAGGATATCTTTACCTTTACCTATATACTATAGTAGCCTACTATAGGATATCTTTACCTTTACCTATACTATAGTAGCCTACTATAGGATATCTTTACCTTTACCTATACTATAGTAGCCTACTATAGGATATATTTACCTTTACCTATACTATAGTAGCCTACTATAGGATATCTTTACCTTTACCTATACTATAGTAGCCTACTATAGTATATCTTTACCTTTACCTATATACTATAGTAGCCTACTATAGGATATCTTTACCTTTACCTATACTATAGTAGCCTACTATAGGATATATTTACCTTTACCTATACTATAGTAGCCTACTATAGGATATCTTTACCTTTACCTATACTATAGTAGCCTACTATAGGATATCTTTACCTTTACCTATACTATAGTAGCCTACTATAGGATATCTTTACCTTTACCTATACTATAGTAGCCTACTATAGGATATCTTTACATTTACCTATACTATAGTAGCCTACTATAGGATATCTTTACCTTTACCTATACTATAGTAGCCTACTATAGGATATCTTTACCTTTACCTATACTATAGTAGCCTACTATAGGATATCTTTACCTTTACCTATACTATAGTAGCCTACTATAGGATATATTTACCTTTACCTATACTATAGTAGCCTACTATAGGATATCTTTACCTTTACCTATATACTATAGTAGCCTACTATAGGATATCTTTACCTTTACCTATATACTATAGTAGCCTACTATAGGATATCTTTACCTTTACCTATACTATAGTAGCCTACTATAGGATATCTTTACCTTTACCTATATACTATAGTAGCCTACTATAGGATATCTTTACCTTTACCTATAGTATAGTAGCCTACTATAGGATATCTTTACCTTTACCTATACTATAGTAGCCTACTATAGGATATCTTTACCTTTACCTATATACTATAGTAGCCTACTATAGGATATCTTTACCTTTACCTATATACTATAGTAGCCTAATATAGGATATCTTTACCTTTACCTATACTATAGTAGCCTACTATAGGATATCTTTACCTTTACCTATACTATAGTAGCCTACTATAGGATATCTTTACCTTTACCTATACTATAGTAGCCTACTATAGGATATCTTTACCTTTACCTATACTATAGTAGCCTACTATAGGATATCTTTACCTTTACCTATATACTATAGTAGCCTACTATAGGATATCTTTACCTTTACCTATACTATAGTAGCCTACTATAGGATATCTTTACCTTTACCTATACTATAGTAGCCTACTATAGGATATCTTTACCTTTACCTATACTATAGTAGTCTACTATAGGATATCTTTACCTTTACCTATACTATAGTAGCCTACTATAGGATATCTTTACCTTTACCTATACTATAGTAGCCTACTATAGGATATCTTTACCTATACTATAGGCTATAGCCTACTATAGGATATCTTTACCTTTACCTATACTATAGTAGCCTACTATAGGATATCTTTACCTTTACCTATATACTATAGTAGCCTACTATAGGATATCTTTACCTTTACCTATACTATAGTAGCCTACTATAGGATATCTTTACCTTTACCTATACTATAGTAGCCTACTATAGGATATCTTTACCTTTACCTATACTATAGTAGCCTACTATAGGATATCTTTACCTTTACCTATACTATAGTAGCCTACTATAGGATATCTTTACCTTTACCTATACTATAGTAGCCTACTATAGGATATCTTTACCTTTACCTATACTATAGTAGCCTACTATAGGATATCTTTACCTTTACCTATACTATAGTAGCCTACTATAGGATATCTTTACCTTTACCTATACTATAGTAGCCTACTATAGGATATCTTTACCTTTACCTATACTATAGGCTATAGCCTACTATAGGATATCTTTACCTTTACCTATACTATAGTAGCCTACTATAGGATATCTTTACCTTTACCTATACTATAGTAGCCTACTATAGGATATCTTTACCTTTACCTATACTATAGTAGCCTACTATAGGATATCTTTACCTTTACCTATATACTATAGTAGCCTACTATAGGATATCTTTACCTTTACCTATACTATAGTAGCCTACTATAGGATATCTTTACCTTTACCTATATACTATAGTAGCCTACTATAGGATATCTTTACCTTTACCTATAGTATAGTAGCCTACTATAGGATATCTTTACCTTTACCTATACTATAGTAGCCTACTATAGGATATCTTTACCTTTACCTATATACTATAGTAGCCTACTATAGGATATCTTTACCTTTACCTATATACTATAGTAGCCTAATATAGGATATCTTTACCTTTACCTATACTATAGTAGCCTACTATAGGATATCTTTACCTTTACCTATACTATAGTAGCCTACTATAGGATATCTTTACCTTTACCTATACTATAGTAGCCTACTATAGGATATCTTTACCTTTACCTATACTATAGTAGCCTACTATAGGATATATTTACCTTTACCTATACTATAGTAGCCTACTATAGGATATCTTTACCTTTACCTATATACTATAGTAGCTTACTATAGGATATCTTTACCTTTACCTATACTATAGTAGCCTACTATAGGATATCTTTACCTTTACCTATACTATAGTAGCCTACTATAGGATATCTTTACCTTTACCTATACTATAGTAGCCTACTATAGGATATCTTTACCTTTACCTATACTATAGTAGCCTACTATAGGATATCTTTACCTTTACCTATACTATAGTAGCCTACTATAGGATATCTTTACCTTTACCTATACTATAGTAGCCTACTATAGGATATCTTTACCTATACTATAGGCTATAGCCTACTATAGGATATCTTTACCTTTACCTATACTATAGTAGCCTACTATAGGATATCTTTACCTTTACCTATACTATAGTAGCCTACTATAGGATATCTTTACCTATACTATAGGCTATAGCCTACTATAGGATATCTTTACCTTTACCTATACTATAGTAGCCTACTATAGGATATCTTTACCTTTACCTATACTATAGTAGCCTACTATAGGATATCTTTACCTATACTATAGGCTATAGCCTACTATAGGATATCTTTACCTTTACCTATACTATAGTAGCCTACTATAGGATATCTTTACCTTTACCTATATACTATAGTAGCCTACTATAGGATATCTTTACCTTTACCTATACTATAGTAGCCTACTATAGGATATCTTTACCTTTACCTATACTATAGTAGCCTACTATAGGATATCTTTACCTTTACCTATACTATAGTAGCCTACTATAGGATATCTTTACCTTTACCTATACTATAGTAGCCTACTATAGGATATCTTTACCTTTACCTATACTATAGGCTATAGCCTACTATAGGATATCTTTACCTTTACCTATACTATAGTAGCCTACTATAGGATATATTTACCTTTACCTATACTATAGTAGCCTACTATAGGATATCTTTACCTTTACCTATACTATAGTAGCCTACTATAGGATATCTTTACCTTTACCTATATACTATAGTAGCCTACTATAGGATATCTTTAACTTTACCTATACTATAGTAGCCTACTATAGGATATCTTTACCTTTACCTATATACTATAGTAGCCTACTATAGGATATCTTTACCTTTACCTATAGTATAGTAGCCTACTATAGGATATCTTTACCTTTACCTATACTATAGTAGCCTACTATAGGATATCTTTACCTTTACCTATATACTATAGTAGCCTACTATAGGATATCTTTACCTTTACCTATATACTATAGTAGCCTAATATAGGATATCTTTACCTTTACCTATACTATAGTAGCCTACTATAGGATATCTTTACCTTTACCTATAGTATAGTAGCCTACTATAGGATATCTTTACCTTTACCTATACTATAGTAGCCTACTATAGGATATCTTTACCTTTACCTATATACTATAGTTAAATTTTGATTTTTAATGATATAATACTGTCGCTAGACAAAAAAATGCCATGCTACTTAATATTACTTGATCTATCTAGTGCTTTTGACACTCTGGATCATACAATTTTATCATGTCGGCTTAAAGAGATAGGTATTCATGGACAGGTGCACAATTGGTTAATGTCTTTTGTAACATCTCGTTTTTCATCAATTAAGATTAATGACAATTTTTCAAAATCATTTATGCACACTCATGGTGTTCCTCAAGGATCTGTTCTGGGCCCAATACTTTTCTTGATTTATATATTACCTGTTTCTTCTATTTTTAAAAAATATCCTTACATTCACAATCATCTATATGCTGATGATTTACAGCTTTATACTTCCTTTCCTCAATCTACTGATCACGCTATAATCCAATACAACATTAAAAACTGTATTACTGATATACAAAATTGGTTCACTAGTATTTCATTATCCTTAAATGTCTCAAAAACTGATACTATTTTATTCTCTAAAATACCTTCAATTGTTAAAATAACTGATAGTTTTCTTGCCACGCTGCCTTTATCTAATAAAATCACAACACTCGGTATAACAATTGACTCTATTATGAAATATGACAGTCACATTCTTAATGTTATTCGTACTGCTAATTATTATTTATATAATATACATAAGGCTCGTGCTAAGCTCTCCTTTGATATCACTAAATCACTTATATATTCATTGGTTTTTAGTAGATTCGACTACTGCAATTCACTTTTTGTTTTTGTCCCTGATAATATTATGATAAAATTCGAAAAAATTCAAAGGAGAGCTGTTCGTGTTTTATATAAAATTAAAAATAATATAAATACTAATACGGGTAGTAACTATATATCTATATCACATATTATGTTAACCCTTGGTTGGCTCAGATATCGTGATCTTTGTAAACTAAAATTGTTATGTTTAGCTCATAAAGCTATCTACACGGGTGAACCTAAGTATCTGGCTGAATTATTATCAATTGCTACCAGTAGCAGACCAAGACGGGATTGCCATGCAATGAAACTTGTTTTGCCTCATACAAATTCATGTTTTGGTAACTCTGCTTTTTCTGTTGCGGTACCAACTCTATGGAATTTACTTCCGAATATTATTCGTACGACAACTTCTCGATCTCAATTCAAAAGTAGACTCTTTAAACATTATTTAGTGAAATGAATATATATTTTGCGATTACTGTTATCTTCGTTTATATGTTATATTATTATATTATTATTATTATTATTATTATTGTTATGACGTCGAAAAATGATTTTCATTTATGAAGTCTCTAAACAAATAAATAAATAAATAAATAAATAAATAGTAGCCTACTATAGGATATCTTTACCTTTACCTATATACTATAGTAGCCTAATATAGGATATCTTTACCTATACTATAGTAGCCTACTATAGGATATCTTTACCTTTACCTATACTATAGTAGCCTACTATAGGATATCTTTACCTTTACCTATACTATAGTAGCCTACTATAGGATATCTTTACCTTTACCTATACTATAGTAGCCTACTATAGGATATCTTTACCTTTACCTATACTATAGTAGCCTACTATAGGATATCTTTACCTTTACCTATATACTATAGTAGCCTACTATAGGATATCTTTACCTTTACCTATACTATAGTTGCTACTATAGGATATCTTTACCTATACCTATACTATAGTAGCCTACTATAGGATATCTTTACCTTTACCTATACTATAGTAGCCTACTATAGGATATCTTTACCTTTACCTATACTATAGTAGCCTACTATAGGATATCTTTACCTTTACCTATACTATAGTAGCCTACTATAGGATATCTTTACCTTTACCTATACTATAGTAGCCTACTATAGGATATCTTTACCTTTACCTATACTATAGTAGCCTACTATAGGATATCTTTACCTATACTATAGGCTATAGCCTACTATAGGATATCTTTACCTTTACCTATATACTATAGTAGCCTACTATAGGATATCTTTACCTTTACCTATACTATAGTAGCCTACTATAGGATATATTTACCTTTACCTATATACTATAGTAGCCTACTATAGGATATCTTTACCTTTACCTATACTATAGTAGCCTACTATAGGATATCTTTACCTTTACCTATACTATAGTAGCCTACTATAGGATATCTTTACCTTTACCTATACTATAGTAGCCTACTATAGGATATCTTTACCTTTACCTATACTATAGTAGCCTACTATAGGATATCTTTACCTTTACCTATACTATAGGCTATAGCCTACTATAGGATATCTTTACCTTTACCTATACTATAGCAGCCTACTATAGGATATCTTTACCTTTACCTATATACTATAGTAGCCTACTATAGGATATCTTTACCTTTACCTATACTATAGTAGCCTACTATAGGATATCTTTACCTTTACCTATACTATAGTAGTCTACTATAGGATATCTTTACCTTTACCTATACTATAGTAGCCTACTATAGGATATCTTTACCTTTACCTATACTATAGTAGCCTACTATAGGATATCTTTACCTTTACCTATACTATAGTAGCCTACTATAGGATATCTTTACCTTTACCTATACTATATTAGCCTACTATAGGATATCTTTACCTTTACCTATACTATAGTAGCCTACTATAGGATATATTTACCTTTACCTATATACTATAGTAGCCTACTATAGGATATCTTTACCTTTACCTATATACTATAGTAGCCTACTATAGGATATCTTTACCTTTACCTATACTATAGTAGCCTACTATAGGATATCTTTACCTTTACCTATACTATAGTACCCTACTATAGGATATCTTTACCTTTACCTATACTATAGTAGCCTACTATAGGATATCTTTACCTTTACCTATACTATAGTAGCCTACTATAGGATATCTTTATCTTTACCTATACTATAGTAGCCTACTATAGGATATCTTTACCTTTACCTATACTATAGTAGCCTACTATAGGATATCTTTACCTATACTATAGTAGCCTACTATAGGATATCTTTACCTTTACCTATACTATAGTAGCCTACTATAGGATATCTTTACATTTACCTTTACTATAGTAGCCTACTATAGGATATCTTTACCTTTACCTATATACTATAGTAGCCTACTATAGGATATCTTTACCTTTACCTATACTATAGTAGCCTACTATAGGATATCTTTACCTTTACCTATACTATAGTAGCCTACTATAGGATATCTTTACCTTTACCTATACTATAGTAGCCTACTATAGGATATCTTTACCTTTACCTATACTATAGGCTATAGCCTACTATAGGATATCTTTACCTTTACCTATACTATAGTAGCCTACTATAGGATATCTTTACCTTTACCTATACTATAGTAGCCTACTATAGGATATCTTTACCTTTACCTATACTATAGTAGCCTACTATAGGATATCTTTACCTTTACCTATACTATAGTAGCCTACTATAGGATATCTTTACCTTTACCTATACTATAGTAGCCTACTATAGGATATCTTTACCTTTACCTATACTATAGTAGCCTACTATAGGATATCTTTACCTTTACCTATACTATAGTAGCCTACTATAGGATATCTTTACCTTTACCTATACTATAGTAGCCTACTATAGGATATCTTTACCTTTACCTATACTATAGTAGCCTACTATAGGATATCTTTACCTTTACCTATACTATAGTAGCCTACTATAGGATATCTTTACCTTTACCTATACTATAGTAGCCTACTATAGGATATCTTTACCTTCACCTATACTATAGTAGCCTACTATAGGATATCTTTACCTTTACCTATACTATAGTAGCCTACTATAGGATATATTTACCTTTACCTATACTATAGTAGCCTACTATAGGATATCTTTACCTTTACCTATACTATAGTAGCCTACTATAGGATATCTTTACCTTTACCTATACTATAGTAGCCTACTATAGGATATCTTTACCTTTACCTATACTATAGTAGCCTACTATAGGATATCTTTACCTTTACCTATACTATAGTAGCCTACTATAGGATATCTTTACCTTTACCTATATACTATAGTAGCCTACTATAGGATATCTTTACCTTTACCTATACTATAGTAGCCTACTATAGGATATCTTTACCTTTACCTATACTATAGTAGCCTACTATAGGATATCTTTACCTTCACCTATACTATAGTAGCCTACTATAGGATATCTTTACCTTTACCTATACTATAGTAGCCTACTATAGGATATCTTTACCTTTACCTATACTATAGTAGCCTACTATAGGATATCTTTACCTTCACCTATACTATAGTAGCCTACTATAGGATATCTTTACCTTTACCTATACTATAGTAGCCTACTATAGGATATCTTTACCTTTACCTATACTATAGTAGCCTACTATAGGATATCTTTACCTTTACCTATATACTATAGTAGCCTACTATAGGATATCTTTACCTTTACCTATACTATAGTAGCCTACTATAGGATATCTTTACCTTTACCTATACTATAGTAGCCTACTATAGGATATCTTTACCTTCACCTATACTATAGTAGCCTACTATAGGATATCTTTACCTTTACCTATACTATAGTAGCCTACTATAGGATATCTTTACCTTTACCTATACTATAGTAGCCTACTATAGGATATCTTTACCTTCACCTATACTATAGTAGCCTACTATAGGATATCTTTACCTTTACCTATACTATAGTAGCCTACTATAGGATATCTTTACCTTTACCTATACTATAGTAGCCTACTATAGGATATCTTTACCTTTACCTATACTATAGTAGCCTACTATAGGATATCTTTACCTTTACCTATACTATAGTAGCCTACTATAGGATATCTTTACCTTTACCTATACTATAGTAGCCTACTATAGGATATCTTTACCTTTACCTATACTATAGTAGCCTACTATAGGATATCTTTACCTTTACCTATACTATAGTAGCCTACTATAGGATATCTTTACCTTTACCTATACTATAGTAGCCTACTATAGGATATATTTACCTTTACCTATATACTATAGTAGCCTACTATAGGATATCTTTACCTTTACCTATACTATAGTAGCCTACTATAGGATATCTTTACCTTTACCTATACTATAGTAGCCTACTATAGGATATCTTTACCTATACTATAGTAGCCTACTATAGGATATCTTTACCTATACTATAGTAGCCTACTATAGGATATCTTTACCTATACTATAGTAGCCTACTATAGGATATCTTTACCTTTATCTATACTATAGTAGCCTACTATAGGATATCTTTACCTATACCTATACTATAGTAGCCTACTATAGGATATCTTTACCTTTACCTATACTATAGTAGCCTACTATAGGATATCTTTACCTTTACCTATACTATAGTAGCCTACTATAGGATATCTTTACCTTTACCTATACTATAGTAGCCTACTATAGGATATCTTTACCTATACTATAGTAGCCTACTATAGGATATCTTTACCTTCACCTATACTATAGTAGCCTACTATAGGATATCTTTACCTTTACCTATACTATAGTAGCCTACTATAGGATATCTTTACCTTTACCTATACTATAGTAGCCTACTATAGGATATCTTTACCTTTACCTATACTATAGTAGCCTACTATAGGATATCTTTACCTTTACCTATACTATAGTAGCCTACTATAGGATATCTTTACCTATACTATAGTAGCCTACTATAGGATATCTTTACCTTCACCTATACTATAGTAGCCTACTATAGGATATCTTTACCTTTACCTATACTATAGTAGCCTACTATAGGATATCTTTACCTTTACCTATACTATAGTAGCCTACTATAGGATATCTTTACCTTTACCTATACTATAGTAGCCTACTATAGGATATCTTTACCTATACTATAGTAGCCTACTATAGGATATCTTTACCTTTACCTATACTATAGTAGCCTACTATAGGATATCTTTACCTTTACCTATACTATAGTAGCCTACTATAGGATATCTTTACCTTTACCTATACTATAGTAGCCTACTATAGGATATCTTTACCTTTACCTATACTATAGTAGCCTACTATAGGATATCTTTACCTTTACCTATACTATAGTAGCCTACTATAGGATATCTTTACCTTTACCTATACTATAGTAGCCTACTATAGGATATCTTTACCTTTACCTATACTATAGTAGCCTACTATAGGATATCTTTACCTTTACCTATACTATAGTAGCCTACTATAGGATATCTTTACCTTTACCTATACTATAGTAGCCTACTATAGGATATCTTTACCTTTACCTATACTATAGTAGCCTACTATAGGATATCTTTACCTATACTATAGTAGCCTACTATAGGATATCTTTACCTTCACCTATACTATAGTAGCCTACTATAGGATATCTTTACCTTTACCTATACTATAGTAGCCTACTATAGGATATCTTTACCTTTACCTATACTATAGTAGCCTACTATAGGATATCTTTACCTTTACCTATACTATAGTAGCCTACTATAGGATATCTTTACCTTTACCTATACTATAGTAGCCTACTATAGGATATCTTTACCTTTACCTATACTATAGTAGCCTACTATAGGATATCTTTACCTTTACCTATATACTATAGTAGCCTACTATAGGATATATTTACCTTTACCTATACTATAGTAGCCTACTATAGGATATCTTTACCTTTACCTATATACTATAGTAGCCTACTATAGGATATCTTTATCTTTACCTATACTATAGTAGCCTACTGTAGGATATCTTTACCTTTACCTATACTATAGTAGCCTACTATAGGATATCTTTACCTTTACCTATACTATAGTAGCCTACTATAGGATATCTTTACCTATACTATAGTAGCCTACTATAGGATATCTTTACCTTTACCTATACTATAGTAGCCTACTATAGGATATCTTTACCTTTACCTATACTATAGTAGCCTACTATAGGATATCTTTACCTTTACCTATACTATAGTAGCCTACTATAGGATATCTTTACCTTTACCTATATACTATAGTAGCCTACTATAGGATATCTTTATCTTTACCTATACTATAGTAGCCTACTATAGGATATCTTTACCTATACTATAGTAGCCTACTATAGGATATCTTTACCTTTACCTATATACTATAGTAGCCTACTATAGGATATCTTTACCTTTACCTATACTATAGTAGCCTACTATAGGATATCTTTACCTTTACCTATACTATAGTAGCCTACTATAGGATATCTTTACCTTTACCTATATACTATAGTAGCCTATAGGCTATCTTTACCTTTACCTATATACTATAGTAGCCTACTATAGGATATCTTTACCTTTACCTATATACTATAGTAGCCTACTATAGGATATCTTTACCTTTACCTATACTATAGTAGCCTACTATAGGATATCTTTACCTTTACCTATACTATAGTAGCCTACTATAGGATATCTTTACCTTTACCTATACTATAGTAGCCTACTATAGGATATCTTTACCTTTACCTATACTATAGTAGCCTACTATAGGATATCTTTACCTTTACCTATACTATAGTAGCCTACTATAGGATATCTTTACCTTTACCTATACTATAGTAGCCTACTATAGGATATCTTTACCTTTACCTATACTATAGTAGCCTACTTTAGGATATCTTTACCTTTACCTATACTATAGTAGCCTACTATAGGATATCTTTACCTTTACCTATACTATAGTAGCCTACTATAGGATATCTTTACCTTTACCTATACTATAGTAGCCTACTATAGGATATCTTTACCTTTACCTATACTATAGTAGCCTACTATAGGATATCTTTACCTTTACCTATACTATAGTAGCCTACTATAGGATATCTTTACCTTTACCTATACTATAGTAGCCTACTATAGGATATCTTTACCTTTACCTATACTATAGTAGCCTAATATAGGATATCTTTACCTTTACCTATATACTATAGTAGCCTACTATAGGATATCTTTACCTTTACCTATATACTATAGTAGCCTACTATAGGATATCTTTACCTTTACCTATACTATAGTAGCCTACTATAGGATATCTTTACCTTTACCTATATACTATAGTAGCCTACTATAGGATATATTTACCTTTACCTATACTATAGTAGCCTACTATAGGATATCTTTACCTTTACCTATACTATAGTAGCCTACTATAGGATATCTTTACCTTTACCTATACTATAGTAGCCTACTATAGGATATCTTTACCTTTACCTATACTATAGTAGCCTACTATAGGATATCTTTACCTATACCTATATACTATAGTAGCCTACTATAGGATATCTTTACCTTTACCTATACTATAGTAGCCTACTATAGGATATCTTTACCTTTACCTATACTATAGTAGCCTACTATAGGATATCTTTACCTTTACCTATATACTATATGCAATATTCTTCCTTTGGAAAATCTTTGGTACAACTAATACTTACATAAGTATATGTAACACATACATAAAGTTTAAATCAAACAGGTAACTATTATATATATATATATATAATAGTTATATATGTTTTGTATACAAAAAGACTATAGATAAAATATTTAAAAAAAAGCGAAATGCATATATATATATATATATATAAATATACCAAATTGTAATAATATATTAATTTATTTATATAAATTAAATATGTATTTTAAGAAATGTATACATATAGGTATATAAATACTTATACTTATATATAAATAAATATCATTATTAAAATAAGCAATATGTAAATATACACATACACACATATATATATATATACCAAATTGTAATAATATATAATTTTATTTATAAAAATCATATGTAAGCTACATATATTATATTTTATTCTGATTCACATATACACTATACATTGTACAATATGCATGTGTATAATATATACTATACATACGTATATTCTATATATCAATTGTTTGTATTATAAATTGAAAAATCATATTAAGAATGTCATTTTGTTAATATGAATGTTAATAGACTCTATAGAGGTATACTTCTAGTATATACATACATTGTATATATACAGTATATACTATAGTATACTCATATATATATAATTAATAATTGATAATAAATATATATATATATATATATATATATATATATATATATTTATATGAATATAATATTATCAACATTTAATAAGTGTATGACGTTTAAACTTATACATCCTGCAGGATAAACATGTTTCGATATCATGATATTGTAAACTGAGTTGATGTGAAAGGCCTATAAACAAGATTCGTCTTATAAACAACATATATGTTGTATTGATTCTGAATATACCTTCCAAGTGTCATATATATATATATATATATATATATATATATATATATATATATATATATATATATATAAATGTAATGAATCCCATATTGATATTTATTTATGTATATAATAAAATTATATTATAATAATATAATTACATTATATTATAATATACAATATATTCACACAATGGATTTCAATATATCCTACTATACATTTGAATTACTATCATCTATAGATTATAATAAATAACGTTTTTACGTATAAACATCATAAATATATAACATCTTTGAATAAGGGCATAAATCATAATATATATCGATAACCAGTATCTCCACCTTGCGAGCTTTACGGAACTAAATTCGCGTGTAACGAGCTGACGTGTTGTATTTCTAGCGAACCTCGGTCTCGACCAATCAGAATCGTCGTTAATTCACTATATATAGACATTCATCGCGTTACCCTTCAGTAGGCGATCGCAACTCGCTGGAAACGTATCGTTAAGGTAACTATTAACCCTACCCTTTTATCGAACATATTAACCCGATGGATAACGTTAACCACTCACTACAAAGCAGGTATACCACCAACACCAGTGGTATCAGGCACATCCGCACCATGTCGCCCCATCAACACCCCGAACATCCGGTTACGACCTTCGTTGCACATATCCCCGATGACATTGACTACGGGCAAATACGCTGACTAGTAGTCAGTGACTACGCTCGCAGTGGTGACCTTGATGACCTATTGACCGGCCGTTGACAAATGCGTTGGTCACATCGCTATACATTGCGAACTTTCGATGTAAGTCCGATAAGTCTATCACGCCCCCTCCCCCTCCTCCTCCTCCTCCTCATCATCCCGATGCTCTCTCTTGGATATATTAAGATAACTATTTACAAATAGTGTAACGCTAAACACTATACACTTTAGTGTATCCCTACTATATATAGTATACTATAGTATATATAGTATACTATAGTATATATATATAAGTATTATATATAACGTATGTATAAGTATTAATATATATGATTTATATATATATAGGGTAAAGTGACTTTCAAAGTCAGGTAATTACCAACGCGAGGTCGATTATTACGCTCAGTGGGCGTCGCCCACCCCCGATATATCGAAAATACTAACTATATAGAGAAAAATGTTGCGCAATTAAATTTGTATTATATAACAATGTAAACAATATTTTAACATTTTTTTAAAAATTCATTCTACACAAATAATGATATATATCATATATTTCCATAATCATGTATATTCAATTATTATTAAATATATTGGAATGTAGATTTTATATATTATACATTCCAATATATTTAATAATAATGTATAATATATATTATATATATTTAAATAAATTTGGTTATATATATTTTGTATTCAAAGTATATATATATATATATATATATATATATATATATATATATAATATATATATATATATATATATATATATATATGTATTATATCAGTACATTAATATCTATATATATATAATGAATTGCAAATGTAATGATGCTATTTAAGCCTTCTCTTTACCAATGAGGTTATCTATTTTGAGCGCCATGTAACTTTGCATACATTCTTGTATTTATAATTTTCGCCCAGTTTCTTGATAGCATCCGTGTAGTAGAAGATTTGTTTCTTTTTGCTTATCGATGTATCTGGCGAGTCGGGATAGTTATATCAGTAGTGGCACTTCTCTCGGAGCCCCATGCCCATATTTAGATATGTATATATATATATAGTATACATATTTCCATAATCATGTATATTCAATTATTATTAAATATATTGGAATGTATATTATATGTAATATACATTCCAATATATTTAATAATAATGTATATATATATATATATATATATAATATTTAAATAAATGTGGTTATATATATTGTGTATTCAATATATATATATATATATATATATATATATATATATATATATATATATATATATATATATATATTATATATATTATATATATTATATATATATATATATATATTTATTATATCAGTAAATTAATATCTTAATATATATATATATATATATATATATATATATATATATATAAATATTTCCATAATCATGTATATTCAATTATTATTAAATATATTGGAATGTATATTATATATATTATACATTCCAATATATTTAATAATAATGTATACATATATTTAAGTAAATGTGGTTATATATATATTTTGTATTCAAAATATATATATATATATATAATGAGTTGCATATGTAATGATGCTATTTAAACCTTCTCCTTACCAATGAGGTTATCTATTTTGAGCGCCGCATAACTCCGTATACATCTTTCAGCTGGGATAGTAACTTCTTGTAATTACGGTTGCAGGCGTGGAAAGAAGCACGCTTAATAATTCGGACGAATGGTCACGGATGTAAGCCTTGTCACGTGATAACGATGTGTTAACGAACAGTTACGATAGCCCTCTGATGCTAACCCTTTCAGATAACCCACTTACTAGCAAACGCTCGCATAGGTTGTAATAACCCATAACACTGCAGTATCCTTTGCCATTGCTTATGAATATTATGCACCCGTTCATTATGCACCCGATCCATGGTAAGGACGTATTGTATTTGTCTTATAAGATTATATATATATATATATAATATATATATACATAAATGAAATGTATTATTCACATAACTATATATTTATAAGCTAATATATATATATATATATATATATATATATATATATATAATTATATATATATTAGCTTATAAATATATAGTTATGTGAATAATACATATATATTAAGTATTCTCCCAGAGGTCTCCGAGCTTTTTGAATGCATCTGTGATAATAATAGAATTTGCCTTTTGCTTTTCAATGTATCAGGCCTCAGTATTTGTATTAGATGAATATAACCGGCAGAGAACGCAAGTCTATACATCACCTCGATCAAATACAATGAAACCCAACACACACTATGTTTATTATAAAACTGAGGTTGAAATTCCTGTAATATATTCCTCACATAGACCCGTGAGTTAAAATCCACTTAGTATACGATACCTTGACGAGGTTAAGTGGCTCCTATTTATAGGTCCAAATTCGTATTAAAGGGGTAATTCAAAATACTGAATTATTTATTACATTATTTAAAATTGATAAATTACTTAATGGATCTCCAGATATTTAAAAATTATTATTTATAAATTCACTACTACTACTACTACTACTACTTCTCCATTCGATCACTGTCTCTCATAGCGAACGGTCGTGTTTTTCTATTGTCTAAATTTCTATTGTTTAATATTACATCAGAATTTTGCATTTTACATGTAATATTTTTACATTAGATTTATTATAATAACTTTTATACATTGTTATAATATGCTATCTAATTAATTAAACTACGATTATATCCGACTATAATCATCTCCCGTGGATCTCCCGTGGGATTATGCTCAATAGGTAGTCGGTTCTGCCTACTACTCGAAGGAGGTTAGACTACCGTCTACGTAATCGGTGTATTCTGTGTTTCTGCCTGATAATCTAATAAAACAGATGAGTTCCTGCTATGAATGTAAGATGTCTCTGGAAACAAGCGATATCACCTCTCCAGATGGTTTCCTAGAATGTAAATGCGGTCTACTTATTCACTACGCATGTCTGTTTAACGCAAACGAAATTAACTGTGCATGGAGCAACAAAGTTCCATCTAAGATATCAATAGCATTGATGAACTCGCCCTGCTTCTTATACACGTGCCTACAATGCCGTAATAGTGAACCATCACCGGTAAGTGCCTCGCCATCTATTGAAGATAAAATTAATAATATTGCTATTTTACTATCCAGCCATACTAATATAATTAATGAATTAAAAAGTAGCATAAGCTCTTCATTATCTAACAACACTGTAAATAATGATAATGCCAAAACCTGCTTAGAAAACGATAACACCATAACCTATGCTAATGTGACAAGTAGAAATATAAGTAGTTCGAATGCTGTTGTTTATAATAGGGATGCATTAAATATTCCTTTATTTTCGGCCATTATTAAACAAATTGACAGTAGTAATCTAAATACTAACTACATTAAGGATTTATTAAAAATATTAAACATTGATTTAAATACCATTTCTAAAGTACACTTTAATAATAAAGTATGTATAATTAATTTCACTACTGTGTTTGCAAAATCAGAATTTTTAAATCTTAACTCGACTATTAAAACTTTAGATAATAAATTTAATAAATTATTTATTCATGACAATTTATCCGCTGATGTTAGAAGAAATGGTAATATATTTTATCATGCTATTAAATCTAAGCTAATTTTAAACTATAAATGTACATTAAATTTAAAAACTAATACTTATGAACTAAGACCATATAATGATACAAATAAACTTGATTGGAACTGTTCTCCATATTTACCGTCCATAAATGAATTGAACACATGGAGTAAATCATACGATACATATATCACATCAATCAAAAATAAATCAAATAATAAATCTAATTGACTATCGGTATGTAGCAATGAAAACATTACTTCCCTCATTAATTGTCGGTCACTAGTTGCTAATATTGATATCATCACACAATATATAATAGAATCTAAATCATCAATAATCGCACTCACAGAAACTTGGCTCCATATATTAGATGATGTTACTCCTTCTTATTTTGAACCATTACATTTTAATTTTATACATAGTCCTAGATGTGATGGTAGAAATGGTGGTGGTGTTGCTTTACTTTTAAATAATAACTATACTATACTTTCTCAAATTCGAATTAATATGACTCTATGTGATGTACTTCTTGTAAAATTTAAAACATCCCAATCTCAAATAATAACTATTCTCACTATATATAGACCTCCAAATAATAACCATATAATATTTTTTAAAGAATTTTCGGATCTAATACATCAACACATTAGCCCTTTCCTTATAATTCTTGGTGACTTTAATTTTCATTTTAATTCTACATCATATCCCCATAATAAATTCAAAGATATCTGTAATGAATTATGTTTATCTCAACATGTTACTGAAACTACACATATTTCTGGAAATGTACTCGATCTTATTTTTACTCATAATAATTCTATTCTATTAGCTAAACAACCAACTAATTCTACACTATTAACTGATCATTATGCTATTAAATGTACATTAAATATAAAAAAATATATAAGTTCTAAATTATTATCCTATCGACATTTACGTAATATAGACTTAACTAAATTTTCTCTTGATATTCTATCTAATCTTGACATAAATAATTTTACTATAACTGCACTTAATAATACACTTTCTAATCTTCTAGACACATATGCACCACTTAATAACCGAACAATTAAAATATACTCTATAACACCATGGTTTAATCATATATGTCATACTTATAAAAAAAATACTAACATATTAAACAAAATATATAATAAAAATAAAAATACAATTAATCATGATAATTTCTTATTTGCTAGATCTCAATACCGTAAACAAATGAAATCTCAAAAAACAATGTACTATAATAATAAAATTAATTTATATAAAAATGATTCTAAAAAACTTTTTAAACTTACTAATCAATTAATGGGAAGGAACAAAAGAAAAACTTTTCCTCCTCAAAAAAATAATCTACTAGTTAATAAATTCTCAAATTTCTTTGATAATAAAATTTCCAACATATGCGATAATATCTCGAAAAGTAAATCTGTAAATAAATCTATCAATATAAATTGTTTTGATACATGTTCATTTCCCAATAATAATTTTAATAATTTCATAACTCCAACACATACTGAAATATATAATTTGATAATTACCGCCAAATGTACTTCACCAAATGATCCATTACCTCTCTCTATTACTAAAAAAATTATTAACACTTTAACACCTCTATATCATAAAATTATTAATATTTCACTAACTACTGGCATTATACCACCTGAATTAACACATGCTATAATAACTCCCATTTTAAAAAATGCATCTTTAGATGATTCTATTTTATCTAATTATCGACCTCTATCTCAATTACCATTACTCTCAAAGATTCTAGAAAAAGTTATCTATAAACAGCTCATATCTTATCTTGACTATAATGATTTATTTGATAATTACCAGAGTGCATACCGTAAACATCATAGTACTGAAACTTCCATTATTGCACTTACTGATAGCCTTCACCATTCACTTGACAACCACAAATCTTTGCAATTATTATTTATTGATATGACTGCTGCATTTGATACCATTGACTTTACTATATTACTATCTAGACTTTCCAATATTGGTATTACTGGAACTGCTTTCAATTGGTTTAAATCTTTCATTACTACTAGAACATACTCTGTTAAAATTAATTCTTCATTTTCTCAACCCTATCCACTAAATTTCGGTGTCCCACAAGGTTCTGTCCTTTCTCCAATTCTATTTTCTATATATCTACGACCTTTATCAAAATTACTTCAATCATATACTTTACTAAAATATAATATATATGCAGATGATATTGTATTACACACATTTGCAACTAACTCTACACAAAATAATTATTTTCAAGACTGTATTAATTCTACTACTAACTGGCTTACTAATAATAACTTACTAATAAATTCAAATAAAACTAAACTAATTAATATTTCTAGAACTCGCACTGCATTTCCAAATATCTATATCGGTACAGATAATATTACTCCTATTACTAGTACAAAGTATCTTGGAATAACTATTTCACAAGATCTATCAACTGAAATACATGTAAAAGATATACTTAAGTCTGCATCATATAATGTTTACAATTTAAAAAAAATTCGCCCTTTCATTTCACTAAATACAGCTAAAATATTATCTACTTCACTAATTATTTCTAAACTAAATTACTGCAACTCTTTTCTTTATAAAATTAATACTACATTACTAAAAAAATGTGATTCCATTATAAATAGGTGCATTCGAATTATATTTAAAATTCCTTATACTGATTATTCTACAAGTATTTCTGAACTTCGTTCTAAAATCAATTGGCATAATACTAAGCAATCTATTATATATACAATACTCACTATAACGCATAAAGCTATAGTATTTAAGAAACCTATGTATATATATAATATGCTACATTTATCTATTAATAACTCGCAATTGAGATCTAATTCTACAATTAACCTTGAACTACCTAAAATTAATTCTTCAATATATGGCGAGCTATCTTATCGGTGGTATGCCCCTTACCTTTGGAACAAACTTCCATCCAACATTAAGAATATGATTAACCATTATACGTTCAAGAAACATTTACATCGTTATATATTAAATAACTATTGATTGTAATAATTGTATAATAATATTCATAAGTTTATAACATATACGAAAGTATTGTATGTATCTGTATATTTGTGTATATTTATTTATATACGTTTATATATTTATATACACATATATGTATGTATATATTTATCATGTTATGTTTTTAAATGCTAAAAACAATTAGTAATATTTGTTCTGTTTAATTTATTCGTTCACACTCTAAGAATGTTTATAAAACATTAATGCAGTGTATAATAAACTATTTACATTTACATTTACATTTACATTTACTACTACTACTACTACTACTACTACTACTACTACTACTACTACTACTACTACTACTACTACTACTACTACTACTACTACTACTACTACTACTACTACTACTACTACTACTACTACTACTACTACTACTACTACTACTACTACTACTACTACTACTACTACTACTACTACTACTACTACTACTACTACTACTACTACTACTACTACTACTACTACTACTACTACTACTACTACTACTACTACTACTACTACTACTACTACTACTACTACTACTACTACTACTACTACTACTACTACTACTACTACTACTACTACTACTACTACTACTACTACTACTACTACTACTACTACTACTACTACTACTACTACTACTACTACTACTACTACTACTACTACTACTACTACTACTACTACTACTACTACTACTACTACTACTACTACTACTACTACTACTACTACTACTACTACTACTACTACTACTACTACTACTACTACTACTACTACTACTACTACTACTACTACTACTACTACTACTACTACTACTACTACTACTACTACTACTACTACTACTACTACTACTACTACTACTACTACTACTACTACTACTACTACTACTACTACTACTACTACTACTACTACTACTACTACTACTACTACTACTACTACTACTACTACTACTACTACTACTACTACTACTACTACTACTACTACTACTACTACTACTACTACTACTACTACTACTACTACTACTACTACTACTACTACTACTACTACTACTACTACTACTACTACTACTACTACTACTACTACTACTACTACTACTACTACTACTACTACTACTACTACTACTACTACTACTACTACTACTACTACTACTACTACTACTACTACTACTACTACTACTACTACTACTACTACTACTACTACTACTACTACTACTACTACTACTACTACTACTACTACTACTACTACTACTACTACTACTACTACTACTACTACTACTACTACTACTACTACTACTACTACTACTACTACTACTACTACTACTACTACTACTACTACTACTACTACTACTACTACTACTACTACTACTACTACTACTACTACTACTACTACTACTACTACTACTACTACTACTACTACTACTACTACTACTACTACTACTACTACTACTACTACTACTACTACTACTACTACTACTACTACTACTACTACTACTACTACTACTACTACTACTACTACTACTACTACTACTACTACTACTACTACTACTACTACTACTACTACTACTACTACTACTACTACTACTACTACTACTACTACTACTACTACTACTACTACTACTACTACTACTACTACTACTACTACTACTACTACTACTACTACTACTACTACTACTACTACTACTACTACTACTACTACTACTACTACTACTACTACTACTACTACTACTACTACTACTACTACTACTACTACTACTACTACTACTACTACTACTACTACTACTACTACTACTACTACTACTACTACTACTACTACTACTACTACTACTACTACTACTACTACTACTACTACTACTACTACTACTACTACTACTACTACTACTACTACTACTACTACTACTACTACTACTACTACTACTACTACTACTACTACTACTACTACTACTACTACTACTACTACTACTACTACTACTACTACTACTACTACTACTACTACTACTACTACTACTACTACTACTACTACTACTACTACTACTACTACTACTACTACTACTACTACTACTACTACTACTACTACTACTACTACTACTACTACTACTACTACTACTACTACTACTACTACTACTACTACTACTACTACTACTACTACTACTACTATTCAATTTTCAATTCAAAACGATTTATTTAGACACTCAATTATATAGCATAGAAATGCTCTGTTAAGTGTAACATATAAAAATAAAACAAAAACGAAAACAATAAACGAAACGCGAAACAGGAGAAGTGTCTCAACTGTTTAATAATAATAATTTTAAGTTACGTTTAAACGTCGAATGATCTTGAATACCTCGAATATTCCTAGGAAGTGAATTCCACCTACTTGGGGCCGAGTAGGTGAAAGCTCGATTTCCGGAGCGAGATAGATTCGGTAGGCGTACACTTAATCGGGTTGTATCGTGATTTGATCTCAGAGTTCTGCGGGGTTGAATAATATTTAGACATGATCTAATATATGCTGGTTGACCAATCCGCATGGTTTTGTGAATGATACACAAAAGTCTATATTTAGAACGCTGAGATGTGGACAATATATGGTCTATCCTCATTTTTATGGAAACGCTTGTGTGGTCAGTTCGAGGCTGTCTGTGAATGAGTCGTACAGAGGACCTTATAATTCTATTAATAGGTATTAAAGATGATTTAGGTAGACCTACTAATATTGAATTACAGTAATCTATGATAGAAAATACTAGTGAGTTTATTAAAATACGGCATGTATTTGTATTAATATAATTTCTTATATGACGGATATTATATAATTGATGATTTGCTTTTTTGCATAAACTCATAATATGTGTGTTAAATTTGATATCTGAATCAAAAATAACACCTAGATATTTAATATTGATACTAGGCTCTATGACTTTACCATTAATTGTATCAATTGGGAAATTATCAAAATTACTAGGAATATTTAATAATTCAAATTTTGAGGTATTCAATGATAGCTTATTATCATTAAGCCATATATATATATAGCATTTGCACAATTAGATAAATCATTGCAATTCATAGAGCTATATCTAGATAAAGTAGAATATATTAATATATCATCTGCATACAGGTGATATCTAATATGTTTAAATTGCCTGATAATATGTGATAAAGGTTTTATGTAGATCAGAAATAGAATAGGTCCTAGAACAGAACCTTGAGGGACACCTGATTCTAAAGTATGATTTTTTGAATAAAATTGCCCAGTTTTAACAGAGAATGATCGATTAATGATAAAAGATATCATCCAATCGAGGGCTATATCATCCAGACCAATTTAAGTAAGTCTAGTATACAGAATTGAGTGGTCGAGCGTATCAAATGCTGCAGATAGATCTAATAGTAGTAGTTGAATAGGTTTATTAACATCTAGAGATCTAAGTATATTATCAATTACGTGTATTACAGTAGTTTCGGTACTATGGTTAACGCGGTAAGCACTTTGATAGTCGTCAATTAGTTTATTCGTAAGGAGGTAATTATTTAGTTGGTTGGAGACAATTTTTTCAAGAATCTTAGCTATGGTAGGTAATTGTGATATAGGTCTATAGTTATTGAGTAAATTGTGATTACTTTAACTACTACTTTTACTACTACTACTACTACTACTACTACTACTACTACTACTACTACTACTACTACTACTACTACTACTACTACTACTACTACTACTACTACTACTACTACTACTACTACTACTACTACTACTACTACTACTACTACTACTACTACTACTACTACTACTACTACTACTACTACTACTACTACTACTACTACTACTACTACTACTACTACTACTACTACTACTACTACTACTACTACTACTACTACTACTACTACTACTACTACTACTACTACTACTACTACTACTACTACTACTACTACTACTACTACTACTACTACTACTACTACTACTACTACTACTACTACTACTACTACTACTACTACTACTACTACTACTACTACTACTACTACTACTACTACTACTACTACTACTACTACTACTACTACTACTACTACTACTACTACTACTACTACTACTACTACTACTACTACTACTACTACTACTACTACTACTACTACTACTACTACTACTACTACTACTACTACTACTACTACTACTACTACTACTACTACTACTACTACTACTACTACTACTACTACTACTACTACTACTACTACTACTACTACTACTACTACTACTACTACTACTACTACTACTACTACTACTACTACTACTACTACTACTACTACTACTACTACTACTACTACTACTACTACTACTATTACTACTACTACTACTATTACTACTACTACTACTACTACTACTACTACTACTACTACTACTACTACTACTACCACCACCACCACCATAAATTATATTAAAATGATAAATTAATTGCAATTGAAGCTGATTCTAAGATTAAACTACTTCTATTTGATTTGTCATCAGATTTTGACACTTTAAGTTTTAATATTTTATCTCTGATATTAGCTAATCTTGGTATTGAATCATTATATGTAATTGAATTCATTATTAATTAGTATTTCTTTATTGTGATTTTTAATAAATTCATTTTTTGAAGATAACATATAAAATTAGCATATTTGGTAATAATAAGGGAATATAATTATTATATGATATTATTATCAATTACTAATATTGATTATTATCTATATACTGAGAGTGAGAGTGTATTCATTTACTAGTGATATAGTTCCTAGATATTACACTGGTATAGTGTACAATATATTCCAGTGTAGAATTATGATGTGTACATGTTTCTAGGATAATCTTGTTGATCTTCTACTCGAGCATCAGTATTTAACAACTTCTGCCAGACATCTCTATCTAGCATGCTGGTTCTCTTGCTTCTCTAAGAGACCAGTGTCTTTTCTCAGTATATCAACATAGTTTAAACACGGGCGACCTCTGTTAGCTTTGCTTTGTGTAGGTTCCCATAGAATGAGCGGGTGTGCTGATAGTTCAGGATGCCGTATACAATTTCCAGCCATTTTCATCCTTCTGGATGAATTTTGGAGTTAACAACAGGTTAATATTACCATGCACACTTTTGTTTATGAAATGTTTGATTTAGGGCTTTACGAAGCATTCGCGTGTATCTCAAATCCAATGATTTCTGCTATAGAACGTTCAGTGTCCATGACTCAGACCCATATATTAGTACACTTTCCACAGTTGCTACAAAGAGTCTTCTTTTAGGAGGTAAGTTTATCTTAGACTTCCATATAATGTGCATGCTATGTAGTGCGTTCTATGCTAGAACCTTTCTTACTTTAATGTCTTTTTTGACGATTTGATCCAAGAACCAAAGTATTTGAAGTCTTTGTAGACTAGTAACGTTTGACCATCAGCTGTTTTTAATACTACTGGGTCAACTGTGTTACAGGCCATTACTTTAGTATTTTTATTATTCAGATGTAGTCCTACTTTTTTTGCATTCAGACTACACTTAACCGTAACTCCCTAGCTTGACTTACAGTGTTCGATAATAGACTATATCATCAGTAAAATCCAAATATGTTAGAACAGTTGACTACAATCTTCGACTTCTGCGGGGGACAATGATAACTCCCAAATCCTCTTCACATCCGTTTATTGATTTTCTTAGTGTATAATCTAATACAATAATAAATAGGTAAGGTGATAGAGTATCGATACAAGGGGATCCCCTTATTGAACTCCTACTACTATATCAAACTCTTCAGATACGCCATCTGTCGAGTATACTTTCGATCTAGTAGGTTTCGTCCCATTAGAATAGCTCCCATTTATTGCATTAACAAGCTTATCAGGTATTCCATGTTATTCAATTACTTTAGTCATCTTGTATCTATGTATAGAATAAAATACCTTCTTGAAGTCAATAAATGTAAAGACAGCTGATAAATTCTTATTCGTAATTTCCTCCAATATTTTTCTTATTGCTATAGTATCTGGCTAACCGTATATCTATTCTGCCTGAATCCATTTTGATTGGGTCTGAGTAGGGGATCTAATACTGGACATATTCGATTGATTATCATACGATTATAAGTATGTATATAATTACATGAGGCATTCTGTGTGAGGCTAATTCCACGGTAGTTATCAGCTTTGGTTAGATATCCCGTTGTAGGTACACGGAACACGGACCAGTAAGCTGGAATAGTATTCCATCATCAATAAGAGGAAGTAAATCCAAGGCTATTTTTTTAAAAAAGTTTAAAATATGAATTAACTAAATAAATTCAATTGAATTAAGATTAACCTATACCTATTAAATTAACAATTGATTTTATTTAAATTTTTTTCTTGTGTTTTTTTTTGTTTTATATATTATTTTTTGTTAGAGACTATATCAATTTTATATTGTTTATATATATATATATATAATTTATTTTGTATACTCAAGTGGAGAGCGGCATATATGTGTATTGGATAATTGGTGATATGTCTCCGGGAGTAGGGATGTCAGCAGCCTATCTTGTGGCGGAAGGCATCCAAGACATAGGATTTGGTGGACCCTTTATCTGAAAGCTGAAACGTCATCAAGTCACTTGACACATATATGTCTTGAGACAGAGACATAGAGAGATCTCTCTATGATAATAATATATTCATGAGCATCTAACCTACAATTTAACATATAATTTACTTTATATTTTTGATATTGTTTATTGTTATTTTTTTCTATATTTTGCAAAATTCATATAAGTCAAAAAAATACTTATTCATATGCGTAAAGGAGCTATTTTTATTATATTCATCAATAATTGTTTATTATATATATTATTAAAACTGTTTCTTTTAAAAAAATAAATTCATTTCATTACATTTTATATTTGAGTATGCCTACTACTGGCATTATATAACCCTACCATCTACCCCAGCGCTTTTCCCACATTTTTATTGATATTTTCGCTTTCCTATATTCTTCAAGTGTAAATAAGGGTGTAAATATGTCGTATTTTATTTGCAAATTTTCAAAAAATGGAATATATATAAGAATTAATACCCAGATGAGAAGGTATATGTATGATAACATATATGTCATTATTGTATTAATTACTTTATTATATTTTAGTGGGGGTTCATTGGGGAACAATATTTTATAATACTTACTTATAAACACAGTTAATTATTTTTATAATAGTGAATATTTGAATTAAATTCAGGAAATATACGTTACGAATCGTAACTTAAGATTATATCACGAGATTTATGTGAATTTAGCGTGGGTAAATATCGCACAACTAAAATTCTGAGAAAATGTGGCTAGTAAATAGGTTATAGGGGAGAGCGGGGCAGGTTGACCATAGGGGCAGGTTGAGCCATCTCAATTATTTCTGCTCTTAATAAATATCTTAATGCAATTTTTAATACATGTATACACAATTATATTTAGCATTAGTATAACAACTCAAAAATTATTTATTTTAACTAATTAAAATATTATTTAATTATTAATATTTTATGAAAATCTCGTTAGTAGGACAGTAAGTTTAACTTTGATATTATTATATATTTTGTAATAACATAGCAGTATTAATGGTATATAAATAAAGTATATTTAATATACTATATATTATAAATTAAATAATTCAAAAATTACCACTCACAAATTAATTATATTACTTTTATATATACTAGTGATATGGGGAAGGTTGACCATAGGGTCAATATGCCTCGTTTATCATTAAACATATTTATGTATTAATTTATTTAATTAATTAATGACTTATTTAAATAATAATAATAATCTAATTAATTAAATATATAATTGAGTAATTATTTTAAATAATTAAATAATTGGTTTATATGCTGGATTAAAACATAGAGAATCTTCTCCTCTCTCCTAATATAACATCGTGCCTTAAAAGTTTCATTAGTTTTGATATTAATCTTGGTGCATATACTTGTTAAATAACTAATACATATAAATATATAACTTTAACTATGTTTATTTGTTAAATATATCTTTAATTTCGCATTTTTTCTACCTGGCTCAACCTGCCACAGTAGACGGGGCAGGTTGAGCCATATTAAAAAAAAATTAAAATGTAATTATATAATTAATTATTTATCATTACACTGATTTATGAATGTTTTTAATTGATCATAAACTATATATATCTTATGCACTTTATTTTATTAAAATATATTCATAACATTATAAGATACATGTGTTTTTATAAAAACCGGCTCAACCTGCCCCGCTCTCCCCTACACTTTTATATCTTTACCTATAGGATATCTTTACCTTTACCTATACTATAGTAGCCTACTATAGGATATCTTTACCTTTACCTATACTATAGTAGCCTACTATAGGATATCTTTACCTTTACCTATACTATAGTAGCCTACTATAGGATATCTTTACCTTTACCTATACTATAGTAGCCTACTATAGGATATCTTTACCTTTACCTATATACTATAGTAGGCTACTATAGGATATCTTTACCTTTACCTATACTATAGTAGCCTACTATAGGATATCTTTATCTTTACCTATACTATAGTAGCCTACTATAGGATATCTTTACCTATACTATAGTACCCTACTATAGGATATCTTTACCTTTACATATACTATAGTAGCCTACTATAGGATATCTTTACCTTTACCTATACTATAGGCTATAGCTTACTATAGGATATCTTTACCTTTACCTATACTATAGTAGCCTACTATAGGATATCTTTACCTTTACCTATACTATAGTAGCCTACTATAGGATATCTTTACCTTTACCTATATACTATAGTAGCCTACTATAGGATATCTTTACCTTTACCTATACTATAGTAGCCTACTATAGGATATCTTTACCTTTACCTATATACTATAGTAGCCTACTATAGGATATCTTTACCTTTACCTATACTATAGTAGCCTACTATAGGATATATTTACCTTTACCTATACTATAGTAGCCTACTATAGGATATCTTTACCTTTACCTATACTATAGTAGCCTACTATAGGATATCTTTACCTTTACCTATACTATAGTAGCCTACTATAGGATATCTTTACCTTTACCTATACTATAGTAGCCTACTATAGGATATCTTTACCTTTACCTATATACTATAGTAGCCTACTATAGGATATCTTTACCTTTACCTATACTATAGTAGCCTACTATAGGATATCTTTACCTTTACCTATACTATAGTAGCCTACTATAGGATATCTTTACCTTTACCTATACTATAGTAGCCTACTATAGGATATCTTTACCTTTACCTATACTATAGTAGCCTACTATAGGATATCTTTACCTTTACCTATATACTATAGTAGCCTACTATAGGATATCTTTACCTTTACCTATACTATAGTAGCCTACTATAGGATATCTTTACCTTTACCTATACTATAGTAGCCTACTATAGGATTTCTTTACCTTTACCTATACTATAGTAGCCTACTATAGGATATCTTTACCTTTACCTATACTATAGTAGCCTACTATAGGATATCTTTACCTTTACCTATACTATAGTAGCCTACTATAGGATATCTTTACCTTTACCTATACTATAGTAGCCTACTATAGGATATCTTTACCTTTACCTATACTATAGTAGCCTACTATAGGATATCTTTACCTTTACCTATACTATAGTAGCCTACTATAGGATATCTTTACCTTTACCTATACTATAGTAGCCTACTATAGGATATCTTTACCTTTACCTATACTATAGTAGCCTACTATAGGATATCTTTACCTTTACCTATACTATAGTAGCCTACTATAGGATATCTTTACCTTTACCTATACTATAGTAGCTTACTATAGGATATCTTTACCTTTACCTATACTATAGTAGCCTACTATAGGATATCTTTACCTTTACCTATACTATAGTAGCCTACTATAGGATATCTTTACCTTTACCTATACTATAGTAGCCTACTATAGGATATCTTTACCTTTACCTATACTATAGTAGCCTACTATAGGATATCTTTACCTTTACCTATATACTATAGTAGCCTACTATAGGATATCTTTACCTTTACCTATACTATAGTAGCCTATAGGATATATTTACCTTTACCTATACTATAGTAGCCTACTATAGGATATCTTTACCTTTACCTATACTATAGTAGCCTACTATAGGATATCTTTACCTTTACCTATACTATAGTAGCCTACTATAGGATATCTTTACCTTTACCTATACTATAGTAGCCTACTATAGGATATCTTTACCTTTACCTATACTATAGTAGCCTACTATAGGATATCTTTACCTTTACCTATATTATAGTAGCCTACTATAGGATATCTTTACCTTTACCTATACTATAGTAGCCTACTATAGGATATATTTACCTTTACCTATACTATAGGCTATAGCCTACTATAGGATATCTTTACCTTTACCTATACTATAGTAGCCTACTATAGGATATCTTTACCTTTACCTATACTATAGGCTATAGCTTACTATAGGATATATTTACCTTTACCTATACTATAGTAGCCTACTATAGGATATCTTTACCTTTACCTATACTATATTAGCCTACTATAGGATATCTTTACCTTTACCTATACTATAGTAGCCTACTATAGGATATCTTTACCTTTACCTATACTATAGTAGCCTACAATAGGATATCTTTACCTTTACCTATACTATAGTAGCCTACTATAGGATATCTTTACCTTTACCTATACTATAGTAGCCTACTATAGGATATCTTTACCTTTACCTATACTATAGTAGCCTACTATAGGATATCTTTACCTTTACCTATACTATAGTAGCCTACTATAGGATATCTTTACCTTTACCTATACTATAGGCTATAGCCTACTATAGGATATCTTTACCTTTACCTATACTATAGTAGCCTACTATAGGATATCTTTACCTTTACCTATACTATAGGCTATAGCCTACTATAGGATATCTTTACCTTTACCTATACTATAGTAGCCTACTATAGGATATATTTACCTTTACCTATACTATAGTAGCCTACTATAGGATATCTTTACCTTTACCTATACTATAGTAGCCTACTATAGGATATCTTTACCTTTACCTATACTATAGTAGCCTACTATAGGATATCTTTACCTTTACCTATACTATAGTAGCCTACTATAGGATATCTTTACCTTTACCTATACTATAGTAGCCTACTATAGGATATCTTTACCTTTACCTATATACTATAGTAGCCTACTATAGGATATCTTTACCTTTACCTATACTATAGTAGCCTACTATAGGATATCTTTACCTTTACCTATACTATAGTAGCCTACTATAGGATATCTTTACCTTTACCTATACTATAGTAGCCTACTATAGGATATCTTTACCTTTACCTATACTATAGTAGCCTACTATAGGATATCTTTACCTTTACCTATACTATAGTAGCCTACTATAGGATATCTTTACCTTTACCTATACTATAGTAGCCTACTATAGGATATCTTTACCTTTACCTATACTATAGTAGCCTACTATAGGATATCTTTACCTTTACCTATACTATAGTAGCCTACTATAGGATATCTTTACCTTTACCTATATACTATAGTAGCCTACTATAGGATATCTTTACCTTTACCTATACTATAGTAGCCTACTATAGGATATCTTTACCTTTACCTATACTATAGTAGCCTACTATAGGATACCTTTACCTTTACCTATACTATAGTAGCCTACTATAGGATATCTTTACCTTTACCTATACTATAGTAGCCTACTATAGGATATCTTTACCTTTACCTATACTATAGTAGCCTACTATAGGATATCTTTACCTTTACCTATACTATAGTAGCCTACTATAGGATATCTTTACCTTTACCTATACTATAGTAGCCTACTATAGGATATCTTTACCTTTACCTATACTATAGTAGCCTACTATAGGATATCTTTACCTTTACCTATACTATAGTAGCCTACTATAGGATATCTTTACCTTTACCTATACTATAGTAGCCTACTATAGGATATCTTTACCTTTACCTATACTATAGGCTATAGCCTACTATAGGATATATTTACCTTTACCTATACTATAGTAGCCTACTATAGGATATCTTTACCTTTACCTATACTATAGGCTATAGCCTACTATAGGATATCTTTACCTTTACCTATACTATAGTAGCCTACTATAGGATATCTTTACCTTTACCTATACTATAGTAGCCTACTATAGGATATCTTTACCTTTACCTATACTATAGTAGCCTACTATAGGATATCTTTACCTTTACCTATACTATAGTAGCCTACTATAGGATATCTTTACCTTTACCTATACTATAGTAGCCTACTATAGGATATCTTTACCTTTACCTATACTATAGTAGCCTACTATAGGATATCTTTACCTTTACCTATATACTATAGTAGCCTACTATAGGATATCTTTACCTTTACCTATACTATAGTAGCCTACTATAGGATATCTTTACCTTTACCTATACTATAGTAGCCTACTATAGGATATCTTTACCTATACTATAGTAGCCTACTATAGGATATCTTTACCTTTACCTATACTATAGTAGCCTACTATAGGATATCTTTACCTTTACCTATACTATAGTAGCCTACTATAGGATATCTTTACCTTTACCTATACTATAGGCTATAGCCTACTATAGGATATCTTTACCTTTACCTATACTATAGTAGCCTACTATAGGATATCTTTACCTTTACCTATATACTATAGTAGCCTACTATAGGATATCTTTACCTTTACCTATACTATAGTAGCCTACTATAGGATATCTTTACCTTTACCTATACTATAGTAGCCTACTATAGGATATCTTTACCTTTACCTATACTATAGTAGCCTACTATAGGATATCTTTACCTTTACCTATACTATAGTAGCCTACTATAGGATATCTTTACCTGTACCTATACTATAGTAGCCTACTATAGGATATCTTTACCTTTACCTATACTATAGTAGCCTACTATAGGATATATTTACCTTTACCTATACTATAGTAGCCTACTATAGGATATCTTTACCTTTACCTATACTATAGTAGCCTACTATAGGATATCTTTACCTTTACCTATACTATAGGCTATAGCCTACTATAGGATATCTTTACCTTTACCTATACTATAGTAGCCTACTATAGGATATCTTTACCTTTACCTATACTATAGTAGCCTACTATAGGATATCTTTATCTTTACCTATACTATAGTAGCCTACTATATGATATCTTTACCTTTACCTATACTATAGTAGCCTACTATAGGATATCTTTACCTTTACCTATACTATAGTAGCCTACTATAGGATATCTTTACCTTTACCTATACTATAGGCTATAGCCTACTATAGGATATCTTTACCTTTACCTATACTATAGTAGCCTACTATAGGATATCTTTACCTTTACCTATACTATAGTAGCCTACTATAGGATATATTTACCTTTACCTATACTATAGTAGCCTACTATAGGATATCTTTACCTTTACCTATGCTATAGTAGCCTACTATAGGATATCTTTACCTTTACCTATACTATAGGCTATAGCCTACTATAGGATATCTTTACCTTTACCTATACTATAGTAGCCTACTATAGGATATCTTTACCTTTACCTATACTATAGTAGCCTACTATAGGATATCTTTACCTTTACCTATATACTATAGTAGCCTACTATAGGATATCTTTACCTTTACCTATACTATAGTAGCCTACTATAGGATATCTTTACCTTTACCTATATACTATAGTAGCCTACTATAGGATATCTTTACCTTTACCTATACTATAGTAGCCTACTATAGGATATCTTTACCTTTACCTATATACTATAGTAGCCTACTATAGGATATCTTTACCTTTACCTATACTATAGTAGCCTACTATAGGATATCTTTACCTTTACCTATATACTATAGTAGCCTACTATAGGATATCTTTACCTTTACCTATACTATAGTAACCTACTATAGGATATCTTTACCTTTACCTATACTATAGTAGCCTACTATAGGATATCTTTACCTTTACCTATACTATAGTAGCCTACTATAGGATATCTTTACCTTTACCTATACTATAGTAGCCTACTATAGGATATCTTTACCTTTACCTATACTATAGTAGCCTACTATAGGATATCTTTACCTTTACCTATACTATAGTAGCCTACTATAGGATATATTTACCTTTACCTATACTATAGGCTATAGCCTACTATAGGATATCTTTACATTTACCTATACTATAGTAGCCTACTATAGGATATCTTTACCTTTACCTATATACTATAGTAGCCTACTATAGGATATCTTTACCTTTACCTATACTATAGTAGCCTACTATAGGATATCTTTACCTTTACCTATATACTATAGTAGCCTACTATAGGATATCTTTACCTTTACCTATACTATAGTAGCCTACTATAGGATATCTTTACCTTTACCTATACTATAGGCTATAGCCTACTATAGGATATCTTTACCTTTACCTATACTATAGTAGCCTACTATAGGATATCTTTACCTTTACCTATACTATAGTAGCCTACTATAGGATATCTTTACCTTTACCTATACTATAGTAGCCTACTATAGGATATCTTTACCTTTACCTATACTATAGTAGCCTACTATAGGATACCTTTACCTATATACTATAGTAGCCTACTATAGGATATCTTTACATTTACCTATACTATAGTAGCCTACTATAGGATATCTTTACCTTTACCTATACTATAGTAGCCTACTATAGGATATCTTTACCTTTACCTATACTATAGGCTATAGCCTACTATAGGATATCTTTACCTTTACCTATACTATAGTAGCCTACTATAGGATATCTTTACCTTTACCTATACTATAGTAGCCTACTATAGGATATCTTTACCTTTACCTATACTATAGTAGCCTACTATAGGATATCTTTACCTTTACCTATATACTATAGTAGCCTACTATAGGATATCTTTACCTTTACCTATACTATAGGCTATAGCCTACTATAGGATATCTTTACCTTTACCTATACTATAGTAGCCTACTATAGGATATCTTTACCTTTACCTATACTATAGTAGCCTACTATAGGATATCTTTACCTTTACCTATACTATAGTAGCCTACTATAGGATATCTTTACCTTTACCTATACTATAGTAGCCTACTATAGGATATCTTTACCTTTACCTATACTATAGTAGCCTACTATAGGATATATTTACCTTTACCTATACTATAGTAGCCTACTATAGGATACCTTTACCTATATACTATAGTAGCCTACTATAGGATATCTTTACATTTACCTATACTATAGTAGCCTACTATAGGATATCTTTACCTTTACCTATACTATAGTAGCCTACTATAGGATATCTTTACCTTTACCTATACTATAGTAGCCTACTATAGGATATCTTTACCTTTACCTATACTATAGTAGCCTACTATAGGATATCTTTACCTTTACCTATACTATAGTAGCCTACTATAGGATATCTTTACCTTTACCTATACTATAGTAGCCTACTATAGGATATCTTTACCTTTACCTATACTATAGTAGCCTACTATAGGATATCTTTACCTTTACCTATACTATAGTAGCCTACTATAGGATATCTTTACCTTTACCTATACTATAGTAGGCTACTATAGGATATCTTTACCTTTACCTATATACTATAGTAGCCTACTATAGGATATCTTTACCTTTACCTATACTATAGTAGCCTACTATAGGATATCTTTACCTTTACCTATACTATAGTAGCCTACTATAGGATATCTTTACCTTTACCTATACTATAGTAGCCTACTATAGGCTATCTTTACCTTTACCTATACTATAGTAGCCTACTATAGGATATATTTACCTTTACCTATACTATAGTAGCCTACTATAGGATATATTTACCTTTACCTATACTATAGTAGCCTACTATAGGATATCTTTACCTTTACCTATATACTATAGTAGCCTACTATAGGATATCTTTATCTTTACCTATACTATAGTAGCCTACTATAGGATATCTTTACCTTTACCTATACTATAGTAGCCTACTATAGGATATCTTTACCTTTACCTATACTATAGTAGCCTACTATAGGATATCTTTACCTTTACCTATACTATAGTAGCCTACTATAGGATATCTTTACCTTTACCTATACTATAGTAGCCTACTATAGGATATCTTTACCTTTACCTATACTATAGTAGCCTACTATAGGATATCTTTACCTTTACCTATACTATAGTAGCCTACTATAGGATATCTTTACCTTTACCTATACTATAGTAGCCTACTATAGGATATCTTTACCTTTACCTATACTATAGTAGCCTACTATAGGATATCTTTACCTTTACCTATACTATAGTAGCCTACTATAGGATATCTTTACCTTTACCTATACTATAGTAGGCTACTATAGGATATCTTTACCTTTACCTATACTATAGTAGCCTACTATAGGATATCTTTACCTTTACCTATACTATAGTAGCCTACTATAGGATATCTTTACCTTTACCTATACTATAGTAGCCTACTATAGGATATATTTACCTTTACCTATACTATAGTAGCCTACTATAGGATATCTTTACCTTTACCTATACTATAGTAGCCTACTATAGGATATCTTTACCTTTACCTATACTATAGTAGCCTACTATAGGATATCTTTACATTTACCTATACTATAGTAGCCTACTATAGGATATCTTTACCTTTACCTATACTATAGTAGCCTACTATAGGATATCTTTACCTTTACCTATACTATAGTAGCCTACTATAGGATATCTTTACCTTTACCTATATACTATAGTAGCCTACTATAGGATATCTTTACCTTTACCTATACTATAGTAGCCTACTATAGGATATCTTTACCTTTACCTATACTATAGTAGCCTACTATAGGATATCTTTACCTTTACCTATACTATAGTAGCCTACTATAGGATATCTTTACCTTTACCTATACTATAGTAGCCTACTATAGGATATCTTTACCTTTACCTATATACTATAGTAGCCTACTATAGGATATCTTTACCTTTACCTATACTATAGTAGCCTACTATAGGATATCTTTACCTTTACCTATACTATAGTAGCCTACTATAGGATATCTTTACCTATACTATAGTAGCCTACTATAGGATATCTTTACCTATACTATAGTAGCCTACTATATGATATCTTTACCTTTACCTATATACTATAGTAGCCTACTATAGGATATCTTTACCTTTACCTATACTATAGTAGCCTACTATAGGATATATTTACCTTTACCTATATACTATAGTAGCCTACTATAGGATATCTTTACCTTTACCTATACTATAGTAGCCTACTATAGGATATCTTTACCTTTACCTATACTATAGTAGCCTACTATAGGATATCTTTACCTATACTATAGTAGCCTACTATAGGATATCTTTACCTTTACCTATACTATAGTAGCCTACTATAGGATATCTTTACCTTTACCTATACTATAGTAGCCTACTATAGGATATCTTTACCTTTACCTATATACTATAGTAGCCTACTATAGGATATCTTTACCTTTACCTATACTATAGTAGCCTACTATAGGATATCTTTACCTTTACCTATACTATAGTAGCCTACTATAGGATATCTTTACCTTTACCTATACTATAGTAGCCTACTATAGGATATCTTTACCTTTACCTATACTATAGTAGCCTACTATAGGATATATTTACCTTTACCTATATACTATAGTAGCCTACTATAGGATATCTTTACCTTTACCTATACTATAGTAGCCTACTATAGGATATCTTTACCTTTACCTATACTATAGTAGCCTACTATAGGATACCTTTACCTTTACCTATACTATAGTAGCCTACTATAGGATATCTTTACCTTTACCTATACTATAGTAGCCTACTATAGGATACCTTTACCTTTACCTATACTATAGTAGCCTACTATAGGATATCTTTACCTTTACCTATACTATAGGCTATAGCCTACTATAGGATATCTTTACCTTTACCTATACTATAGTAGCCTACTATAGGATATATTTACCTTTACCTATACTATAGTAGCCTACTATAGGATATCTTTACCTTTACCTATAATATAGTAGCCTACTATAGGATATATTTACCTTTACCTATACTATAGTAGCCTACTATAGGATACCTTTACCTTTACCTATACTATAGTAGCCTACTATAGGATATCTTTACCTTTACCTATACTATAGTAGCCTACTATAGGATATCTTTACCTTTAACTATACTATAGTAGCCTACTATAGGATATCTTTACCTTTACCTATACTATAGTAGCCTACTATAGGATATCTTTACATTTACCTATATTATAGTAGCCTACTATAGGATATCTTTACCTTTACCTATATTATAGTAGCCTACTATAGGATATCTTTACCTTTACCTATACTATAGTAGCCTACTATAGGATATCTTTACCTTACCTATACTATAGTAGCCTACTATAGGATATCTTTACCTTTACCTATACTATAGTAGCCTACTATAGGATATCTTTACCTTTACCTATACTATAGTAGCCTACTATAGGATATCTTTACATTTACCTATATTATAGTAGCCTACTATAGGATATCTTTACCTTTACCTATATTATAGTAGCCTACTATAGGATATCTTTACATTTACCTATATTATAGTAGCCTACTATTAGGATATATTTACCTTTACCTATACTATAGTAGCCTACTATAGGATATCTTTACCTTTACCTATACTATAGGCTATAGCCTACTATAGGATATCTTTACCTTTACCTATACTATAGTAGCCTACTATAGGATATCTTTACCTTTACCTATACTATAGTAGCCTACTATAGTATATCTTTACCTTTACCTATACTATAGTAGCCTACTATAGGATATCTTTACCTTTACCTATACTATAGTAGCCTACTATAGGATATCTTTACCTTTACCTATACTATAGTAGCCTACTATAGGATATCTTTACATTTACCTATACTATAGTAGCCTACTATAGGATATCTTTACCTTTACCTATACTATAGTAGCCTACTATAGGATATCTTTACCTTTACCTATACTATAGTAGCCTACTATAGGATATATTTACCTTTACCTATACTATAGTAGCCTACTATAGGATATCTTTACCTTTACCTATACTATAGTAGCCTACTATAGGATATCTTTACCTTTACCTATACTATAGTAGCCTACTATAGGATATCTTTACCTTTACCTATACTATAGTAGCCTACTATAGGATATCTTTACCTTTACCTATATACTATAGTAGCCTACTATAGGATATCTTTACCTTTACCTATACTATAGTAGCCTACTATAGGATATATTTACCTTTACCTATACTATAGTAGCCTACTATAGGATATCTTTACCTTTACCTATATACTATAGTAGCCTACTATAGGATATCTTTACCTTTACCTATACTATAGTAGCCTACTATAGGATATCTTTACCTTTACCTATATACTATAGTAGCCTACTATAGGATATCTTTACCTTTACCTATACTATAGTAGCCTACTATAGGATATCTTTACATTTACCTATACTATAGTAGCCTACTATAGGATATCTTTACCTTTACCTATATACTATAGTAGCCTACTATAGGATATCTTTACCTTTACCTATATACTATAGTAGCCTACTATAGGATATCTTTACCTTTACCTATACTATAGTAGCCTACTATAGGATATCTTTACCTTTACCTATATACTATAGTAACCTACTATAGGATACCTTTACCTTTACCTATACTATAGTAGCCTACTATAGGATATCTTTACCTTTACCTATACTATAGTAGCCTACTATAGGATATCTTTACCTTTACCTATACTATAGTAGCCTACTATAGGATACCTTTACCTTTACCTATACTATAGTAGCCTACTATAGGATATCTTTACCTTTACCTATACTATAGTAGCCTACTATAGGATATCTTTACCTTTACCTATATACTATAGTAGCCTACTATAGGATATCTTTACCTTTACCTATACTATAGTAGCCTACTATAGGATATCTTTACCTTTACCTATATAATATAGTAGCCTACTATAGGATATCTTTACCTTTACCTATACTATAGTAGCCTACTATAGGATATCTTTACCTTTACCTATATACTATAGTAGCCTACTATAGGATATCTTTACCTTTACCTATACTATAGTAGCCTACTATAGGATATCTTTACCTTTACCTATACTATAGTAGCCTACTATAGGATATCTTTACCTTTACCTATACTATAGTAGCCTACTATAGGATATCTTTACCTTTACCTATACTATAGTAGCCTACTATAGGATATCTTTACCTTTACCTATATACTATAGTAGCCTACTATAGGATATCTTTACCTTTACCTATACTATAGTAGCCTACTATAGGATATCTTTACCTTTACCTATACTATAGTAGCCTACTATAGGATATCTTTACCTTTACCTATACTATAGTAGCCTACTATAGGATATCTTTACATTTACCTATACTATAGGCTATAGCCTACTATAGGATATCTTTACCTTTACCTATACTATAGTAGCCTACTATAGGATATCTTTACCTTTACCTATACTATAGTAGCCTACTATAGGATATCTTTACCTTTACCTATACTATAGTAGCCTACTATAGGATATCTTTACCTTTACCTATATACTATAGTAGCCTACTATAGGATATCTTTACCTTTACCTATACTATAGTAGCCTACTATAGGATATCTTTACCTTTACCTATATACTATAGTAGCCTACTATAGGATATCTTTACCTTTACCTATACTATAGTAGCCTACTATAGGATATCTTTACCTTTACCTATAATATAGTAGCCTACTATAGGATATCTTTACCTTTACCTATATAATATAGTAGCCTACTATAGGATATCTTTACCTTTACCTATATAATATAGTAGCCTACTATAGGATATCTTTACCTTTACCTATACTATAGTAGCCTACTATAGGATATCTTTACCTTTACCTATACTATAGTAGCCTACTATAGGATATCTTTACCTTTACCTATACTATAGTAGCCTACTATAGGATATCTTTACCTTTACCTATATACTATAGTAGCCTACTATAGGATATCTTTACCTTTACCTATACTATAGTAGCCTACTATAGGATATCTTTACCTTTACCTATATACTATAGTAGCCTACTATAGGATATCTTTACCTTTACCTATACTATAGTAGCCTACTATAGGATATCTTTACCTTTACCTATAATATAGTAGCCTACTATAGGATATCTTTACCTTTACCTATATAATATAGTAGCCTACTATAGGATATCTTTACCTTTACCTATATAATATAGTAGCCTACTATAGGATATCTTTACCTTTACCTATACTATAGTAGCCTACTATAGGATATCTTTACCTTTACCTATACTATAGTAGCCTACTATAGGATATCTTTACCTTTACCTATACTATAGTAGCCTACTATAGGATATCTTTACCTTTACCTATACTATAGTAGCCTACTATAGGATATCTTTACCTTTACCTATACTATAGTAGCCTACTATAGGATATCTTTACCTTTACCTATACTATAGTAGCCTACTATAGGATATCTTTACCTTTACCTATACTATAGTAGCCTACTATAGGATATCTTTACCTTTACCTATACTATAGTAGCCTACTATAGGATATCTTTACCTTTACCTATATACTATAGTAGCCTACTATAGGATATCTTTACCTTTACCTATACTATAGTAGCCTACTATAGGATATCTTTACCTTTACCTATATACTATAGTAGCCTACTATAGGATATCTTTACCTTTACCTATACTATAGTAGCCTACTATAGGATATCTTTACCTTTACCTATAATATAGTAGCCTACTATAGGATATCTTTACCTTTACCTATATAATATAGTAGCCTACTATAGGATATCTTTACCTTTACCTATATAATATAGTAGCCTACTATAGGATATCTTTACCTTTACCTATACTATAGTAGCCTACTATAGGATATCTTTACCTTTACCTATACTATAGTAGCCTACTATAGGATATCTTTACCTTTACCTATACTATAGTAGCCTACTATAGGATATCTTTACCTTTACCTATATACTATAGTAGCCTACTATAGGATATATTTACCTTTACCTATACTATAGTAGCCTACTATAGGATATCTTTACATTTACCTATACTATAGTAGCCTACTATAGGATATCTTTACCTTTACCTATATACTATAGTAGCCTACTATAGGATATCTTTACCTTTACCTATACTATAGTAGCCTACTATAGGATATCTTTACCTTTACCTATACTATAGTAGCCTACTATAGGATATCTTTACCTTTACCTATACTATAGTAGCCTACTATAGGATATCTTTACCTTTACCTATATACTATAGTAGCCTACTATAGGATATCTTTACCTTTACCTATACTATAGGCTATAGCCTACTATAGGATATCTTTACCTTTACCTATACTATAGTAGCCTACTATAGGATATCTTTACCTTTACCTATATACTATAGTAGCCTACTATAGGATATCTTTACCTTTACCTATACTATAGTAGCCTACTATAGGATATCTTTACCTTTACCTATACTATAGTAGCCTACTATAGGATATCTTTACCTTTACCTATACTATAGGCTATAGCCTACTATAGGATATCTTTACCTTTACCTATACTATAGTAGCCTACTATAGGATATCTTTACCTTTACCTATATACTATAGTAGCCTACTATAGGATATCTTTACCTTTACCTATACTATAGTAGCCTACTATAGGATATCTTTACCTTTACCTATACTATTGTAGCCTACTATAGGATATCTTTACCTTTACCTATACTATAGTAGCCTACTATAGGATATATTTACCTTTACCTATACTATAGGCTATAGCCTACTATAGGATATCTTTACCTTTACCTATACTATAGTAGCCTACTATAGGATATCTTTACCTTTACCTATATACTATAGTAGCCTACTATAGGATATCTTTACCTTTAGCTATATACTATAGTAGCCTACTATAGGATATCTTTACCTTTACCTATACTATAGTAGCCTACTATAGGATATCTTTACCTTTACCTATACTATAGTAGCCTACTATAGGATATCTTTACCTTTACCTATACTATAGTAGCCTACTATAGGATATCTTTACCTTTACCTATACTATAGTAGCCTACTATAGGATATCTTTACCTTTACCTATACTATAGTAGCCTACTATAGGATATCTTTACCTTTACCTATACTATAGTAGCCTACTATAGGATATCTTTACCTTTACCTATACTATAGTAGCCTACTATAGGATATCTTTACCTTTACCTATACTATAGTAGCCTACTATAGGATATCTTTACCTTTACCTATACTATAGGCTATAGCCTACTATAGGATATCTTTACCTTTACCTATACTATAGTAGCCTACTATAGGATATATTTACCTTTACCTATACTATAGTAGCCTACTATAGTATATCTTTACCTTTACCTATACTATAGTAGCCTACTATAGGATATCTTTACCTTTACCTATACTATAGTAGCCTACTATAGGATATCTTTACCTTTACCTATATACTATAGTAGCCTACTATAGGATATCTTTACCTTTACCTATACTATAGTAGCCTACTATAGGATATCTTTACCTTTACCTATATACTATATGCAATATTTTTCCTTTGGAAAATCTTTGGTACAACTAATACTTACATAAGTATATGTAACACATACATAAAGTTTAAATCAAACAGGTAACTATTATATATATATATATATAATAGTTATATATATTTTGTATACAAAAAGACTATAGATAAAATATTAAAAAAAAGCGAAATGCATATATATATATATAAATATACCAAATTGTAATAATATATTAATTTATTTATATAAATTAAATATGTATTTTAAGAAATGTATACATATAGGTATATAAATACTTATACTTATATATAAATAAATATCATTATTAAAATAATCAATATGTAAATATACACATACACATATATATATATATATATATACCAAATTGTAATAATATATAATTTTATTTATAAAAATCATATGTAAGCTACATATATTATATTTTATTCTGATTCACATATACACTCTACATTGTACAATATGCATGTGTATAATATATACTATACATACGTATATTCTATATATCAATTGTTTGTATTATAAATTGAAAAATCATATTAAGAATGTCATTTTGTTAATATGAATGTTAATAGACTCTATAGAGGTATACTTCTAGTATATACATACATTGTATATATACAGTATATACTATAGTATACTCATATATATATATAATTAATAATTGATAATAAATATATATATATATATATATATTTATATGAATATAATATTATCAACATTTAATAAGTGTACGACGTTTAAACTTATACATCCTGCAGGATAAACATGTTTCGATATCATGATATTGTAAACTGAGTTGATGTGAAAGGCCTATAAACAATATTCGTCTTATAAACAACATATATGTTGTATTGATTCTGAATATACCTTCCAAGTGTCATATATATATATATATATATATATATATATATATATATATGTATATATATATATAAATGTAATGAATCCCATATTGATATTTATTTATGTATATAATAAAATTATATTATAATAATATAATTAATTATATAATTACATTATATTATAATATACAATATATATATCTGCATATATGCACACAATGGATTTCAATATATCCTACTATACATTTGAATTACTATCATCTATAGATTATAATAAATAACGTTTTTACGAATAAACATCATACATATATAACGTCTTTGAATAAGGGCATAAATCATAATGTCGATAACCAGTATCTCCACCTTGCGAGCTTTACGGAACTAAATTCGCGTGTAACGAGCTGACGTGTTGTATTTCTAGCGAACCTCGGTCTCGACCAATCAGAATCGTCGTTAATTCACTATATATAGACATTCATCGCGTTACCCTTCAGTCGGCGATCGCAACTCGCTGGAAACGTATCGTTAAGGTAACTATTAACCCTACCCTTTTATCGAACATATTAACCCGATGGATAACGTTAACCACTCACTACAAAGCAGGTATACCACCAACACCAGTGGTATCAGGCACATCAGCACCATGTCGCCCCATCAACACCCCGCACATCCGGTTACGACCTTCGTTGCACATATCCCCGATGACATTGACTACGGGTAAAGACGCTGACTAGTAGTCAGTGACTACGCTCGCAGTGGTGACCTTGATGACCTATTGACCGGCCGTTGACCAATGCGTTGGTCACATCGCTATACATTGCGAACTTTCGATGTAAGTCCGATAAGTCTATCACGCCCCCTCCCCCTCCTCCTCCTCCTCCTCCTCATCATCCCGATGCTCTCTCTTGGATATATTAAGATAACTATTTACAAATAGTGTAACGCTAAACACTATACACTTTAGTGTATCCCTACTATATATAGTATACTATAGTATATATAGTATACTATAGTATATATATATAAGTATTATATATAACGTATGTATAAATATTAATATATATGATTTATATATATATAGGGTAAAGTGACTTTCAAAGTCAGGTAATTACCAACGCACGGTCGATTATTACGCTCAGTGGGCGTCGCCCACCCCCAATATATCGAAAATACTAACTATATAGAGAAAAATGTTGCGCAATTAAATTTGTATTATATAACAATGTAAACAATATTTTAACATTTTTTTAAAAATTCATTCTACACAAATAATGATATATATCATATATTTCCATAATCATGTATATTCAATTATTATTAAATATATTGGAATGTAGATTTTATATATTATACATTCCAATATATTTAATAATAATGTATAATATATATTATATATATTTAAATAAATTTGGTTATATATATTTTGTATTCAAAGTATATATATATATATATATATATATATATATATATATATATAATATATATATATATATATATATATATATATGTATTATATCAGTACATTAATATCTATATATATATAATGAATTGCAAATGTAATGATGCTATTTAAGCCTTCTATTTACCAATGAGGTTATCTATTTTGAGCGCCATGTAACTTTGCATACATTCTTGTATTTATAATTTTCGCCCAGTTTCTTGATAGCATCCGTGTAGTAGAAGATTTGTTTCTTTTTGCTTATCGATGTATCTGGCGAGTCGGGATAGTTATATCAGTAGTGGCACTTCTCTCGGAGCCCCATGCCCATATTTAGATATGTATATATATATATATAGTATACATATTTCCATAATCATGTATATTCAATTATTATTAAATATATTGGAATGTATATTATATGTAATATACATTCCAATATATTTAATAATAATGTATATATATATATATATATATATATAATATTTAAATAAATGTGGTTATATATATTGTGTATTCAATATATATATATATATATATATATATATATATATATATATATATATATATATATATTATATATATTATATATATTATATATATATATATTTATTATATCAGTAAATTAATATCTTAATATATATATATATATATATATATATATATATAAATATTTCCATAATCATGTATATTCAATTATTATTAAATATATTGGAATGTATATTATATATATTATACATTCCAATATATTTAATAATAATGTATACATATATTTAAGTAAATGTGGTTATATATATATTTTGTATTCAAAATATATATATATATAATGAGTTGCATATGTAATGATGCTATTTAAACCTTCTCCTTACCAATGAGGTTATCTATTTTGAGCGCCGCATAACTCCGTATACATCTTTCAGCTGGGATAGTAACTTCTTGTAATTACGGTTGCAGGCGTGGAAAGCAGCACTCTTAATAATTCGGACGAATGGTCACGGATGTAAGCCTTGTCACGTGATAACGATGTGTTAACGAACAGTTACGATAGCCCTCTGATGCTAACCCTTTCAGATAACCCACTTACTAGCAAACGCTCGCATAGGTTGTAATAACCCATAACACTGCAGTATCCTTTGCCATTGCTTATGAATATTATGCACCCGTTCATTATGCACCCGATCCATGGTAAGGACGTATTGTATTTGTCTTATAAGATTATATATATATATAATATATATATATATACATAAATGAAATGTATTATTCACATAACTATATATTTATAAGCTAATATATATATATATATATAATTATATATATATTAGCTTATAAATATATAGTTATGTGAATAATACATATATATTAAGTATTCTCCCAGAGGTCTCCGAGCTTTTTGAATGCATCTGTGATAATAATAGAATTTGCCTTTTGCTTTTCAATGTATCAGGCGACAGTATTTGTATTAGATGAATATAACCGGCAGAGAACGCAAGTCTATACATCACCTCGATCAAATACAATGAAACCCATCACACACTATGTTTATTATAAAACTGAGGTTGAAATTCCTGTAATATATTCCTCACATAGACCCGTGAGTTAAAATCCACTTAGTATACGATACCTTGACGAGGTTAAGTGGCTCCTATTTATAGGTCCAAATTCGTATTAAAGGGGTAATTCAAAATACTGAATTATTTATTACATTATTTAAAATTGATAAATTACTTAATGGATCTCCAGATATTTAAAAATTATTATTTATAAATTCACTACTACTACTACTACTACTACTACTACTACTACTACTACTACTACTACTACTACTACTACTACTACTACTACTACTACTACTACTACTACTACTACTACTACTACTACTACTACTACTACTACTACTACTACTACTACTACTACTACTACTACTACTACTACTACTACTACTACTACTACTACTACTACTACTACTACTACTACTACTACTACTACTACTACTACTACTACTACTACTACTACTACTACTACTACTACTACTACTACTACTACTACTACTACTACTACTACTACTACTACTACTACTACTACTACTACTACTACTACTACTACTACTACTACTACTACTACTACTACTACTACTACTACTACTACTACTACTACTACTACTACTACTACTACTACTACTACTACTACTACTACTACTACTACTACTACTACTACTACTACTACTACTACTACTACTACTACTACTACTACTACTACTACTACTACTACTACTACTACTACTACTACTACTACTACTACTACTACTACTACTACTACTACTACTACTACTACTACTACTACTACTACTACTACTACTACTACTACTACTACTACTACTACTACTACTACTACTACTACTACTACTACTACTACTACTACTACTACTACTACTACTACTACTACTACTACTACTACTAAATCAAATCAAATCAAAACGTTTTATTTAAACACTCATTTCATAACACATTAGTGTTCTGATAAGTGTATGAAAGACAACAACTAGAAATAAATAAACAATTTAATTTCTATCGATTAAATACTGTTTAATACGTATTTTGAACGCAACAGGGTTTATAACAAGACGACAATTTAGTGGTAAAGCATTCCATTTAGTTGGAGCAATATAAGAATATGCCCGTTTCGCGGTACGTTTCAGCTTTGGTATAGTGACTTTAAGTTGTCGAGTATCAATATTAGATCGTAATGATCTATTATGAACTACGAATTTTAGATGTGATCTAATATACGTAGGCTGATTATGGTTCAACGTTCGATGAGTGATATTCAGTATTCTTTGTTCAGCACGGTCTGATGCATTCAAGATTCTGCTTTCTTTCATTTTCAGAGTAATACTTGAGTGGTCGTGTCTTGGTTGTCGATAGATATTCCTAACTGCCGATCTAATAATTCTATCGATAGGGAGTAAAGTAGATTTCGGTAGACCAATTAGGAGCGAATTACAGTAATCTAAAGAGGAGAACACCAATGAATTAGTTAGAATTGTTGTAGCTCTTTTATTTAAGTAATGACCTATCTTGCGTATTTTGTACAGTTCGTAGTTAGCTTTTTTACACATGCTACTTACATGTCGATTCATATTTACGTTGTCATCGATTATGACCCCTAAGTATCTGATTGACGTGCGGTGGTTATTTCATTATTATTGATGAATATCTGTGGAAAGTTGGAATAGTTACTGGGAATATTCAACAATTCAGATTTATCAGTATTTAGCGATAGTTTATTAACGGTAAGCCAGGCGTAAATAACTACTACTACTACTACTACTACTACTACTACTACTACTACTACTACTACTACTAATACTACTACTACTACTACTACTACTACTACTACTACTACTACTACTACTACTACTACTACTACTACTACTACTACTACTACTACTACTACTACTACTACTACTACTACTACTACTACTACTACTACTACTACTACTACTACTACTACTACTACTACTACTACTACTACTACTACTACTACTACTACTACTACTACTACTACTACTACTACTACTACTACTACTACTACTACTACTACTACTACTACTACTACTACTACTACTACTACTACTACTACTACTACTACTACTACTACTACTACTACTACTACTACTACTACTACTACTACTACTACTACTACTACTACTACTACTACTACTACTACTACTACTACTACTACTACTACTACTACTACTACTACTACTACTACTACTACTACTACTACTACTACTACTACTACTACTACTACTACTACTACTACTACTACTACTACTACTACTACTACTACTACTACTACTACTACTACTACTACTACTACTACTACTACTACTACTACTACTACTACTACTACTACTACTACTACTACTACTACTACTACTACTACTACTACTACTACTACTACTACTACTACTACTACTACTACTACTACTACTACTACTACTACTACTACTACTACTACTACTACTACTACTACTACTACTACTACTACTACTACTACTACTACTACTACTACTACTACTACTACTACTACTACTACTACTACTACTACTACTACTACTACTACTACTACTATTACTACTACTATTACACTTCCTGTTTATCATTATTCTGCTAAACATCAATTTAAATTCAAATTAATTTAGCCTGCCTAATCCGATATTCAGATAAGTCATCCACGAATATAATATAATCATCACACCTATAAACATATAACACACATTATTTACTCATTAATTATTTTTTTCATTCACTACTTTTTGGTTTATTTCAACTTTATATCATTCATATTTAAAAATTTCTCAAAATCACTGGAGCATAACATTTCCATTATATTGTTGTTTACATTTTTATTTGTTCTATTATTTCAATTCATAATCTCTATTCATACCATCATTGCACTATTATTATATTCTTACATTATTCATATACATTATATATATACATTCATATACATTATATACATTCACATACATTCATATACATTCATACACATTAATATACATTCATATACACTCATACACATTTTTGTTTATCTTACACTGTATATAGTATTACTTTATGTGTGTATCATTCAGTACATGTATATTAGCATACACTGATTTATAAACATACATCAATTAATATATAATACCTAACCATGGATAACAAATTATGTGTTCACTGTAATAAAGTTAATGAACATGATAAATATGTCACATGTATATGCGATATCATTGTGCATTATGAGTGTCTTCACCCTTATGGTAGTACACCTAATGCATGGGTATCTAGCAACCCTGTAATCAAGCATGTTACATCAATACTTGAGTCACCATCTTTCTTATTTAGATGTAATACATGCATTGGTAACTCTATTCAACCAAGTTGCCCTCTACCTTTAAATACATTTAAAGGTGAAATAAACAATATCGAATCCTCCACAAAGGATATCCTTATCCGTCTTGATAAACAAGATAAGATATTAAATAATATATGTAAACTAGTAAATAATACCAGTACGATATATAAACACATAATACCACCTACATTCACCCCTACAATACCCTATAACCCCCCAAAAAAACACTTTCCACCACCTACTCATCCTTTAAATATATCATACTCTTCAGCTGTACGACAAAGCCCATACATGCCCATAAACAAAGTTAATACTACTATACCTGTAATTAATACTACTCCATCTAATTCTCTTGTTATTGAACATCTGAATGAAGATGAAAGAAATATTAACTTCGTATATAAAATACTTTCATATTTAAATATGTCTAAAAACTCTCTGACCTCATATAAATTTATAAACTCAATATGTGTAATATACTTCAACTCACCTAACTCTCTATACACATTTCATTCCAATGTGAACCATATTAAAAAAGACCCCCGATTCTCCCATCTTTATATACGAGAACAACGCTCAGGCAATGAAATATTCAGAGGTAGAGTTATATATCATGCCATAAAAGAAAGTTTAACACCAACTGGCACTAGGTGCACCTATAATAATTATAATAATACATTTGAACTACGTCAAACTAAGAACTCAAAAATAGATTGGTCCTGTAATCCCATAAATATTACAGAATATGATTTCAAAACATGGAAGACTTCTTATGAAGTATATATACAGACCAAACATAATACAAATACAATTGACTTAGTCAATGACCAACACACACAATGACATATAACCACCCATGACAACCACATCAGATCAATATCCTCGACCTTCACCATTCCTACCAGTATCATTCACCAATCTCATTCATCCTCACTACACATCATAAACCAACCCTGTCCCTTACCTACCATCTCCAATATAAGTATGTCCTCTGCACCATATAAAATTCCACACTTATCCAATATTAAGGCTGCAACACTTAATGTTTGCTCTATCAGAAATAAAGCTGATCTTATAATCGAATTATTTACTGATCTTAACTTAGATATTATGTGTATTACAGAAACATGGCTTAATCTTAATGATACCCCCATAATTGCCACATTAAACACAAATACATTAAGCTTCGTTCACCTTCCAAGACCTAGTTCCCACTTTGGTGGAGGATTAGGTGTATTATATAACAAGTGTATTAAGCTAATAAGCTATAAAGACCTTTCTCTTGAACATTCCGAGGCTTTTTCATGCACATTTCATCCCAATAACTCACTTCCACTTACAATAATAACCATCTACCGACCACCGCATCAATCTATTCCTCATTTTATTGAAGAACTCGATACTCTACTTTACGCATTAACTCCTAAAACAATTCTAACCGGTGATTTTAATATTCCTATCACCTCTACTTCACATAATTCTCGACATCTCTACGATATACTTGAATCACACAATTTGTCCCAAAAAGTCACTACCCCTACACATACAGCAAACAATATTCTTGATCTTGTTATATCAAATAAATCATCTGATATAATTTCCAACACTGTAACTCATAACCTTATAACTGACCACTACATTGTCCTTTTTAATATCCATGTCCCTAAGCCAACCCGCCTATCAAAAACTATTAAAATTAGAAATATTGTTAAAATTGATATTTCAAAATTTATGGAAGACTTTATTAATAATATTTACATTTGTGGTAACAACAAAACTTTATCCCATTTTGACTATATTCTTTCCTCTACTCTTGATGTTCATGCACCTATTAAACAAAAGTCGATTATAGTACGTGATAACTCAAAATGGTTTAATAATAATCTTGTCACCGAAAAACGAAAACTACGAAAAGCCGAAAAATGCTGGCGTAGATCTAAATCTACTACCGACTTTGACATATTTTTACTATGCAGACAGCAATATCGTAGTTTACTCAAAACAACGAAAGAAAATTATTATACTTACTAACGCAGGAAAAGACTATAAGAAAATATTTAAAATATCCAATACACTACTAGGGCGCCTTAATCGACGTATTCTTCCAGATACTTCTATATTAGATAATATTAATAACTTTGATATATTCTTTACCGCTAAAGTAAATTACATTATTACATCTCTTCCCTCCCCTTTATCATATGTACCAACCATCCCTCCATATTCTCTTTCATTACTGAACCTTCCATCTACTTCGCTGGTTGAGAAGCTTCTCCTGTCTGTGAAATCAACATGTTCCCATTCTTGACCCCATTCCTGTCACCCTCTTACATAAGCTGATACCTTATATTGTTATGTACTATAAGGAAATAATCGAAGAATCAATTATATCTGGCTCAGTACCTTCATGTATGAAGTTAGCTAATGTTACTCCTACTATTAAAAAACTTGAATTGGATAAATCACTGCTCGCGAGCTACCGGCCGATATCACATCTCTCGTATATTTCTAAAGTACTTGAAAGAGTTGTAGCTATTCAACTTAATGACTATATACTCAGTAACAAAATCCTCAATAAATTTCAGAGTGCTTATACTAAAAAGAAAAATACCGAAACAGCTCTTGTCTATATTATTAATTCCCTTCAGCGTGCATCCTTTAATAAACATAGCTCTGTGATCATACTATTAGATCTTTCAGCAGCATTCGATACCTTAGATCATAGCACTTTAATGTTAAGACTTCAGTCTATAGGTATAAATGGAACCGCTCTTGAATGGTTCAAATCATATCTTCAAAATAGATATTTTTCTATTCAGATTGATTCTCTGACATCCACACCTCGGTCAATCCATCATGGTGTACCGCAGGGATCTGTTCTCGGACAAATACTCTTCAATATATACATGATCCCAATATTTGATATTTTTAATAAATATCCAAATATTGGCTACCATTCCTATGCAGATGACCTACAAGTATATATGATTTTAAAAGACCCTACTAAAGATATACCTATACTCAACAACTGCCTTGAGGATATACGAACATGGCTAAACTCAAACTCTCTCTCACTGAATAGCTCAAAAACCATTGCACTCCATATTTCTTTATCAAATAAGTCCACTATTCCAAATATATATATTGGTAATGATTGTATACCTTACTCCAGATCAGCCCGTAATCTAGGAATTATATTAGACACCACATTATCATTTACACATCAGATCTCCAATATAATTAAATCAGTAAATTTTATATTATACACTATACAAATTATTAGACCTTCAATATCCACTGAAATTGCTAAACTACTTATAACATCTCTTATTCTACCTAAATTAGATTACTGTAATTCGATTATTAATGGTATACCGGATTATTTACTACATAAACTACAACTTTTGCAAAATTCAGCAGTCAGACTCATATACAATATAAATAAATTCTCTAGAACACACATATCACCTTACATGAAAATATTACACTGGCTCCCAATTAAATACAGAATAATATATAAAATATGTATGCTAACCCATCATGCCACTCATCACAGCCAACCTGACTACTTACATACTCTACTTACTCCCTATACATCATCACGCCCAATACGACTTTGCCTCAAGTATACTCTAGTCATACCAGATTTGCGTAATGTATCCATAAAACAAAAGAGAGCCTTCTCAATATCTGCACCTATAGCCTGGAATAGACTTCCTTATAACATTCGTTCTATTCAATCAACCATGTTATTCAAAAATAAGCTTAAGACATATCTTTTCTCTTTGGCTTATCCTAATAACAACTAGTCAACATTTAATGCACGGCCGAAAATTTCCGATGAAGTTGATGGCAGTGCCTAAAACATTAGGTTACAGGTTACTACTACTACTACTACTACTACTACTACTACTACTACTACTACTACTACTACTACTACTACTACTACTACTACTACTACTACTACTACTACTACTACTACTACTACTACTACTACTACTACTACTACTACTACTACTACTACTACTACTACTACTACTACTACTACTACTACTACTACTACTACTAATACTACTACCAAAAATAAACCAAATAATAAATCTAATTGACTATCGGTATGTAGCAATGAAAACATTACTTCCCTCATTAATTGTCGGTCACTAGTTGCTAATATTGATATCATCACACAATATATAATAGAATCTAAATCATCAATAATCGCACTCACAGAAACTTGGCTCCATATATTAGATGATGTTACTCCTTCTTATTTTGAACCATTACATTTTAATTTTATACATAGTCCTAGATGTGATGGTAGAAATGGTGGTGGTGTTGCTTTACTTTTAAATAATAACTATACTATACTTTCTCAAATTCGAATTAATATGACTCTATGTGATGTACTTCTTGTAAAATTTAAAACATCCCAATCTCAAATAATAACTGTTCTCACTATATATAGACCTCCAAATAATAACCATATAATATTTTTTAAAGAATTTTCGGATCTAATACATCAACACATTAGCCCTTTCCTTATAATTCTTGGTGACTTTAATTTTCATTTTAATTCTACATCATATCCCCATAATAAATTCAAAGATATCTGTAATGAATTATGTTTATCTCAACATGTTACTGAAACTACACATATTTCTGGAAATGTACTCGATCTTATTTTTACTCATAATAATTCTATTCTATTAGCTAAACAACCAACTAATTCTACACTATTAACTGATCATTATGCTATTAAATGTACATTAAATATAAAAAAATATATAAGTTCTAAATTATTATCCTATCGACATTTACGTAATATAGACTTAACTAAATTTTCTCTTGATATTCTATCTAATCTTGACATAAATAATTTTACTATAAATGCACTTAATAATACACTTTCTAATCTTCTAGACACATATGCACCACTTAATAACCGAACAATTAAAATATACTCTATAACACCATGGTTTAATCATATATGTCATACTTATAAAAAAAATACTAACATATTAAACAAAATATATAATAAAAATAAAAATACAATTAATCATGATAATTTCTTATTTGCTAGATCTCAATACCGTAAACAAATGAAATCTCAAAAAACAATGTACTATAATAATAAAATTAATTTATATAAAAATGATTCTAAAAAACTTTTTAAACTTACTAATCAATTAATGGGAAGGAACAAAAGAAAAACTTTTCCTCCTCAAAAAAATAATCTACTAGATAATAAATTCTCAAATTTCTTTGATAATAAAATTTCCAACATATGTGATAATATCTCGAAAAGTAAATCTGTAAATAAATCTATCAATATAAATTGTTTTGATACATGTTCATTTCCCAATAATAATTTTAATAATTTCATAACTCCAACACATACTGAAATATATAATTTGATAATTACCGCCAAATGTACTTCACCAAATGATCCATTACCTCTCTCTATTACTAAACAAATTATTAACACTTTAACACCTCTATATCATAAAATTATTAATATTTCACTAACTACTGGCATTATACCACCTGAATTAACACATGCTATAATAACTCCCATTTTAAAAAATGCATCTTTAGATGATTCTATTTTATCTAATTATCGACCTCTATCTCAATTACCATTACTCTCAAAGATTCTAGAAAAAGTTATCTATAAACAGCTCATATCTTATCTTGACTATAATGATTTATTTGATAATTACCAGAGTGCATACCGTAAACATCATAGTACTGAAACTTCCATTATTGCACTTACTGATAGCCTTCACCATTCACTTGACAACCACAAATCTTTGCAATTATTATTTATTGATATGACTGCTGCATTTGATACCATTGACTTTACTATATTACTATCTAGACTTTCCAATATTGGTATTACTGGAACTGCTTTCAATTGGTTTAAATCTTTCATTACTACTAGAACATACTCTGTTAAAATTAATTCTTCATTTTCTCAACCCTATCCACTAAATTTCGGTGTCCCACAAGGTTCTGTCCTTTCTCCAATTCTATTTTCTATATATCTACGACCTTTATCAAAATTACTCCAATCATATACTTTACTAAAATATAATATATATACAGATGATATTGTATTACACACATTTGCAACTAACTCTACACAAAATAATTATTTTCAAGACTGTATTAATTCTACTACTAACTGGCTTACTAATAATAACTTACTAATAAATTCAAATAAAACTAAACTAATTAATATTTCTAGAACTCGCACTGCATTTCCAAATATCTATATCGGTACAGATAATATTACTCCTATTACTAGTACAAAGTATCTTGGAATAACTATTTCACAAGATCTATCGACTGAAATACATGTAAAAGATATACTTAAGTCTGCATCATATAATATTTACAATTTAAAAAAAATTCGCCCTTTCATTTCACTAAATACAGCTAAAATATTATCTACTTCACTAATTATTTCTAAACTAAATTACTGCAACTCTTTTCTTTATAAAATTAATACTACATTACTAAAAAAATGTGATTCCATTATAAATAGGTGCATTCGAATTATATTTAAAATTCCTTATACTGATTATTCTACAAGTATTTCTGAACTTCGTTCTAAAATCAATTGGCATAATACTAAGCAATCTATTATATATAAAATACTCACTATAACGCATAAAGCTATAGTATTTAAGAAACCTATGTATATATATAATATGCTACAGTTATCTATTAATAACTCGCAATTGAGATCTAATTCTACAATTAACCTTGAACTACCTACAATTAATTCTTCAATATATGGCGAGCTATCTTATCGGTGGTATGCCCCTTACCTTTGGAACAAACTTCCATCCAACATTAAGAATATGATTAACCATTATACGTTCAAGAAACATTTACATCGTTATATATTAAATAACTATTGATTGTAATAATTGTATAATAATATTCTAAAGTTTATAACATATACGAAAGTATTGTATGTATCTGTATATTTGTGTATATTTATTTATATACGTTTATATATTTATATACACATATATGTATGTATATATTTATCATGTTATGTTTTTAAATGCTAAAAACAATTAGTAATATTTGTTCTGTTTAATTTATTCGTTCACACTCTAAGAATGTTTATAAAACATTAATGCAGTGTATAATAAACTATTTACATTTATTTACATTTACTACTACTACTAATACTACTACTACTACTACTACTACTACTACTACTACTACTACTACTACTACTACTACTACTACTACTACTACTACTACTACTACTACTACTACTACTACTACTACTACTACTACTACTACTACTACTACTACTACTACTACTACTACTACTACTACTACTACTACTACTACTACTACTACTACTACTACTACTACTACTACTACTACTACTACTACTACTACTACTACTACTACTACTACTACTACTACTACTACTACTACTACTACTACTACTACTACTACTACTACTACTACTACTACTACTACTACTACTACTACTACTACTACTACTACTACTACTACTACTACTACTACTACTACTACTACTACTACTACTACTACTACTACTACTACTACTACTACTACTACTACTACTACTACTACTACTACTACTACTATTACTACTACTACTACTACTACTACTACTACTACTACTACTACTACTACTACTACTACTACTACTACTACTACTACTACTACTACTACTACTACTACTACTACTACTACTACTACTACTACTACTACTACTACTACTACTACTACTACTACTACTACTACTACTACTACTACTACTACTACTACTACTACTACTACTACTACTACTACTACTACTACTACTACTACTACTACTACTACTACTACTACTACTACTACTACTACTACTACTACTACTACTACTACTACTACTACTACTACTACTACTACTACTACTACTACTACTACTACTACTACTACTACTACTACTACTACTACTACTACTACTACTACTACTACTACTACTACTACTACTACTACTACTACTACTACTACTACTACTACTACTACTACTACTACTACTACTACTACTACTACTACTACTACTACTACTACTACTACTACTACTACTACTACTACTACTACTACTACTACTACTACTACTACTACTACTACTACTACTACTACTACTACTACTACTACTACTACTACTACTACTACTACTACTACTACTACTACTACTACTACTACTACTACTACTACTACTACTACTACTACTACTACTACTACTACTACTACTACTACTACTACTACTACTACTACTACTACTACTACTACTACTACTACTACTACTACTACTACTACTACTACTACTACTACTACTACTACTACTACTACTACTACTACTACTACTACTACTACTACTACTACTACTACTACTACTACTACTACTACTACTACTACTACTACTACTACTACTACTACTACTACTACTACTACTACTACTACTACTACTACTACTACTACTACTACTACTACTACTACTACTACTACTACTACTACTACTACTACTACTACTACTACTACTACTACTACTACTACTACTACTACTACTACTACTACTACTACTACTACTACTACTACTACTACTACTACTACTACTACTACTACTACTACTACTACTACTACTACTACTACTACTACTACTACTACTACTACTACTACTACTACTACTACTACTACTACTACTACTACTACTACTACTACTACTACTACTACTACTACTACTACTACTACTACTACTACTACTACTACTACTACTACTACTACTACTACTACTACTACTACTACTACTACTACTACTACTACTACTACTACTACTACTACTACTACTACTACTACTACTACTACTACTACTACTACTACTACTACTACTACTACTACTACTACTACTACTACTACTACTACTACTACTACTACTACTACTACTACTACTACTACTACTACTACTACTACTACTACTACTACTACTACTACTACTACTACTACTACTACTACTACTACTACTACTACTACTACTACTACTACTACTACTACTACTACTACTACTACTACTACTACTACTACTACTACTACTACTACTACTACTACTACTACTACTACTACTACTACTACTACTACTACTACTACTACTACTACTACTACTACTACTACTACTACTACTACTACTACTACTACTACTACTACTACTACTACTACTACTACTACTACTACTACTACTACTACTACTACTACTACTACTACTACTACTACTACTACTACTACTACTACTACTACTACTACTACTACTACTACTACTACTACTACTACTACTACTACTACTACTACTACTACTACTATCAATCAATCAATCAATCAAAACGATTTATTTAAACACTGCAAATAACACACCAGGCGTTCTCAAGAGTGTAACAAAGCAAACAAACAAAAATAACATAATTGAATATAAACAAAATAATAATTAGTATTATTATAAACTGTACATTGCAAAATGCAATATTGGTTATTGATATATAAAAAAAAAAAAATACTACTACTACTACTACTACTAATACTACTACTACTACTACTACTACTACTACTACTACTACTACTACTACTACTACTACTACTACTACTACTACTACTACTACTACTACTACTACTACTACTACTACTACTACTACTACTACTACTACTACTACTACTACTACTACTACTACTACTACTACTACTACTACTACTACTACTACTACTACTACTACTACTACTACTACTACTACTACTACTACTACTACTACTACTACTACTACTACTACTACTACTACTACTACTACTACTACTACTACTACTACTACTACTATTACTACTATATATACGAGAACAACGCTCAGGCAATGAAATATTCAGAGGTAGAGTTATATATCATGCCATGAAAGAAAGTTTAACACCAACTGGCACTAGGTGCACCTATAATAATTATAATAATACATTTGAACTACGTCAAACTAAGAACTCAAAAATAGATTGGTCCTGTAATCCCATAAATATTACAGAATATGATTTCAAAACATGGAAGACTTCTTATGAAGTATATATACAGACCAAACATAATACAAATAAAATTGACTTAGTCAATGACCAACACACACAATGACATATAACCACCCATGACAACCACATCAGATCAATATCCTCGACCTTCACCATTCCTACCAGTATCATTCACCAATCTCATTCATCCTCACTACACATCATAAACCAACCCTGTCCCTTACCTACCATCTCCAATATAAATATGTCCTCTGCACCATATAAAATTCCACACTTATCCAATATTAAGGCTGCAACACTTAATGTTTGCTCTATCAGAAATAAAGCTGATCTTATAATCGAATTATTTACTGATCTTAACTTAGATATTATGTGTATTACAGAAACATGGCTTAATCTTAATGATACCCCCATAATTGCCACATTAAACACAAATACATTAAGCTTCGTTCACCTTCCAAGACCTAGTTCCCACTTTGGTGGAGGATTAGGTGTATTATATAACAAGTGTATTAAGCTAATAAGCATTAAAGACCTTTCTCTTGAACATTCCGAGGCTTTTTCATGCACATTTCATCCCAATAACTCACTTCCACTTACAATAATAACCATCTACCGACCACCGCATCAATCTATTCCTCATTTTATTGAAGAACTCGATACTCTACTTTACGCATTAACTCCTAAAACAATTCTAACCGGTGATTTTAATATTCCTATCACCTCTACTTCACATAATTCTCGACATCTCTACGATATACTTGAATCACACAATTTGTCCCAAAAAGTCACTACCCCTACACATACAGCAAACAATATTCTTGATCTTGTTATATCAAATAAATCATCTGATATAATTTCCAACACTGTAACTCATAACCTTATAACTGACCACTACATTGTCCTTTTTAATATCCATGTCCCTAAGCCAACCCGCCTATCAAAAACTATTAAAATTAGAAATATTGATAAAATTGATTTTTCAAAATTTATGGAAGACTTTATTAATAATATTTACATTTGTGGTAACAACAAAAATGTATCCCATTTTGACTATATTCTTTCCTCTACTCTTGATGTTCATGCACCTATTAAAAAAAAGTCGATTATAGTACGTGATAACTCAAAATGGTTTAATAATAATCTTGTCACCGAAAAACGAAAACTACGAAAAGCCGAAAAATGCTGGCGTAGATCTAAATCTACTACCGACTTTGACATATTTTTACTATGCAGACAGCAATATCGTAGTTTACTCAAAACAACGAAAGAAAATTATTATACTGATCTACTTACTAACGCAGGAAAAGACTATATCTTTACCTTTACCTATACTATAGTAGCCTACTATAGGATATCTTTACCTTTACCTATACTATAGGCTATAGCCTACTATAGGATATCTTTACCTTTACCTATACTATAGTAGCCTACTATAGGATATCTTTACCTTTACCTATACTATAGTAGCCTACTATAGGATATCTTTACCTTTACCTATATACTATAGTAGCCTACTATAGGATATCTTTACCTTTACCTATACTATAGTAGCCTACTATAGGATATCTTTACCTTTACCTATACTATAGGCTATAGCCTACTATAGGATATCTTTACCTTTACCTATACTATAGTAGCCTACTATAGGATATCTTTACCTTTACCTATACTATAGTAGCCTACTATAGGATATCTTTACCTTTACCTATACTATAGTAGCATACTATAGGATATATTTACCTTTACCTATACTATAGTAGCCTACTATAGGATATCTTTACCTTTACCTATATACTATAGTAGCCTACTATAGGATATCTTTACCTTTACCTATATACTATAGTAGCCTACTATAGGATATCTTTACCTTTACCTATACTATAGTAGCCTACTATAGGATATCTTTACCTTTACCTATACTATAGTAGCATACTATAGGATATCTTTACCTTTACCTATACTATAGTAGCCTACTATAGGATATCTTTACCTTTACCTATACTATAGTAGCCTACTATAGGATATCTTTACCTTTACCTATACTATAGTAGCCTACTATAGGATATCTTTACCTTTACCTATACTATAGTAGCCTACTATAGGATATCTTTACCTTTACCTATACTATAGTAGCCTACTATAGGATATCTTTACCTTTACCTATATACTATAGTAGCCTACTATAGGATATCTTTACCTTTACCTATACTATAGTAGCCTACTATAGGATATCTTTACCTTTACCTATACTATAGTAGCCTACTATAGGATATCTTTACCTTTACCTATACTATAGTAGCCTACTATAGGATATCTTTACCTTTACCTATATACTATAGTAGCCTACTATAGGATATCTTTACCTATACTATAGTAGCCTACTATAGGATATCTTTACCTTTACCTATATACTATAGTAGCCTACTATAGGATATCTTTACCTTTACCTATACTATAGTAGCCTACTATAGGATATCTTTACCTTTACCTATATACTATAGTAGCCTACTATAGGATATCTTTACCTTTACCTATACTATAGGCTATAGCCTACTATAGGATATCTTTACCTTTACCTATACTATAGTAGCCTACTATAGGATATCTTTACCTTTACCTATATACTATAGTAGCCTACTATAGGATATCTTTACCTTTACCTATACTATAGTAGCCTACTATAGGATATCTTTACCTTTACCTATACTATAGTAGCCTACTATAGGATATATTTACCTTTACCTATACTATAGTAGCCTACTATAGGATATCTTTACCTTTACCTATACTATAGTAGCCTACTATAGGATATCTTTACCTTTACCTATACTATAGTAGCCTACTATAGGATATCTTTACCTTTACCTATACTATAGTAGCCTACTATAGGATATCTTTACCTTTACCTATATACTATAGTAGCCTACTATAGGATATCTTTACCTTTACCTATACTATAGTAGCCTACTATAGGATATCTTTACCTTTACCTATACTATAGTAGCCTACTATAGGATATCTTTACCTTTACCTATACTATAGTAGCCTACTATAGGATATCTTTACCTTTACCTATACTATAGTAGCCTACTATAGGATATCTTTACCTTTACCTATATACTATAGGCTATAGCCTACTATATGATATCTTTACCTTTACCTATACTATAGTAGCCTACTATAGGATATCTTTACCTTTACCTATATACTATAGTAGCCTACTATAGGATATCTTTACCTTTACCTATACTATAGTAGCCTACTATAGGATATCTTTACCTTTACCTATACTATAGTAGCCTACTATATGATATCTTTACCTTTACCTATACTATAGTAGCCTACTATAGGATATCTTTACCTTTACCTATATACTATAGTAGCCTACTATAGGATATCTTTACCTATACTATAGTAGCCTACTATAGGATATCTTTACCTTTACCTATACTATAGTAGCCTACTATAGGATATCTTTACCTTTACCTATACTATAGTAGCCTACTATAGGATATCTTTACCTTTACCTATACTATAGTAGCCTACTATAGGATATCTTTACCTTTACCTATACTATAGTAGCCTACTATAGGATATCTTTACCTTTACCTATACTATAGTAGCCTACTATAGGATATCTTTACCTTTACCTATACTATAGTAGCCTACTATAGGATATCTTTACCTTTACCTATACTATAGTAGCCTACTATAGGATATCTTTACCTTTACCTATACTATAGTAGCCTACTATATGATATCTTTACCTTTACCTATACTATAGTAGCCTACTATAGGATATCTTTACCTATACTATAGTAGCCTACTATAGGATATCTTTACCTTTACCTATACTATAGTAGCCTACTATAGGATATCTTTACCTTTACCTATACTATAGTAGCCTACTATAGGATATCTTTACCTTTACCTATACTATAGTAGCCTACTATAGGATATCTTTACCTTTACCTATACTATAGTAGCCTACTATAGGATATCTTTACCTTTACCTATACTATAGTAGCCTACTATAGGATATCTTTATCTTTACCTATATACTATAGTAGCCTACTATAGGATATCTTTACCTTTACCTATACTATAGGCTATAGCCTACTATAGGATATCTTTACCTTTACCTATACTATAGTAGCCTACTATAGGATATCTTTACCTTTACCTATACTATAGTAGCCTACTATAGGATATCTTTACCTTTACCTATACTATAGTAGCCTACTATAGGATATCTTTACCTTTACCTATACTATAGTAGCCTACTATAGGATATCTTTACCTTTACCTATACTATAGTAGCCTACTATAGGATATCTTTATCTTTACCTATATACTATAGTAGCCTACTATAGGATATCTTTACCTTTACCTATACTATAGGCTATAGCCTACTATAGGATATCTTTACCTTTACCTATACTATAGTAGCCTACTATAGGATATATTTACCTTTATCTATACTATAGTAGCCTACTATAGGATATCTTTACCTTTACCTATATACTATAGTAGCCTACTATATGATATCTTTACCTTTACCTATACTATAGTAGCCTACTATAGGATATCTTTACCTTTACCTATACTATTGTAGCCTACTATAGGATATCTTTACCTTTACCTATACTATAGTAGCCTACTATAGGATATCTTTACCTTTACCTATACTATAGTAGCCTACTATAGGATATCTTTATCTTTACCTATATACTATAGTAGCCTACTATAGGATATCTTTACCTTTACCTATACTATAGGCTATAGCCTACTATAGGATATCTTTACCTTTACCTATACTATAGTAGCCTACTATAGGATATATTTACCTTTACCTATACTATAGTAGCCTACTATAGGATATCTTTACCTTTACCTATATACTATAGTAGCCTACTATATGATATCTTTACCTTTACCTATACTATAGTAGCCTACTATAGGATATCTTTACCTTTACCTATACTATTGTAGCCTACTATAGGATATCTTTACCTTTACCTATACTATAGTAGCCTACTATAGGATATCTTTACCTTTACCTATACTATAGTAGCCTACTATAGGATATCTTTACCTTTACCTATACTATAGTAGCCTACTATAGGATATCTTTACCTTTACCTATACTATAGTAGCCTACTATAGGATATCTTTACCTTTACCTATATACTATAGTAGCCTACTATAGGATATCTTTACCTTTACCTATACTATAGTAGCCTACTATAGGATATCTTTACCTTTACCTATATACTATAGTAGCTTACTATAGGATATCTTTACCTTTACCTATACTATAGTAGCCTACTATAGTATATCTTTACCTTTACCTATACTATAGTAGCCTACTATAGGATATCTTTACCTTTACCTATACTATAGTAGCCTACTATAGGATATCTTTATCTTTACCTATATACTATAGTAGCCTACTATAGGATATCTTTACCTTTACCTATACTATAGGCTATAGCCTACTATAGGATATCTTTACCTTTACCTATACTATAGTAGCCTACTATAGGATATCTTTACCTTTACCTATACTATAGTAGCCTACTATAGGATATCTTTACCTTTACCTATACTATAGTAGCCTACTATAGGATATCTTTACCTTTACCTATACTATAGTAGCCTACTATAGGATATCTTTACCTTTACCTATACTATAGTAGCCTACTATAGGATATCTTTACCTTTACCTATACTATAGTAGCCTACTATAGGATATCTTTACCTTTACCTATACTATAGTAGCCTACTATAGGATATCTTTACCTTTACCTATACTATAGTAGCCTACTATAGGATATCTTTACCTTTACCTATACTATAGTAGCCTACTATAGGATATCTTTACCTTTACCTATACTATAGTAGCCTACTATAGGATATCTTTACCTTTACCTATATACTATAGTAGCCTACTATAGGATATCTTTACCTTTACCTATACTATAGTAGCCTACTATAGGATATCTTTACCTATACTATAGTAGCCTACTATAGGATATCTTTACCTTTACCTATACTATAGTAGCCTACTATAGGATATCTTTACATTTACCTATACTATAGTAGCCTACTATAGGATATATTTACCTTTACCTATACTATAGTAGCCTACTATAGGATATCTTTACCTTTACCTATACTATAGTAGCCTACTATAGGATATCTTTACCTTTACCTATACTATAGTAGCCTACTATAGGATATCTTTACCTTTACCTATACTATAGTAGCCTACTATAGGATATCTTTACCTTTACCTATACTATAGTAGCCTACTATAGGATATCTTTACCTTTACCTATACTATAGTAGCCTACTATAGGATATCTTTACCTTTACCTATATACTATAGTAGCCTACTATAGGATATCTTTACCTTTACCTATACTATAGTAGCCTACTATAGGATATCTTTACCTTTACCTATACTATAGTAGCCTACTATAGGCTATCTTTACCTTTACCTATACTATAGTAGCCTACTATAGGATATCTTTACCTTTACCTATACTATAGTAGCCTACTATAGGATATCTTTACCTTTACCTATAATATAGTAGCCTACTATAGGATATCTTTACCTTTACCTATACTATAGTAGCCTACTATAGGATATCTTTACCTTTACCTATACTATAGTAGCCTACTATAGGATATCTTTACCTTTACCTATATACTATAGTAGCCTACTATAGGATATCTTTACCTTTACCTATACTATAGTAGCCTACTATAGGATATCTTTACCTTTACCTATACTATAGTAGCCTACTATAGGATATCTTTACCTTTACCTATACTATAGTAGCCTACTATAGGATATCTTTACCTTTACCTATACTATAGTAGCCTACTATAGGATATCTTTACCTTTACCTATACTATAGTAGCCTACTATAGGATATCTTTACCTTTACCTATACTATAGTAGCCTACTATAGGATATCTTTACCTTTACCTATATACTATAGTAGCCTACTATAGGATATCTTTACCTTTACCTATACTATAGTAGCCTACTATAGGATATCTTTACCTTTACCTATATACTATAGTAGCCTACTATAGGATATCTTTACCTTTACCTATACTATAGTAGCCTACTATAGGATATCTTTACCTTTACCTATACTATAGTAGCCTACTATAGGATATCTTTACCTTTACCTATACTATAGGCTATAGCCTACTATAGGATATCTTTACCTTTACCTATATACTATAGTAGCCTACTATAGGATATCTTTACCTTTACCTATACTATAGTAGCCTACTATAGGATATCTTTACCTTTACCTATACTATAGTAGCCTACTATAGGATATCTTTACCTTTACCTATACTATAGTAGCCTACTATAGGATATCTTTACCTTTACCTATACTATAGGCTATAGCCTACTATAGGATATCTTTACCTTTACCTATATACTATAGTAGCCTACTATAGGATATCTTTACCTTTACCTATATACTATAGTAGCCTACTATAGGATATCTTTACCTTTACCTATACTATAGTAGCCTACTATAGGATATCTTTACCTTTACCTATACTATAGTAGCCTACTATAGGATATCTTTACCTTTACCTATATACTATAGTAGCCTACTATAGGATATCTTTACCTTTACCTATACTATAGTAGCCTACTATAGGATATATTTACCTTTACCTATATACTATATGCAATATTTTTCCTTTGGAAAATCTTTGGTACAACTAATACTTACATAAGTATATGTAACACATACATAAAGTTTAAATCAAACAGGTAACTATTATATATATATATAATAGTTATATATATTTTGTATACAAAAAGACTATAGATAAAATATTAAAAAAAAAGCGAAATGCATATATATATATATATATATAAATATACCAAATTGTAATAATATATTAATTTATTTATATAAATTAAATATGTATTTTAAGAAATGTATACATATAGGTATATAAATACTTATACTTATATATAAATAAATATCATTATTAAAATAATCAATATGTAAATATACACATACACATATATATATATATATACCAAATTGTAATAATATATAATTTTATTTATAAAAATCATATGTAAGCTACATATATTATATTTTATTCTGATTCACATATACACTCTACATTGTACAATATGCATGTGTATAATATATACTATACATACGTATATACGTATATTCTATATATCAATTGTTTGTATTATAAATTGAAAAATCATATTAAGAATGTCATTTTGTTAATATGAATGTTAATAGACTCTATAGAGGTATACTTCTAGTATATACATACATTGTATATATACAGTATATACTATAGTATACTCATATATATATATATATAATTAATAATTGATAATAAATATATATATATATATATATATATATGAATATAGGATAGGATAGGATAGGATGGTTTATTTATACACCAAATATGGTAAAGGAAGATTACCCTCACTGGTGTTGTGAACGAACAAACAAAACGAAACAATAACATTAAATAAGGTAGCAATATAATATATAAAAATAGAGATGGAACCAGATCAACATCAAGGAGAGGGTTACTTTAATTTTAAATTTAAATAGTCTTTGAGACTATTAGCAAATACGTGAGGCGACTTCAATCTTCTTAGGCGGTAAGGCAACAGATTCCATGTAGTAGGAGCCATGCTTGTAAAGGAGCGAGAACGCATCACGTTACGAGTAACAGGTAAGTCAAGTAGTGTGGCATCAGACGAGCGCAGATGTGGGAGGATGTTGCGACGAGTGAGCAATGCACGTAAGTATGCAGGTCTGCCTAGGAATAGTGTTTTATGTGTTAAGCAGAGAAGCCTAAATTGGCACCGTTTTCTAAACGATAGCCATTTCATATTGCATTGGTGGGTGTCAGTTAAAGCATGATCCCGTCGCTTAAGCCTATGAACTAATCTTACGGATGAGCGAATAATTCGGTCAATTTTAATAACTTCAGAGTTCTTAATTCCGTAGAATAGAGAACAGCAATAGTCTATTCGAGATAATACTAGGGCATTGAGAAGGCGCTTAGTGATGTTGGGCGAACAATAGTTTCTAATGTGACGAATTTTTCTCAAATAGAGATTAGCGGATTTAGAGATTGCATTTATATGAGCACCGTACGATAGAGTACTATCAATTAAAACACCAAGATTGCGCACAGATTCAGAAGGTTTAATAATTATACCGTCAATTGATAGAGTAGGGAAAGTGACAGGTACCTTCGAGATGTTAAGAAGTTCAGTTTTGGAAGTATTGACTAAGAGGTCATTAGTTAGTAACCAGTAAGTGATCTCAGAAGTACAATCTGACAGCTCAGAGTTAGAGTTCATAGAGTCAATGGGCAGTTTCAGTAGTAGTTGAATGTCATCAGCATATATGTGGTAATAGATATTAGGGTATTTGCGAATAATATTAGAGATAGGACGTAAGTATATAGAGAAGAGAAGTGGCCCAAGAACTGACCCCTGAGGGACCCCTTTAAGAATATTGGTGGGAGGTGATATGAAGTCATTGATTTTAACAGACGAAGTTCGATCAGTGATGAACGACATCAGCCATTTAAGGGGGGAACCTTCAATACCAAGTTCGATGATACGGTTAATTAGGATCGAATGGTTGAGCATGTCAAATGCACTAGAAAGGTCAATCAGGAGTAGTTGTACGCAATGAGAAGAGTCAAGCGAGTTATGAATCAGGTCAGTGACATGTGTGAGGGCAGTCTCAGTAGAGAAAGATTTTCTATAAGCACTTTGAAAGTAATCAAGCAGATTGTTAGTTTCAAGGTAATTAATGAGCTGACGACTGACCACACGTTCCATGATTTTACTTAATATTGGAAGTTGCGAGATCGGTTGGTAATTGGTCAATACATCTGGATCAAGATACGGTTTTTTTAGAATGGGCTTAATAATGGCATATTTCAAGGAACTGACCATGATTCCATCGTCAAGTGATTGAGAGATCAAGTAAAGTATTGCATTTTCAGTTATAGGGACAATGTTCTTAAAAACAACGAGTGGTAATGGGTCAATTGGGGAAGTGGAATTAGCAGTGAGAATCAAGTTACGGATTTCGGTAATAGAAGGAGGAGTGAAACAAGAGAGTTTGCAAGATATAGGGTTAGTCGTTATATGAGCATAAAGTGTCATCGGTAATTGCGCCAATTTAGAGCTGATGTTGTCGAATATATGGGAGAGCTTAGTAGACAAGGAGGAGACAAAAGAAGAACACAGAGCAGCATCAGGTAGTGCAGTAGACTTAGATTTGATGTTGGTACCAAGGATGCTATTAGCCATTTTAAAAATTTTTCGAGTGTCATTTCCACAAGCATTAAATTTCGATTCATAATAGGACGTTTTATGGAGATTTAATTCATGTTTATAGGCTTTCCTCGCTATCAGAAATTTAGATTTGTGAGAGGGGGACATGTTAATCTTACGCTCAAGTTTCCTTAATGAACGTTTCATTATAGCAAGATGAGAAGAAAACCAAGGTGATGAAGTATGTAGAGTGAAGTAACGAGATTTTAAAGGAACTAAGTTATTCAAAGTAGATGAAAGACAGTAATTTAAAAAATCAAACGATATGTGATCACTGGATAATCTATTCTCAAATTGTAGGCCTAGTTCATGATAGTTTAATTTCCTCAACTCCCTATAAAAAACTAATGACTTAGTTGATACAGGTTTCCTTAGAGAAATAGATGTATGAATCAGATAATGATCAGTTAAGAGATCAGAACGAATACAGGGTGAAATGAACTGAGTGGGTGTATCATTAGGAGTAAAAATCAGATCAAGAATATTGCCACTTGTGTGAGTAGGACAGGATATATGTTGATGAAGACCAAGGGATTCAGTTAATTGCCTAAATAAGGAATGGGGTTGAGACATGGAGTCAAAATGATAATTGAAATCGCCCATACAAATGAATTTAAAAGAGCTAGAATGTAAGCCATTATTTATGCAATCAGAGAATTCATCAAAGAAGATGGAATAATCAGGCCTAGGAGGCCGATAAATAACTATAATACGAAGTATATCGAAAGGGAAATTAAATGTGCAAGATAAGCAATCACTATAAGAAAAAGTAACAGAAGAAATGGAAGGCGTTGGTAAGTCCATATGAATTAAGATACCAACGCCTCCCCCACGACCATAATTACGAGGTTGGAGATAAAGATTATAACCCGCCTCGCAGCACAATGAGAATATATCCGTATCATCAATGCTAATCCAGGTTTCAGTGATCCCAATAATAGAGGTAGGTTTAATTTTTAGATAGGAAAGGAGTAGTACAATATTAGAGCGAAGAGATCGAATATTAATAAGGGAAATGCTAATTACATCAGATAACATACATAGTCACTTTTTATTAGACTCAGTCTCAGATTTTGATTTTGAAAAAGCCGCAAAAGATATCTTCCATGCGGATATTTCCTCTTGCGTAGGGTTATATTTATCAGATATCCAGTCAATCTTATCATTGATAGTTCTTCTTAACTCATAACAATTAGTTCTTTTATTAAATATAATATTATCAACATTTAATAAGTGTACGACGTTTAAACTTATACATCCTGCAGGATAAACATGTTTCGATATCATGATATTGTAAACTGAGTTGATGTGAAAGGCCTATAAACAAGATTCGTCTTATAAACAACATATATGTTGTATTGATTCTGAATATACCTTCCAAGTGTCATATATATATATATATATATATATATATATATATATATATATATATATATATATATATATATATATATATATATATAAATGTAATGAATCCCATATTGATATTTATTTATGTATATAATAAAATTATATTATAATAATATAATTAATTATATAATTACATTATATTATAATATACAATATATGCACACAATGGATTTCAATATATCCTACTATACATTTGAATTACTATCATCTATAGATTATAATAAATAACGTTTTTACGAATAAACATCATAAATATATAACGTCTTTGAATAAGGGCATAAATCATAATATATATCGATAACCAGTATCTCCACCTTGCGAGCTTTACGGAACTAAATTCGCGTGTAACGAGCTGACGTGTTGTATTTCTAGCGAACCTCGGCTTCGACCAATCAGAATCGTCGTCAATTCACTATATATAGACATTCATCGCGTTACCCTTCAGTCGGCGATCGCAACTCGCTGGAAACGTATCGTTAAGGTAACTATTAACCCTACCCTTTTATAGAACATATTAACCCGATGGATAACGTTAACCACTCACTACAAAGCAGGTATACCACCAACACCAGTGGTATCAGGCACATCCGCACCATGTCGCCCCATCAACACCCCGCACATCCGGTTACGACCTTCGTTGCACATATCCCCGATGACATTGACTACGGGTAAAGACGCCGACTACGCTCGCAGTGGTGACCTTGATGACCTATTGACCGGCCGTTGACAAATGCGTTGGTCACATCGCTATACATTGCGAACTTTCGATGTAAGTCCGATAAGTCTATCACGCCCCCTCCCCCTCCTCCTCCTCCTCCTCATCATCCCGATGCTCTCTCTTGGATATATTAAGATAACTATTTACAAATAGTGTAACGCTAAACACTATACACTTTAGTGTATCCCTACTATATATAGTATACTATAGTATATATAGTATACTATAGTATATATATATACTAAAGTATTATATATAACGTATGTATAAATATTAATATATATGATTTATATATATAGGGTAAAGTGACTTTCAAAGTCAGGTAATTACCAACGCGCGGTGGATTATTACGCTCAGTGGGCGTCGCCCACCCCCGATATATCGAAAATACTAACTATATAGAGAAAAATGTTGCGCAATTAAATTTGTATTATATAACAATGTAAACATTATTTTAACATTTTTTTAAAAATTCATTCTACACAAATAATTTATATATATATAATATAATGATATATATCATATATTTCCATAATCATGTATATTCAATTATTATTAAATATATTGGAATGTAGATTTTATATATTATACATTCCAATATATTTAATAATAATGTATAATATATATTATATATATTTAAATAAATTTGGTTATATATATTTTGTATTCAAAGTATATATATATATATATATATATATAATATATATATATATATATATATATATATATATATATGTATTATATCAGTACATTAATATCTATATATATATAATGAATTGCAAATGTAATGATGCTATTTAAGCCTTCTCTTTACCAATGAGGTTATCTATTTTGAGCGCCATGTAACTTTGCATACATTCTTGTATTTATAATTTTCGCCCAGTTTCTTGATAGCATCCGTGTAGTAGAAGATTTGTTTCTTTTTGCTTATCGATGTATCTGGCGAGTCGGGATAGTTATATCAGTAGTGGCACTTCTCTCGGAGCCCCATGCCCATATTTAGATATGTATATATATATATATAGTATACATATTTCCATAATCATGTATACATGACCACATTTATTTAAATATTATATATATATATATATATACATTATTATTAAATATATTGGAATTATTGGAATAATTGAATATATATATTCAATTATTATTAAATATATTGGAATGTATATTATATGTAATATACATTCCAATATATTTAATAATAATGTATATATATATATATATAATATTTAAATAAATGTGGTTATATATATTGTGTATTCAATATATATATATATATATATATATATATATATATATATATATATATATATATATATATATATATATTATATATATTATATATATTATATATATATATATTTATTATATCAGTAAATTAATATCTTAATATATATATATATATATATATATATATATAAATATTTCCATAATCATGTATATTCAATTATTATTAAATATATTGGAATGTATATTATATATATTATACATTCCAATATATTTAATAATAATGTATACATATATTTAAGTAAATGTGGTTATATATATATTTTGTATTCAAAATATATATATATATAATGAGTTGCATATGTAATGATGCTATTTAAACCTTCTCCTTACCAATGAGGTTATCTATTTTGAGCGCCGCATAACTCCGTATACATCTTTCAGCTGGGATAGTAACTTCTTGTAATTACGGTTGCAGGCGTGGAAAGCAGCACGCTTAATAATTCGGACGAATGGTCACGGATGTAAGCCTTGTCACGTGATAACGATGTGTTAACGAACAGTTACGATAGCCCTCTGATGCTAACCCTTTCAGATAACCCACTTACTAGCAAACGCTCGCATAGGTTGTAATAACCCATAACACTGCAGTATCCTTTGCCATTGCTTATGAATATTATGCACCCGTTCATTATGCACCCGATCCATGGTAAGGACGTATTGTATTTGTCTTATAAGATTATATATATATATATAATATATATATACATAAATGAAATGTATTATTCACATAACTATATATTTATAAGCTAATATATATATATATATATAATTATATATATATTAGCTTATAAATATATAGTTATGTGAATAATACATATATATTAAGTATTCTCCCAGAGGTCTCCGAGCTTTTTGAATGCATCTGTGATAATAATAGAATTTGCCTTTTGCTTTTCAATGTATCAGGCGACAGTATTTGTATTAGATGAATATAACCGGCAGAGAACGCAAGTCTATACATCACCTCGATCAAATACAATGAAACCCATCACACACTATGTTTATTATAAAACTGAGGTTGAAATTCCTGTAATATATTCCTCACATAGACCCGTGAGTTAAAATCCACTTAGTATACGATACCTTGACGAGGTTAAGTGGCTCCTATTTATAGGTCAAAATTCGTATTAAAGGGGTAATTCAAAATACTGAATTATTTATTACATTATTTAAAATTGATAAATTACTTAATGGATCTCCAGATATTTAAAAATTATTATTTATAAATTCTACTACTACTACTACTACTACTACTACTACTACTACTACTACTACTACTACTACTACTACTACTACTACTACTACTACTACTACTACTACTACTACTACTACTACTACTACTACTACTACTACTACTACTACTACTACTACTACTACTACTACTACTACTACTACTACTACTACTACTACTACTACTACTACTACTACTACTACTACTACTACTACTACTACTACTACTACTACTACTACTACTACTACTACTACTACTACTACTACTACTACTACTACTACTACTACTACTACTACTACTACTACTACTACTACTACTACTACTACTACTACTACTACTACTACTACTACTACTACTACTACTACTACTACTACTACTACTACTACTACTACTACTACTACTACTACTACTACTACTACTACTACTACTACTACTACTACTACTACTACTACTACTACTACTACTACTACTACTACTACTACTACTACTACTACTACTACTACTACTACTACTACTACTACTACTACTACTACTACTACTACTACTACTACTACTACTACTACTACTACTACTACTACTACTACTACTACTACTACTACTACTACTACTACTACTACTACTACTACTACTACTACTACTACTACTACTACTACTACTACTACTACTACTACTACTACTACTACTACTACTACTACTACTACTACTACTACTACTACTACTACTACTACTACTACTACTACTACTACTACTACTACTACTACTACTACTACTACTACTACTACTACTACTACTACTACTACTACTACTACTACTACTACTACTACTACTACTACTACTACTACTACTACTACTACTACTACTACTACTACTACTACTACTACTACTACTACTACTACTACTACTACTACTACTACTACTACTACTACTACTACTACTACTACTACTACTACTACTACTACTACTACTACTACTACTACTACTACTACTACTACTACTACTACTACTACTACTACTACTACTACTACTACTACTACTACTACTACTACTACTACTACTACTACTACTACTACTACTACTACTACTACTACTACTACTACTACTACTACTACTACTACTACTACTACTACTACTACTACTACTACTACTACTACTACTACTACTACTACTACTACTACTACTACTACTACTACTACTACTACTACTACTACTACTACTACTACTACTACTACTACTACTACTACTACTACTACTACTACTACTACTACTACTACTACTACTACTACTACTACTACTACTACTACTACTACTACTACTACTACTACTACTACTACTACTACTACTACTACTACTACTACTACTACTACTACTACTACTACTACTACTACTACTACTACTACTACTACTACTACTACTACTACTACTACTACTACTACTACTACTACTACTACTACTACTACTACTACTACTACTACTACTACTACTACTACTACTACTACTACTACTACTACTACTACTACTACTACTACTACTACTACTACTACTACTACTACTACTACTACTACTACTACTACTACTACTACTACTACTACTACTACTACTACTACTACTACTACTACTACTACTACTACTACTACTACTACTACTACTACTACTACTACTACTACTACTACTACTACTACTACTACTACTACTACTACTACTACTACTACTACTACTACTACTACTACTACTACTACTACTACTACTACTACTACTACTACTACTACTACTACTACTACTACTACTACTACTACTACTACTACTACTACTACTACTACTACTACTACTACTACTACTACTACTACTACTACTACTACTACTACTACTACTACTACTACTACTACTACTACTACTACTACTACTACTACTACTACTACTACTACTACTACTACTACTACTACTACTACTACTACTACTACTACTACTACTACTACTACTACTACTACTACTACTACTACTACTACTACTACTACTACTACTACTACTACTACTACTACTACTACTACTACTACTACTACTACTACTACTACTACTACTATCAATCAATCAATCAAAACGATTTATTTAAACACTGCAAATAACACGCCAGGCGTTCTCAAGAGTGTAACAAAGCAAACAAACAAAAATAACATAATTGAATATAAACAAAATAATAATTAGTATTATTATAAACTGTACATTGCAAAATGCAATATTGGTTATTGATATATACAAAAAAAACCATATGATATAATGTCATCTGGAAAATAAAACATATCAATAACATACATAACATAAATAACGTAAAAATAATAAATTAAGACTTTTCAATATTGAATAAATAACGTTTTAAATTAAATTTAAAGGTATCGTGATTAGGAATCATTCTTATTTTCAAGGGAAGAGAATTCCATAGTGGCGGCGCATAGTATTGAAAGGCTCTCTTGGAAGTTACTGGTTTCACTGATTTCTTGACTTGTAAGCAGTATACATCATTAGATGATCGAAGTTCATGACAGATAGGCACTTTAACTGATAGGCAAGTTCTAATATATGAAGGACCTGCAGTGAGTGATTTATGAATTATACATAGAATTCTATATTTGCTTCTATTAATATTGTTGAGAATATTAAGATTATGTTGACGCAATGTAACACTCGAGTGATCAAATAAAGGTTGTTGATAGATTAATCGTACTGCCGAATGATCAATTCTATAGATACATTTATTCAATTTTTTGGATAGACCTAAATATATCGAATTACAATAATTAGTCGACGAAAATACCATTGCTTTAATTAGCATCGTAGTGAGGTCTTTGCTAATGAACTTTCTTATATATCGTATATTATATAAATGAAAATTTGCTTTCCTGCAAACAGTTGACATATGATCATCAAAATTCAATTTATTATCAATAGTAATACCAAGATATTTAATTTTTAGTGATGGAATAATTCTAATATTATCAATAAATATATCAGTGAAGTTATTAAAGTTATGCGGTAAGTTCAGTAATTCAGTTTTAGAAGTAAGTTTTAAGTAGAAGTTTGTTCATAAGTAGCCATTTATTCACTTGATTGGCACATTCAACTAGCTCATTATTCATGACCAATCTACTATTAACAGAATAAATAAGAATATCATCAGCATAGAGATGAAATCTTAATGTTTTAAATGATTTGATAATATTAGTTATTGGGTTCAGATATATAGAGAATAGTAGTGGACCTAAGACGGATCCTTGCGGAACCCCGTACTTAAATGATTGAGATTTAGAATAAGAGTTATTGATCTTAACAGAAAAAGTTCTATTAGTGACAAATCCAATTAAGAAATCATGAGCAGTTGAAGATATACCGATGTCTAAAAGTCTATCTGAAAGGATATCAAAAGATAGCGTATCAAAAGCAGATGACAGATCTAGAAGTAGAATCTGAATTTTCTCATTTCTATTAAGATGTATATATATCATTTAGTATAAGAGTTATCGCAGTTTCTGTACTGTGGTTCTTTCTAAAAGCACTTTGTAAGTTACAGGATAAGTTATTAAAATCAATAAAAGTAGTTATCTGTTTAAAAACAATTTTTTCGAGAATTTTAGAGATTAAAGGTAGTTGAGCAATAGGGCGAAAGTTTGAGAGTTCATTTATATTAAGACTATTTTTCTTTAAAATAGGAGTAATAATAGAATGTTTTAAAATAGAAGGAATAACACCTGTAATAAGGGATTGATTAATGATTGAAGAAAAAAGTGGAGTGAGTGTGTTAGCTAAAGATTTCATCACAGTAAGAGGCAGAGAATCAGAGGGAGAAGCAGAAGAAGCCGTAACTAAAAGATTATAGATGTCAACATTAGAAGGGAGCGTAAAATGAGTAAGAGTAGGAGTTTGATTTAAATGAGTATTTTGAGAATTTTCAGAGGAATTATTCAAATAATTGTATTGATTTATAGAAGGGGGTGACAATTTTATTTTAATGACTGAGTAAATAATATCAATTTTAGAAATGAAAAAATCACTAAAATTATTACATAAAATATCATCAGAAATATTAGGATAAGATTTGTGATGAGATTTACCTAGAAGAGAATTAGCATAAAGCTTGCCCATGTTATTACCACACTTTAAAATTTTATTTTTATAAAATTCTTTTTTAGTAGAAGTTATGCTCCTTTTAAAAGATAATTTTAACTTTTTTAAATTTATCATGTTAAAAGATGTTGAGTTTTTATTGAACATTCTTTCAGCTTTTCTCATTTGGCGTTTGATATATAAATTACCATTCGAGAACCATTCATTAGTACGATCACTAACTACTTTATTTTTAGAAGGAGCATATTTATTCAGTAGAAAAGTAAGAATTTGATCTAAAAAAGATATAGATATATTGTTGAAATTGGAGCTAGTATGATACTTGATATCAGTACTAAAAGATTCATAATCAATATTGCGAATATTTCTGTAGCTAATCGTTCGATTTGAATTGCAGTTAATATTAACGTTCAGAATGAATGAAACAGCATAATGATCAGAAATAAGAAATTTAATTGGAAGAATTGTTAAATAATTTAGATGAAAACTAGAACTGATAATTAAATCAAGAATATTATTAGATATATGTGTCCTTTCAGATACATGTTGAGTTAAAGATAAAGATTGTAAAATATTATTAAAAGAGAGAGCAGCAGTATTATCAGATCCAATATGAAAATTGAAATCTCCTAAAATAACGGTATTAGTAAGAGAGATGTGGGAAACAAGTTCAAAAAAACAATCAATGAAAGAAGAATAAGCATTATTTGGAGGTCTATAAATTACAATTAATTTAAAATTATTGCAAAAATTTAATTTAAAGTTTGAAATTAAACATTCACTATTAGGTAAGTCAAATAATCTTGAATTGATAAGTTCAATACTTTTTTTATACAGTATACCTACTTCACCACTACTACTACTACTACTACTACTACTACTACTACTACTACTACTACTACTACTACTACTACTACTACTACTACTACTATAGACTCAGTATTATAATATAAATAGATTATGACTTCATACAATTTAATATATCATGATATTGCTATTATTAATATTGTTATTAAATACCGATGTATCAAAATAAACAAATATTTAAATATATAATTCTATTTATTATAGTAATTATTATATTATAATATATATATATGTATACAATATAATATATTATATGATATAAATATTATATATCATATATATATATATATATATATATATATATATATACAGTAAAACCTCTCTATAAGAAACTATTTTTTTTCCGTACTTTTTTTCTTATAGAGAGGTTTTCTTATAAAGAGGTTTTTACTTTTCCATTGATTTTAAGAGTTAATTTATAATTGAAAATGCATTATATAAACATAATTAATTGTATAATATAATAAATTGTATTATCAATACATTTAATTATACAATAACATTTATTAATTAATTTTAATAAATCCTAGGATAAAAATAACATTTATTAATTAATTTTAATAAATTTTAATAAATTTATGGATATACAATACACATTATTAATTAATTTCGAGCTATTTATGTAATATAAAACATTTGTAAGAAAACAAAATATCTTATATAATAATTAATTTCTAAAATTGTTACTCATATACAATACTTCTATTTTTATATAATTATTTTTTATATTTGTTATACAATAAGTTTCTTATAAAGAGGTTTTTCTTATATTTTTCTTATAAGATTTTCTTATAAAGAGGTTTTTTAATGTGGAAAAGGTTGAATTCCAACCAAATGTGTGAACAATTTTCTTATAAAGAGGTTTTTCTTATAAAGAGGTTTCTTATAGAGAGGTTTTACTGTATATATATATATATATAATACAAATAAATATAAATTCGTATGCAAACTATATTCTGAATAATATTGTATCGTGAAGTATGTTCACTTTTTTATTTACATATTTACCGAAACCCTCTTCTTACATCTCACTCGAGGCGGTCTTAGTATTTTACACACACACATACACACACACACATATATATATATATATATATATATATATATATATATATATATATATATATATATATATATATATATATATATAAGTACGCTTTAATAGACGTTCAGTGCGTAATGATCTCTACCTAGCACGAAAAAAGATAAAAGATACATTAAATTATAAAATCTATATTAATGAAGATCTAACTCACAGAAGAAGTAATTTATTACATTCCTTAAAACGTGATGAGTTAACTAAAAGTGCATGGTCTTATAATGGATTTATATGTTGTACGCTAAAGGATAATGATGATGTCATTTTGACAATAAAATCACCTTACGATCTCATCAAACACTATAAATATGATATCAATAAATCAAACTCTTTTTTTCCCGTTGATAAATGTTGACTATTTATTATTATAATTTTAAACTTAACCATAATATTTTATTCAAAAAAAATCAGTTTATGTTTTTGTTTTTTACTTTTAATTTTCCATGCTCGTTATAAATATATATATACATACTCATTTACTTATTTTATTCTATATAAAACCTTCATATATGCTTTTAATTTTACAATTTTATACTTCTTTATAATCATTTTTATCTTACATTTCTATTCATATTTATTTTATACATCTTATTTACTTTTTACACCTGACCATGATTGATAATCAATTTCATAATGATCCAACTCTTTGCAATGATCCAGAGAATCTTAATTATAATTTTGACCATGTTTCTCCTTATATGTCGATGAATGAACTTAATAAATTAAAATACAACTTAAATACGTTATCAGTACTACAATTAAATGGTAGAAGTATAGTTAAAAACTTTGATAATTTAAAGTTATTACTTAAATCTATACATAATACATTTGATGTTATTTCAATATGTGAAACTTGGTTCAATGAATTTAATATGAATCTATTTGAATTACAGGGATATACCTCTTTTCACACTATTAGAAATCACAAAAAAGCTGGTGGCGTCTCTATTTATATTAAGAGTTCATTTTCTACAAATAAAATTGTCATTCTATCTCTTAGTAACCTTTACATTGATACAATTACTATAGAAATTAAACTTGATACTAGAAATATTATAATCAGTTCAATTTATAGATCTCCCTCATTGGAAAAAGATTCTTTTGTTTATCTAAATAATTTTATTGAAAAATTCAATGTATATAATGGTAAACATATATTTCTCTGTGGGGACTTTAATATAGACATACTTAAAGCCAATACTATTACAGATTCTTTTTTAAACACATTGCAATTACAAAACCTATTTAAGTCTATAAATCAACCAACACGTATCAGTAATAATAGTTCTACATTGATTGACAATATTTTTTATAATGGAAATTTTTCTTATATTTCATCTGGTATTTTACAATATGAATTTACTGATCACTTGCCAATTTTTATCTTAATGAAATTAAATAAAATACGTTTCAAATGTAAACAAAATGTTCCAATTATAACTCACAATATAAATAACACTAACAATGTTAATAAATTAATGAAAGAACTTAATGAGACAAACTGGACATTTATAAAATCTGAAGATATTAATATTTCTCTTGACCTTTTTATTACACATTTTAGTAAAATTTATGATAAAACATGCCTTAAAAAACATAAATCTAATAATATTTTTCGCAAAAAAGATATTCCTTGGTTTACAAAAAGTTTAAAGAAAGCATGTAGAAAAAAACAAAAGCTGTATATAAAATATATAAATAATAGAAATGATAATAATCTTAGGATATATAAAAAATATAAAAATGATCTCACGAATATTATAAGAAAGTGTAAAAAGGATTTTTATACTAAATCTTTGGATAACAGTAAATCCATTAAAACTACATGGTCAATTATAAATTCATTGATAAATCCTATACAAAAAAAGAATACAAAAATATCAGTACTTGATATACATGGAAAGGAAATAAAAGATGAAACAATAGCAAATAAATTTAATGAACACTTTATACAAGTCGGTAGTAAACTAGCTAAGAACATTTGTTCACCTAATACATCGTTCAACGACTACCTTAAAAATAGTAATTATTATTCATTATTTTTATCTCCAATTACATGTAGTGAGGTCATTAAAACTATTGATAATTTTTCTCCAAAAATATCTAAGGATGAACTTGATATATCTATGAAACTCGTAAAATTAATCTCATCCACTATAGCTGAACCTTTAACATATATTTTTAATCTTTCTTTTTCAACAGGCACTTTTCCAAATTTGTTTAAAAAATCCAAAGTTATTCCCATCTATAAATCAGGTAATAAAAATGACTTTAATAATTATAGACCCATATGTTTGAATATTCAATTCTCGAAAATCTTAGAAAAATTGTTTTTTTCAAGATTACTTTCTTTCTGTGATTTTCATAACATAATTAGTAGTTCACAATTTGGGTTCAGGAAAGGCCTCAGTACCCTCCATGCTATAGAAACCCTTCAAAAAGCTATTATTGATTCTCTGATCTCCAATAAATACTGTGTTGGCCTATTCATTGACTTAAAAAAAGCATTTGACACAGTCAACCATGAAATACTCTTAAAAAAGCTTGACTTTTACGGTATAAGAGGATTACCTCTATCATGGTTATCATCATATCTTAAAGACAGAAGTCAATTTACAAATTATAATAACTGTATGTCTACTACTACTAATATAGATATCGGTGTCCCCCAAGGTTCTATTCTTGGGCCGCTTCTTTTTCTTATATTTATTAATGACATGCCGACCTGCTCTATTAATAATACTTTTATACTATTTGCTGATGACACCAATATTATAATTAGTGATTGTTCAGCCAACAAACTAAAAGTTAAATTACAGCTGACAATTAATGAAATAATGTTATGGGTAAAATCAAATAAGTTGACAATTAACACTGATAAAACTCACTGCATGTCATTTAGAAATGATATAGAATTTGAAATAGAAATTGAAAATAAGCTTCTAGTTCAAGTATCTGAAACAAAGTTCCTTGGACTAATCATTGATAATTCATTGAACTGGAAATATCATTTTCAATTTCTAAAGAATAAATTATTAAAAATATATTGGATCATAAAAAATGTATCTTTTTGCCTTAATGAATCAGCTATGATTAAACTTTATTATGCACTTTTTTATCCCCATTTAATTTATTGTTTAGAAATTTGGGGGCATACATATAAATCTAATATAGACTGTATTTATGTTATACAAAAAAAAGTATTAAAATTAGTTTTTTCTAAACCTATAGATTTTAGTTCAAAAAAATTATTTATTGATCATAAGTTATTAAATATCTTTGATTTGTGTAAATATAAAACACTAATATTTATGCATAGAATATATTATAAAACTTGTAGTCAAAGTATTTATAAACATTATAAAAGAATAACTAAAAAAAAAATTAATACAAGAAGTACTTTTGATTTCATTCAACCTTATAATAAATATAACTATATGAATAATTCTTTAACGTCATATGGACCAAGACTTTGGAATGAATTAAATATTGATAAAAGAAAATTAGTATCTATTTCCCTTTTCAGTAATAATATTTTTAATTATTTTTTAACCTTGTGATTTTTTAATCTACTATTATTTTTCTACTTCAAATTATATTTTAACATTTTTTTAATTTTTAATAAGTTTACTATTTTTAATAAATTTTATCTTTACTCAGACTTTTACATTGATTTCTCCTTTTTATCCATATTTTATACTATAATTACGCTTTTATATAATATTATATACTATTTTTAATACATTTTATCTTTACTCAGACTTTTACATTTTACATTTTTACATTAATTTCTTCTTTTTTCCATATTTTATACTATAACTACTCTTCGACTTATGAAAACTATCTAAATATTTTTTACTTTGTGTAGATAATTTATAAATTTATTTTTGAATATTTGCCAAACATATATTTATTATTCTTTATATTAAATTTTCATATATTTACTCTTCTTAACCTTTCTTGTCTGTTTTTAGTTTTTTAGTCGTTTTAGTTTTCTTAATGTTTATTTTGTTTATTTTTATATATTATATGATGATTTTTGATAATTTTTTCAAGTCCTTCATAAGTACAATTATTTGATCTTATTCATAATTAGATTTAGTGTAAACAGGAAGTCAACTTAGATATAACATTATGTTATATATAGTTTATTCTTTTTTTCAGGAATTTATTATTCCAATTATAATTGTACTTTTTTAGGACTTGTCAAAATAATAAAGGGTAATTGTCTCGATAAGCTCTGCTTCTACAATTACCCGGTTGTTAAAACCAAATCTGATAATAATAATAATAATAATAATATATTATTCAATAATTATATTTAGAATATTAAATATGAACTATTTTTTTGTAATTTTAAACATACATTTAGATACGCGACATTTTGTGTACAATATTTTAATATATAATACATGTTTCTATAATAATACTTTATTTTAATTGTGAAACAGGTTCGGGCGGAAATGAAAATAATTTTAAAAGCTATTATGAATGCCAGTTAAGATGCAAAAAAGATTGAATGTCACAGTTTTAAATAAATAATATAAATTATAGTTTATATGAATTATTTAATAAATACAGCTATATCTTAAGGTATACATTTCTATCTATAGATAACGTAATCATACATAACCATACACAACTCTATTTAGTAGTTACCTACCGCTACTTATATACATATAGTTAATTATTTAATAAGTTTATTAATAATCTATTCCAATTTATTCAATATGTAATTAGTTATGATAATATAACAAAAATATATATATATATATATATATATACATATATATATGTACTAATATAAAATAAATGCCATATTTATTATACGAATATGAATAGCTATATAATAAACTTTACTTTATATTACTTATAAATCGACCCTTTAGTCCCCTTCGATCGTCCGTGAAAAAAATAATAATATAATAATAAATAAATAAATTAGTTCTGACGGAAATCTGTTTCCGATAAAAAGAAGGGAATAGTAATACTTTGATGATATTGCGAGATATAAAGTAATGCATACATAAATTAGAAGTTGATTGGTTTCCAATTGGATGAAGAGAGAAAATAATATGTAAGATTTAGGAATAAATTTTGAAATCTATACATGGCAGGAGATAGCAAATAGATGGGATCGGAATTTATAAAAGCTCAGCATTTAGGTATGTTTTATAAAATTATTGGAAAATGTGCGGAACTTTCTGTTAACGTGGAATAGACTATGCCCAGTAAGTAGCGTTTCGAATGATAATCATCACCAGGATATTAACTGCATGCGGTTCTTTTTTAAGTATATTAGACATATAGTTATGGTTTAAAGAATTTATTTATTTATTTAATAGGGAGCGGATACATATGTTATAGACATGCAAGAATGGTAGTCACATAGAATGGTAGTCACATACGGGATAAGTCACGTGATGATTAGTAACTTGGATATCCATTCACTTTATGCAGATAGTTGTACGTGTTGAAGTTATTGATACTTTGCCATCAGTGATGATTCAACTCATAAAATAACTCGATTTTTGAAAGTATAGGATAGAGATATTATCATGTTATTTAGAGTTAAATGTTGAAAATAACAAGAGGAAGTAGAAACATCGAGGCATACATTTAAATAAAAGAGTAATCCATATATATATATATATATATGTGCTGCACATAATGTGCATATATGCATATATGCATATATATATATAAATGTAATTAAAAGGATTATATATTGATATAAACTATATTTTTATATAAACGAAATACATATATTACACAATACATACATAATACAATACATTACATATATAATATATTACAAAATATATATATATATATTAAATTATTTAATTTATTGATTATAATTATCATTGTTAAATGTATAGTTATTCATTATAATGATAATATGTATACCCTTCCTATAATACACACACATATATATATATAGGGGAAACTATAGTCGGTTATAACCGAATACGGATAGTTCCCGAATTCGGACACTCTCGCTATCTCAGAAACCATAAATCCTACATTATAATATTTAATGAATAAAATTGTTATAAATATATAAATAGTCTAAAAAGTATTTTTTATTATTTAATTATTCAAAATATTGCTGATATATCCAATAAACTGATTTTTTTATTACGTTTTTAAATGTATGAAATCAAATTTCAACTTAAAACCTTTTCAAGAATATATAAATGTATCGATATAACAGTATATTATTAAAACATAAAGCATTCTAAAATTATATATATATAATTTATATATTTGTTATCAAATATTCATTAAGTTATAAGCATATATCTAGATTTCATATAAGTCCCTAATATGGACACTCTATATGTCTTACGGATACCATATAACCAATCAGCGCGCAGCGTATGAATTTTATTGATTTTCATTAAAATCGCGTGCGTAATAATATTAATACCACAAATAAAGCAACATTTTAAATTTTATTATTTAGATACTTAAATTGTATTATTAATTAAAAAAATAATAAAAAATAAATTATTAACTAATTAAATTAGAATAAATTGTTCATACAATTAATTATAAATAATGTAATTGAAATTTGTCTGATTGATGTATCAATAATATATAGTTTATCTAGTATATATATAGGGTGTCCGACGGATACTGTCCGTATTATAACGCCGTTATTTATGGAATTAAAAAATTAAATAAAATTTTAAAATCACAATAATATCTATAACCATATAATATTAATATATTGTAATTTTTTAATAAAAATAATGAGTCATAAAATGTTAAGACTATTTATTGTTAAAGTGTCCGTATTAGGTTACTTTCGCTATATATATATATATATATATATATATGATAAATATTAAGTAATATGTTACATACTAATATGATGATGGTTATATATGGTTTATTTAATAATACAAATAGTGTAATTTAGTCCCCTTCGTGCGGGAAAATAACACAATAATAGATAAATAACACTGTTTTTATTGAAATCTGTTTCTGATAAAAAGAAGGGAAAGTAATAATTTGATGATATAGCGAGTTATAAAGTAATGAATACATAACTTTGATGGATCAGAATTGATAAAAAGCTCATTAGGTATGTTTTGTAAGGGTATCGGTAAAGGTGCGGCACATTCGGGTAGCGTGGATAAGGCCACACGGTTCTTCTTTCAAGTAGATTACAGATATGGTTATAGTTTAACAAATATATCGCTTTACGGAATAGGGAGCGAATACGGGGTATACGGCTGAGGGAGAATGGTAGCCACATATCGGATGAGTCATGATCATATGTAACATATATATATATACAGTTTCAGTATACAGATAATTGTGCGTGTTCAGGTGACTCATACTTTATTATCAGTTATGACTCATCAGTGATGAGTCATCACTGATAAAAATACTTCGATTTTTGAAAGTATAGGATAGAGATATAATCACGGTTCAGTTAAATGTTGACAATAATAAGAGGAAGTAAAAACATTGAGGCATACCTTTAAATAAAAAAGTAATCCACATATTCATATATATATATAAATGTATATATAATGATTATATATTGATATAAATTATACTTTAATATAAAAGAAATACACATATTAAATAATACATGCCGTGCATAATACATTAGATATATAATATATTACAAAATATATATATTTTTTATATTATTTAATGTATTCTAATTTTCGAATATATTTAACTATACCTTATAAATAGAGTATATATGATGTATCATATATACTATATATTATATATTTAAGTGTATTTACAAATTAAAATTAAAAATTTTAATTTTTTAATTCGCCTCAAATATTCAATAGGTTGCAATTTTTAATAACATTAGATACCAGTAATCTCGTACGACTTATTAAATTAAATTTATTTCATGTATACAGTTCTTATAACAATATATATTATACTTAATAATATTTAATAAGTTATTATAAATTAAATTTAATAAGTCGTACGAAATTACTTCGTACGAGATTACTGGCTACCAGATTCATGAATCTGCATACAATTTAAAAGTTTTATTACAATTTATTTTATTAAAGGTACATTAAACGTCAATCGTATTCATATATATTGGTAAGTTATCCATAGATATTATATTTTATTATAATATTTAATATATTGTATAATGAAGTGAATCTATATTGATAACGTAATTATTTCGTATTATTTATTTAAATCCTAATCAAGTGTCATTTCCATGGCTATGACATAAAACAGCCGTAAATTGTAAAACAACCTAAAACAGCCAACATTTAAAATGATAAATTAAATAATATTTTTGTAAAAATATTATTACCTACAAATACTCACAATATTATTAATAAATTTAATATTATTAAAGTTACTAATTTAGTAGCAGATATATTTAAATACTATATTATTAATACTATATCCACTTCCTGTTTACATGTATCAACAACAACATTATTATTTTATTATAATTAGTTATCTGGACAATCTACTTGATAAGATAAGTTATCGTGCTTACTAAATTAGATAATAATATGTATGAATATATGATATATACTATATATTATATGGTCACATTATAATATTTAATTATTCTATAGTTATTTAGTCATTTTATATACACTTTACTATTTATATTTTCATATTTCTATTTTTATTTTTAAATTCATAAATATCATTGAATTACAATCACTGAAATAAATATAGGGCTGTTTATATTATATTTCTATTCCTCCATTTCCAAGAATTCAACATATTACCATTAATTATAATTCCTAGAATTCAATACATATTTTATTGTACATCACTAAAGTAAATATATATGCATTATATATATTTATATATATAGTTATATATTACATTATACTTAGTGTACAATTGAATAATTAGCATTTACTATTGAATTTCTATACCTATATATGATTATTTAGATATTATAACTTATAATAAGTAGTGTATTAAATTTCTCAATATTATTCTATTTAATATATTTCAAAATGGCCGATAGTAATATATGTATTGAGGTGTGTAGTAATGTATAGGATATCAAACTATAGTTTTGTTACATGTTCATCTTATTCATCGAACTCCAATATTGTATGTTTGCATGATGCTAAATCCATAACAAATAAGTTCCCCAATGGAAATGTTGTACCAAAATATGTATGTGATATTTTATGTTCTCCATCTTTTTTGTTCAGATGTAATGCATGCATTAATGCATTGCCTCTCTCATCACAAGTTGATATACACAGTACTAATAATAACGTACCAATATGTAACACATTAGTTACAGAACTTGAAACGAATCGTACTCTAGTAACAAAAATTGATGTTCAATTGAATGCAACTAATTCAAAGTCGGCTACATTACATACTATGGTATTTGACAACGCAAAAGCCAAATCAACATATGCTGATATTACTTCTCAAAATAATCAGTTAGATCTATTTCTTAAGAAATAACGGTAATATTAAATGTGTATTTAATAATCATACACTAAATTATGAGTTGAGAACTCTCTCTTTAAATGATGTGAGAATTGTAATTGAATGGAATTTTATTATAGTGTATTAGTGATTATAATAAATGGAAATTATTACTTGCTAATAATAATAAAAGTTCTAATAATTCCTCTACTAGTTAAAATATTGTTATCAATAATAATTGACTAGATTATTTTATAAAAGTATTCTACTCTAACTCAAGAAGTCTCAGTAATAAATTACCAACATTATTATCCATGATTCAAAGTCATGACTATGATATTATCATATTTACTGAAACTTGGCTTAATGATGAAATAATGGATGGTAGGTTTATCCTATGTTATTAAATAACACTTATTATAATTTGTTTAGATTAGATAGAATAACAAAAACACATGATGGTGGTATTTTAATATATATAAATAGTTTATTCTCGGCACATACTCTACAATTTATTGACAACTTTGAATTGATTAATCTTCTTGTGTTTGACTATACAATTATTGTTATTTATTGATCACACTCTATGTCATATAACGATACAGTTAAATTATTTGACCTAATTTCTAAATTAACTGATACAATTAAAACATGCATTATTTATGGAGATTTAAACTTGCCAGGTATTGACTGGAGCAATGGTTCTGCTATAATAATATTGTTATTGTTATTGTTATTGTTATTTTAATTTGGTGGATTCCTTAGATGAAGTTTTCACTTATAACCATATATGGATTTAATGTCCATTCGAAGCCGCTCTCATGTTAAGGCATCTATGGTTTTAACGAGAGCTGATCATTTATTTATACACAATTATATAAGATCACTTCTAAATAAATATTTTAATGCCCATTTTATAAAATTAATTAATGGTCCGGACGAGGCTCGAACCCGTGTCCTACTAGTATGTTTATAGTTTTTAACAAAATCATGCTCTAACACAGTCAATTTTCTAACACGCAAATCGAAATAAAACTCCATCAATGTTACATCCCGTAAATCAATAGTCGGTTTCCGTGACGCATTAAAACCTATAGGTTTGTCGAAAACCTACGTCGTTGATTTCATCTCGTTTTTAAAATATACTCAAATTATTATTATTCATATATCTTTATTTTTATTTCATGTTTTCTTATAAATAGGGTGATAATCCCCTATTATAATTGTCAGTATACATTCTGCTGTCACTAGAATATTCCTATGACTTGGAATTGGTCGCCCCTTACCAGTAAGTTGAGTCGTCGCAGATCAAAAATCAGCTGAGTTACATCATCTATAATGCATACTAATTCATAACTAATCCTGTACTCTTATGTTAATATTATATATATTGTTATATTATTTAACTTATGGCTTGTGTAAACCATCATTCTTTTTTTCATTTATTATTTATCATTAAATTAATGTTTCATTTCATTTTGTGTGTCAACATTCAATAAACTATATATCTATCTATCTATCTATATTAAATATAAAATTATCTCATTTTAACTTTATTTAAATCTTAATAAAGTGTTATTTCCTTGGTATTGGCCTAAAACAGTTGTAACTCGTATATTTATATGCGTATATAGTCGCAATTAATATACCTATTATCACACTATATATCATTGCACAACTCTACGTAATTTTAAAATATATCTTCATAAATAATCAAATATATATATATATATATATCATATTTACATGGATCTCGATAACATATTGGTCGAAAGTTCACAAAATGACCAACGTGAATCCGAGTTGCTCATAGTTCTGACGAGACTGTTATATACACAATGTAGAAGATTAGGTCGCCGCTCTATAGTTCAAACAGTTGATCAACGTCATATTCACAATTACAGGCGCAAAAAAAGAAATCGAGAGAGAACAAAAACAGACGGGTCTGTACATTATTTATTGTGCTCAAACCTGTGAGGGAGATTTAATTTCCCGTTTTAGATTAAATTTACATGAATATATAAATTATATATTATTTTAAAATTTTTATTTTTCACTAATACTGATTTACTAAACAGATTGAAATATTCGAGATATTTCAATGTCTTACCGTTCGGGTGATATCGTAAATCAACAATATATGGGCGCCATGGATAAGATTTGTCGTATTTATGGGGCTATTCTATAATCCAACGGCTTGTTGTAATAATGGTAAAGTTTGTGTTAACAAGTTTCCTGAATTACCATAAGAACTATTGGAAATTATCAATTCAGACGAAAACTTGATGACAAAAATTCTTGCATATAGGTAACGCCTAATAGCGTAACGTCCATGACCGCACTGCCCATTAATATCATTACAATGCCCCCGGAGCTTCAATCAAAATACGAGGAGAAATGCGTCACAATGTTGGACCGATAACTGCTGCTGCCGACGGAACAGATGCTCGTTGCATGCAGATATATTTCACGGTAAATCGATCGTATCAGATACAACGAAGAATGAAGCTATTCAACCATGGATTATGCCCGAATACAATCGATATACCGATGAGATACTTACGACGGGTAAATCATGTATATTCTAACATACTGGACCAGGAACCAGAATTCAATTTAACAATTGTGGATGATTTGTGTCCTCCAGGTGAACACCGAGGACAGATTTAACGCTCCAACAAATACCGATGAAATTGCAGTAATATATGTTATACAGACAATTGTCCTTAAGGTCCTTGACCTTAATCTTAACCTTAACCTTGTACTTGACCTTAAGGTACGATTTCGTGATCTGATTTTAAATTTAAAATCTGGAGGTGATCATACATTTTCCGAACTTAATTCTTGTGTTGATAGCTTAGTGTATCCATTATGTCTTCCATATGGGTCATCTACTGATAGTCGAGATTATAAAAGAAGCCCCAGTATAACAATGGGACAATATTATCGCTGTCGAAGTCGAGCTCGAACTGGCAATAGAGTTATACTATTATTATATTTATTATGTATATTATATTAATTTCTCAATATTTGTTTTTTATAACATAATTGATTTAAATCAAATAAATATTATTTTCTTATTTCTAAAATACACCTAGATCATGCACTTTTCTAATAATAACTCACAATTCTCAACCATCCGCACATACACAGGGTCAAAACGGCTAGTATATATATTTCATTTACGAATATATGATATACTCTATTTATAAGTTATAGTTAAGTATATCAGAAATTTGAATAATATACACTATACTCTGTATGAATGTAAGGAATAATTGCATAAGTCATACATATAGAGATACCAATCTTATATTCTGACATTATAGATGTCCATTGTTATAATGTATAGTTATTTATTATAATTATAATAAGTAGATATACCTATATAATAATTAACATATACCCTTCCTATAATATATATATATAGGTAACATTACATTTGGTGTTTACAGCCTGCTAGACCTGGGTGCCAAGTCAATATAGAAGGAAACATTACATATATCGGGATATAATACCGATAGTAAATGTACGATATAGAAATTATATATATAAGCATTGTATACAATAAGTTTAACATGATATTTATATATATATATATATTGAATATAATACAAATAGCGGATACAAATGGACCCCTCAAGAAGTCATAGACGTATACATGTTATCAATAACTACGAGGGGCCCCGGACAATACAATATAAGTAGTACAATGTTTCTGTTTTTTATTTATCTTATATTTTTTGATTTGTTGTTTATTAAGTTTTTGATAATCACAATAGAAAAACAAGAACCGCCTGGAGTCGAACTCATGACCTCTCGCTTACTCGCTGTAGGTTGATTAACTGGACCGATATACCACAGACAAAGGTGTTCGTGGGATTGTTCGCGCGTGTACGTGTGCATGTTAATATTTTAATATATTAATTCAATAACTTGTTTTTAAATATAAATCTAGAGCTGAATATATGTGTTGTTACAATGATATATTTAAACATTGGTGACGTCACTGATGCATAGGCGATATATATATATATATATATATATATATATAGTATGTAGTTGGTGTGTCTATATCATACTAGTTATGTATAGGCATAAGGCGTATGCCTATATATAAGAGCGTCAATGATTATTTACTTTATTAAGGGACTGCTTATATACAGCGGCGGTTCTCTATATATAACCAGCCGTCTGCAAGTGGGGAGGTCATGCGAGACCGCCACGCAGGAATATCTCTATTACTAACTCGAATGAGGTATGGTTCGAGTCGAGAACGTCTTCTCTAACCTCCGTAGTATGCGTTCCGTGGAGTAGCTGCAACATGGTATGCTCATCCGGCGATGTATATTTACTATAGTACTATAGTACTATAGTACTATAGGCTATAGGCTATAGGCTATAGGCTATAGGCTATAGGCTATAGCATAGTAAAAGTAGCCCAAACATATACGTGTTTCTTTAGCCCTTTAACGTTGAAGTTGAAACGTGTACCTCGTGATCTCGCGTGCTGTTTCTTAGCCTGACTGTATAGGTGTGGTGTTGGACGTGATCTACGTATGTGGCGCTGAAGGTGTTCCTGAATGATAGCGTTTGTGTTAACTTTGTATTGGATACCGTCAACCTCTCATATTCTTCTCTAAAGTTCGGGCCAAGACATAATTTCAAAGGTTCGTCTTAGAACAATACTATATATATATATAGTATTATTACTATTACTATTATTACTATAGTCAAACCATAGACAAATTTACATGATATATATATATATATCTCTTTAACTGCCTGTGTGGCTCAGTGGCTAAGGCGTCAGACACACAAATAGTATACTGTTTGTCCTATATGACAAAGGTTCGAGCCTCGACCGATCATTAATTAATTTTATAAAATGGGTCTTAAATATTATTTAGAAATGATCTAATATAATTGTATATAAATAAATGATCGGCTTTCGTTAAAACCATGGATGCCTTAACATGATAGTGTCTTCGAAGGGACATTAGAGCCATATATGGTTATAAGTGAAAACTTCATCTAAGTTTCTGGATGGGATGCATCACTTTCATGAAAGGACTCCACCATATAAAAATAACAATGACAATAACAATAAATATAATGTAAATTATTGTCATTATATTTAATAATCAAAAGAATTTAATCAGATGATAAATGAGTTAAATAGAGAATTGTTATACATAACTTAAACTAGCGACAGATAACGGACGCTGGGACAACGGGAAGATGAGGCCAGTGTATTTATGACTAGTGACTCTACTAGATAACGAAAGCTGGGACCAATGAGATAAGAGTGATGGAATACATTCCTGAACTGTCTTCACCAAGGGGCGTAACAATATAAGACACGCCCCTTTCTCTATATAATAATTTCACCCAGAGGTGGTCTTCAGTCCTTTTACTTAACATTGTCACACTCGCTGAACGACATCTAAAGTAAAGGCATACTGATATAACAAGATATACATGGTTAATAGTTCTCACTCTTCAACATCATCTGAAATTAGTACTAAAACCACGTACCGTAAGTTGACCCACTATTATATATTAATTGTGTACTATTCAACACTTATATATCAATTTGTTGTTTCCTATTAAACTTAATTAACTTAATAGAAAACAGCCATTTTGTTTATAATAGTGACTCATATAAAATCTCGCATTAAGAAATGTGTTCATTCATACAAATAGCCTATACTCTGTTGAAAACTAGATCAAATTCTTCTCGTGAATTATTCTTGATTATTGTTCCAATTGAGTAGATACTTATGTTGAGGGTTTTAGTCGCATTATAATATATAAATTACAATATATATATATATATATATATATATATATATATATATATTGTATTAAATATAATTCTAAATTATTATCCATTTTATAATTATAATAAATTATATTATTATAATAATTATAATAATTATATAATTTAAACTGATATTATAGACTTAACTCGATATTATAATTACAATATTATAAATTATTAAGTTAATATAAATCTAATTAAAAAATACAAAATAATAGATATACGTTATATATATACATGACAAATATATTTGAAAATTGCATTATTAGTAGATACAAAATATTATTCTTTTTATTTATATAATTTAGTCTATTTAATTTTGTATTTATCTATACATTGATCTTTCTAATATATATATATATATATATATATATATATATATATATATATATATATACATATATATATCATGTATGTATGATATTATGTATTAAGTAAATATAATATAAATATATTATATTACATATACCCTATTGTTATGATATATACTAATATATAGGGGAAAGTCCCTGATTACCGACCCTCTCCTAATACCGACCACCATTCGTATCTCATTAACCATAAGAGATATCAAAAAATAATATATACATGAACTATTAGTAATTTAATAGTAAATATGAAGTATTTCAAATATTTGAAATAAATCAAGTATTTTGTTTAAAAAAATACTCAATCCTACAATTGTTATATGATAAAATGTAATTTTCTGTTTTTACTTTTTAAATATTTGAATAATAACTTTTTTTAATCATTGTAAATAATTTATTAATTAAAATAAAACTTAATACTGCACATATTATTGTAGATCAATAACATGTTTATAACAATTATACAAATAATTTAATTTTATATAACTAATAACCAATATATCTTAATTATAGTAACCCATATAATTTTCCTATTACCGACACCCTAAATTACTCTAATACCGACCCCATGTGATTTATAATATCAAATCAAAATAGATCCGTATTTTACTTTAAATTATGTTATAAGTTGTTTGTGTATCATTAATATAGATTTAGGATTCATTATTCCAGTTGATTATATACATATTGATTAATAAATAAATATTAAATAATAATATACACTATTTTAATATAATTACTATAAAGTTTAAATTTAAATTAAATATTACTATTAAAACATAAATTCAATAATAAATAAATTGTGTGCAAATAATTAATTACATTTATGTATATCTACAATTTGTATTGGATATTATAATACTACAATTATTTATACCACGATTATTTTAGGGTGTCGGTAATAGGAGTAGGGGTCGGTATTAAGCACATGTATCCGATTACCGACTCCCCTGTTTATTCTTATCAATATAATTATATCAAACATTTAAAATAGCCACATTATTCATTACCATAATATTACCCTACTTACAAAATTTCAAATAAATATATTTAATATTGAATAAGTTATTACAAATAATCATGTAGGGGTCGGTAAACGGAGACTTTCCCCTATCAATCTATATTAATTTATTAAATATAGTATTACTATAAATATTTATATTTAATGATGACATACACGTATCGAATGTTACTATATAGTGTGTCCTAGATTACTAAGAACTTCGTATCGTATAATATAACATAACAACATATGCATATTTACCTAGTTAATAATTAAACATATGTGTTAATATTAATATATTAGTAAATATTAATCATACATTGAATGCCCTAATAAGAGAACGACATCAATTAATATTCAATACATTTGGTTATAAGTAACAATTGTATTTAACTTCCTGCAGTGGTTATGAAACGACTCCAACGAAATACAAAATAACAATACCAATAAGTGAATATGTCAGTGACTCTTGATTATAATAAATATATTGTAGTTGTTAACATTGGTTATTGAAACATCATGATAAATAAACTAAGAATAAAGAGTAACTAATAATTCAGAATGTAATGCTGAGAGCTGAAGTTTTCATTAGAGATGAGTCTACTTATGGGAGGCAGGTATAATATGGTAATATACCGCGTAGAGAGCTTTGTGTAATGTTTAGATGTATATAGTTATATAAGAGCGACATGCCTATGCTATATATAGCATACATATATCTGGAAATATTTGAATTCATTGCAATTTATATGAATAAACATAATATACTAATAACTATAAGCATTGTTTATGCTTTAAAAACAAACATAATATTGTATACTTTCAACTATACACAACTATATATATAATTACGTCACAGTTTTACAGACATGTGTTATTCGAGAGTGATATGGATCTCAATAGTGATGTGTATTCTGTTACAGCAAGTTACATCATGTTAGTCGCACCGCACCACGTTAAACGTTATATATATAGAATTGCCCAGTTACTTATACTTAAATCTGATAATATATATATATATATATATATATATATACTTAATAAAGTACCGATTATATATTCTATCGTTCGAAATGTAAACTTTATACGATATATTATAATATAAACTAACAATAACAGCAGGGGAGGGAATGGGGTAGTGGCCGAGAAGGGGGTAGTGGCCGAGAAGGTGATAGTGGCCGAGAAGGGGGTAGTGGCTGAGAAGGGGGTAGTGGCGAGGAGGGGGTAGTGGCCAAGAAGGGGGTAGTGGCCGAGGAGGGAGTATTGACCGTTTTAATTAACGCTTACATGGTGCTTGATAGGATAACAAGTTCTATATACAATATTTAGATAATCCAAATATCTATAATATATAGTACATTTTTTTTAAAATAAGTAATTACTCTAATTTATTATATAATCATTTTTTGTCAAATTTTGACAAAAAAACATGATTATATATATATGTATGCTTATTTATATGTAAGAGTATGTGTATATATATATAATTAAATCATTGAATCAAATAAGGTACGTATGCATCGTAAATATAATGATTTAATATTACATAATTAACAAAATATAAATCGAATATATTACGAGACACCTATCGCATTTTCTGGTACTAGCGGCCACTACTAGAGCCTTGCCTTATTTTAGTGCTTTTTGTAATGCCTAATCAAACGTTTATATTATTAGAATAAACACTTTATATATAAAAGTGAAATCACAGTATTCTATATAGAACTATATGATTTCTAGTTAATTAAAAAAAATAAGAGCCTACAATTCAGTATTTATCGATATATTAGAAATCTTCTGAGGCATATTAATTATCGGCCACTACCCCCTTCCCTCCCCTACATTTATTTAACTGTAAATGAATATTACATATTATTTGTGTGTATATATATAACGTGATACCATGTAGGTAATAAGAAGGGACCCTCGTGCGGATGCTCGGGTCCCGGTAACCCTTGCAGACTTGCGCCGATTGACCTCTGCGACCTGCCTCTCCAAATAGGCAACGGTCAGCAATCTATACCCCGATGGTACAATGAAGGAAACGAGAATTGCCAGCGGTTCACGTATACGGGTACGCTGCAGTATACGCGCGTGTGTGCGTATGTGTGTGCTCGTATAGGTGTGTTATACCAGTATACCAGTATACCTATCCATAGGTGCTTTAATCAGTATATAATGCTTTTAATATATACGTATGTATGCGCGTGCGTAGCGAAGGTATGCTATATATGAATTCTCTATATATAATGCCGTAGTATACTATAGTATACTATAGTCTATAGGCTAGGTAGGTTGATAGGCACTTACGTTAGCGGATGTTTTAACTGCTATCGTACATCGGTTCGTTTAGATAGCGATCTTCATTTCATACCTAAATATATAATATCATATCTATATAATTAATTATTATTCTATAGGGTGTTTATTTATTATTGTTATTTTAAATAATATACATATATGTATTGAGTTTATAAACTAGAATAACTAATTATCCATAACTATAGATATGTTAACAGTGTTAGTTGACAGTATACTATTTAGGAGGGAGTTGCTAGACTTTAGCCACGCTGTACTAAACATATTATACATCTGCATAATTATATTAAACATCATATTAGGTATTATAATGCATTTGTATTTAACTTGTTCTGCCTCGCTACTATAGAAACGCTTCTTAGGGGCGTGTTTACACTGTCAATCAAATAAATAGTCACGGATTCTAATATGCGACTATGTTATCATCATTGATTAGAATATACGACCACTGTGTCATTGCGACGTATACTTCTATAGAAGTTCAACAAAATGTACAACGATATCTCTTCATATTAGGATATAGATATGTAACGTGAAAACACGCCCCTTATTGACTAAAGTCTAAATATAGATAACACGTCACCCCTATTCTTCTTATCTCCTTGTCGAAGATCATCGACGTAGTTTGAACGAAAGTTAGTGAGCTTAATCGCTACTTCCTTTACAACTCGCACATGGTTACTGTTAACTTTCCCTTCTCCTCTTCCTATTTCCTCTATCATGTTATTATTTCCCTTATCGTTGTCAACATTAATCGTCAACGGGTACAGAAATAGGATCGTATATATATATATATATATATATATATATATATATTAGTTTATATTAGTAATTGTTGAATATGATAATGGTACTAATGTGTATTGCAGTATGTACATAATGAATGATTTGTCCACTGCTTATGCAAACATATTAAAATATGAAAACAAATAAATCATTCATTTATAAACTACGGCTATACTTTGCAATAATATTATAGTTTTATAATATGTTTCGTTTACAATATTTTATATTTTATATATACAGTATATAACTTACGAGTATTATGCATATATATATATATATATATATATATATATATATATATATATATATATGACCTAGGTCATAAGTAAGCTTACTTATTTGTGATATATAGACTTATATTTACAGACAAAACATATATTTTAAAATAAATAATTAATTAAACTTATATAAACAAATATTTAAATATAGATTTCTATGTATTATAATACTTATTATATTATATAATATACAATAAATTATATTATATTATATTATATTAATATTATATTATATACCCCTTTCCCTTCCTCTTCTTATTTCCCTTCTCCTATTCTTATGTCCCTTATTATAGTCGATATTAATCGCAAACGGGTACAGAAATAGGATCGTATATATATATATATATATATATATATGTGTCCGCTTATGATAACACGACATGTATCATATGTTATCGTTAGGTAGTAGATGAGTCATATAGGTTTATTCGATATCGTTTATATCAGTATTTCTTGCATACGATCGTGGTACCAATGTGTATTGCATTATGTACATAATAACGGATTTATCCACTGCTTATTAAAACGTATACAAAGATAACAACATATATCACTAATTGAATATATCCAATCATAAACTACGCCACCTATTTACAATTGCAGTCACACGAAATTAACAAATATACAGAAATAATAATTAATTATTAAATAACGTCAGAAATTAGATTTCATAAGACATTTTTTTTTTTACAATTTACAACAAAATATATATTTTTTATTATTTATAAAATGTGCAAATATTCGAACAATATTTCGACGTATTATATAATATATAAATGCATCATACGTATTATCCAGAATACACACACCCACACTATAACAAATATACACACACAGTGTATATGTACTATTATGTCCCCGATCTATATGTATAATTACATAATAGATACAATCATATATAATTTAACCTCGCATTATTTTACTTATTTCTCGGTTCGTTTGTCGATATATTTGACTTCTTTGATAGTAGCATTACAATATAAATAAATAAAGACTTAATAACATTTAATATATCATGATATTAATCATTATTAATATTGTATATTATTAATAAATATATTAAATATTATTAAATATCCATTTGTTAAAATAAACAAATATTTAAATATATCTCTCTATTTATTATAGTAAGTATTATATTATAATATAAAATACATTATATTATATTATATTATATTATATTAATAGTATATTATATATATGTAATATAACTAAATATAAATTCTAAAATTCGTGAAGTACGTTCACGATCCTTATTTAACGAAACCCTCTTCTTACACCTCACTCGAGTCGGTTGCAGTATTTTACACACACACACATATATATATATTAGACAGCAACTTACCGATACAACTGATACTACTGGACTTATCTGCCGCTTTTGACACTATCGACTTTGACATTTTAATAGAAAGACTTAGATCTATCGGTATAGGGAAGGTACCTATCAAATGGTTTTCAAATTTTATCCGGGGTCGGAGTTTTTCTATTAAAATAAACGAAACATTATCACAACCTTATGCTATTAAATATGGAGTCCCACAGGGTTCCACACTTTCTCCCATACTATTTTCCATTTATTTACTTCCACTCAACAAACTACTGACTAACTTCCCACACGTGAACTATAATCTTTACGCTGACGACATAGAATTACACGCCCAATTCATTCACTCAATTAACTTACAATCATGTTTAACCTCACTGCAAATTTGGCTTACAAAAAATAATTTGTTACTAAATCCAACAAAAACTGAACTAATCAACTTTATAACCAATTCCACGATCAATACTACAGTTCCACTAATAAATATAAATAACATAAATATAATACCGACTGAAAATACAAAATACTTAGGTTTCCACTTTACTAACAAACTCGACTTTACTAAAAATATCAGTAAAATGAAACAAACTTCTTCCTTTCATATATATAATTTAAAAAAACTAAGACCATACTTAACCAAACATACAGCTATAATTCTATCAAATTCACTGATAATGTCTAGATTTCTATACTGTAACTCTTTACTAGCCGGAGAAAACAAAACAGTTACTAAAAATATTGACCGATTAGTAAATAGAACTACTAGAATTATTTTTAATCTAAAAAACACAGATTACACTACTAGCATTACGAACTTACGGAAATCACTAAACTGGCTACCTACAATTGACAACATCAACATTAAACTACTAACTATACTTTACAAAACTACAAAAATAACTCAACCTCATAATTTACATACTTTACTTCACAAACAAACCACTAACAGACAACTGAGACAAACATATAGACTTGACATACCGACTAGACGACTACGAAAGTACGGTAACAAACGATTTAGCTGGAGAGGTGCAACTCTCTGGAATAAACTTCCCCAATCCATACGCAAAGAAGATATCTCAATCACCACTTTCAAATATAAACTCAAGGAGCTATACAAACGTTCCCCACTAAAATACCACATATCTAACCCTCTTTGAAATGTAATCGTGTTATTATATTATTATTAAATTATTATATTTAAGAATGTTATTTTATTTTATTATATTATTTTTACGGATGATCGTTAAATCACGAAACCCACACCTGTAAACTGTTCGACAAACAGTAAAACACATTGTAGAATATTATATTAATCTTTGTGTATAAATAAATACTATTACTACTACTACTACATATATATTCAATAATTATTTTTCTAATATTAAATATGAACTATGTTTTTATAATTTTAAAGATAAATCTATAACGTGAGATTTTATATATAATAAATAATAACAAATATTTTAAATTTCTAAAATATATTTTAATATATAATAATTTTTTTTATAATAATACTTTATTTCTAATTGTAAAGGTAGATACGGAAATGGAAATAATTTTGCAAGCTACGCTGATTGCAAGAAAAGATGCCCTTAATGTGATCGAATGATAACATTTTAAATAAAGAACAGAAATTATATTTATATACATTATTTAATAAATACACCTACCTTAATATCTAAGTTCTCATTCTCATATATACCAACCATGTTACTTATTTAGTAGTTATCGTAACTTATATAAATATAGTTATTTATTTAAGAAGTTTATTAATAATCTATTCCAATTTTTCTAATATGCAATTAGTTATAATATAATAAAATAAATATATATATATATATATATATATAATATAAATACCATAATTATTATACGAATATGAATATCTATAGATATATAATAACCTTTCCTTAATATTAATTGTAAATCGATTTATTTATGTAATACATAATAATATATGTGATAAATACTTATTTATAGTATACATATGATGATGATATATGCTTTATTTAATAATACAAATAGTGTCATTTAGTCCCCTTCTCTCGTGCGGGAAAATAATAATATAATAATAGATAAATAACACTGTTGGTGGAAATCTGTTTCCGATAAAAAGAACTGTATAGTAATACTTTGTATTTATCGTTACTATGATATAGTAACGAATATAGACATTATAAGTCGATTGTTTTATAGAGTGGAATAGAGAAAAGAATATGTAACATTTATGAATACTTTACGAAAGCTATCTATGGCAGGAGGTAGCGATTATATGGGATCCGAATATAAAAGTTCAAACATTTAGGTATGTTTTGTAAGGGTACCGGGAAAGTTGCGGACCATTCTAGTAGCGTAGATAAGATTTCTAGTCAGATTCTTCTTTGAAGTAGATTAGAGATATGATTATTGTTTAAAGAATGTATTAAATTATTTAATTTCGGAATATAGAGCGAATACAGAGTTTACAGCAAGGAAGAATGATAGCCACATACGGGATGAGTCATAATATAGTGTAATATATATATATATATATATATATATATATACATTCGCTTTATACCGATAAGTGTACGTGTTGAAGTAATTCATACTTTATCATCACATAAAACACCTAGATTTTTGAAAGTATAGGATAGAGATATATTCATATTATGTATAGCTGAAATTAGAAAATAAGAAGTGTAAGTAGAAACATTTAGGTATACGTTTAAATAAAATCGAAATCTATATATGCATATATATATATATATATATATATATATATATATAAATATAATACTTACCTTACCTTACCTTGTCAGGTCGAGCTTGCTCGGCAGTTCATTACAGTATGATATATAGATCATCTATATATATATATATATATATATATATATATATATATATATATATATATATATATATATATATATATATATATATATATATATATATATATATAATTAACGGTATAAATAGTTTTCAGCAAATAATATAATAGAATATTGGGTTAAAAGTATAATAATTGTAGTCGTAAATTGATCGATTTTGGGTGCTGCTACGACCAAAGTACAATATAACAATTCGTTGCTTTTGGGTGCAAATTGTCATCAAATCGAGCAATTAATTCGGAATTTTTAGGCATTGTGCGACGCAAAAGAGATTTATATATTGTTTGCTGGGTATATTTAACATCAATATAAGTTGCAAATATATTAATACTAGTAATTTACTACTAATATGTTTACTAGTATATATATATATATATATATATATATATATATATATATATATATATTTTATTTTACTAAACTTTTATTTAAATAAATATTATTTATTTATTAATATATATTTTATATTATAAGAATATTATATCACTTAATCATTTCATAATATAATTTTAATATACTTTTAATGTCAATATAATAGCAGCATAATTATGTATATTTATATACTTTTAATGGCAATATAATAGTAGAATAATATAATTTTAATGGAAACATAATAACAGCATAACTTAAAATGGCAACATAACAACATAATATTATACAATGAATAGATACATAATAGCAGCATAATAGATTTTTAATGGCAGCATAATATCAGCATAACATACCTTTAATGTCAACATAATAGCAGCATAATAGACTTTATAATAAAAATATAATAGCATCATAATATCCTTTGAATGGCAACATAATAGCAGCATAATAGCAGAAAAAAATCTTTATAATAGTCGCATAATAGCACAATGTAAACATTTGAGGCTATTATTTTATGCTATTATGCTGATATTATTGTGATGTTACTGTTAGCTGGGAAGGTGACAGTACGATATAATGTAACGTGGCAGTACAGTGTGCTGAAAGTACAAATATAATAGAAAATGACAGTACATTGTGCTGGAAGGTGAACGTATTATATGATGCAACGAGACAGTACGATATGATGTAAAGTTACAGTATACTGTGCGATGAATGTACAATAGTATAGAACATTACAGTACGTTGTGCTGGATGGTGACAGTACGATAGTATGTAACGTGAGAGTACGGTGTGCTAATAGTAAAAGATAGATCATATATGATATATGATCGACTATAGTCGAAAACGATACCAAGATTGATGACCGAATCGTAACGTGAAATAAGAATGTTATAAGGCAGAGAATGATGGGGAGTTCGTAAGTATATTGAGGAGGGCTGTTTGTGAGGTATTTAATAGAATATTGTAATGGCAAGTTCAAACAATTTATATTATTTTTCTATTTTATTCATTGTATTGTATGCAAACAGGAATTCATCTAATATTTTATAATATTTTATTTATATAGTTTATTTGGACTTGCTTTAAAATTAAGGGTAATTGTCTCGATAAGCTTTAGCTTCTACAAAGACCCTGGTGTAAACCTAAATCTGATAATAATAATAATTGTTGGAGAGAAGCCAGTATTTAATAGAGGAGGTGCAGTGTACATATAATTAGTTACGATTTATCTGGAGTGGATATAGGGAGGAAGGAGTGAAGTTTGATATCGTCACCATACATGTGATAGAAAATGCCAGGAAATCGGAATATAATATACCTTATAGGTGCTATATATGGAGAATAGAAGTGGGCCTATAGGCATATAGGACATAACCTTATAGGACATAACCTTATAGGATACCATATAGTAGAGGGCGGGGGTCAGAAGAGAAATCACATACTTTAACAGAGGATGATCTGTTGAGGATGTATGAGTTAAGCCTTTTAGGGCACTGTAATGGTTTACCATACTATTTAATATATATATATATATATATATATATATATATATATATATATATATATATATTGATTATGTTGACATACTAAATTCTATACATTTATATAAATAATGTATATACATATATATACATATTTAATAAGTATGTATACATATAATATTATACCTACTTATTAAATATATATACTAGTTTATTTATATATATATATATATATATATATATTTATATATATATATATTTATATATGTATTATATAGTATAATAAAATATAATAATTTAGATTTTGTAGTTATATTTTGCATTAGAACAAAAATCCAATGATTGTTTATTATATATATATATATATATATATATATATATATGAATATATTGATATATGAAACACACATACATTTATAGCACAACATATATATATATATATATGTGTGTGTATATAATACATTCAATATTACATTGTATACTAGTTTGTAATTTATTATATAGTATTATATAATATAATAAATAAAAATTAATATAATTATTATTATTATATATATATATATATATATATATATATATCACATATATTATATGTGTGTTTGCTTATTTATGTGTGTACGTGGTCAAACATAAAGGGTTAGTCACTTTGTATACGAGTGTATACTCTATTCTTCATCTATAAGCTAGATTAATTACAGTATAATAAAATGTTTATGTATATATATAATTAATATAATATTAAGTTTTAAATTTAATGGGTGGAATTTATTCTTTTAAATATATATAACATTAAATAGGTCGAGTTACAAATCGTCGTTAAAGTCTTCAACTTCAATAAACAAACTTAAGTAAATGAATTATTTGTCGTCGTCGGAAATATAACAGAACGCGACAACAACAATATAATAACATAGATACCAACGATATTACTAGCTAGGAGCATAGTGACTTCGTTCTCTATGGCTGGGAGAGCTCGTTTTTCCAAAGATCCTCGAAAGGCCTACATTTCTTCAGCGAATTCTCAAATATATGATAATATATATATATATATTAATATATATATATATATATATATATATATATAATAATATATAAGTATATATTAATACATTTATCCCAACTAATTCCATCATTTCTGATGATCTATGATCTTATAATTAATTTTTATTTTATTATGAATTTTAACATTATTTTTTTTACAAAAATATGTATTTTTCATTATATTCTTAGATAATTATTTATATTTCTGCCATTTTGATGGTAACCATTCGATTTAATATGTATATACAGTGAAATCCACTTTTTCCGACAGATATCGATAATTCGGCTACATCGACATTTTGAGATATTTAAAAATTCATAGGGGAAAGTCTCCGATTACCGACACCTAAATGATTATTAGTAATTACTTATTCAATATTAAATATATTTATTTGAAATTCTGTAATTTGGGTAATATTATGGCAATTCATAATGTGGCTATTTTAAATTGTTGATATAATTATATACAAGAATAAACAGGGGGGTTGGTAACCAGATACATGTGCCTAATACCGACCCCTTCTCTTATTACCTACCCCCTAACATAATCGTGGTATAAATAATTGTAGTATTATAATATCTAATAAAAATAGTATATATACATAAATATAATTAATTATAACATGCACGTAATTTATTTTTTATTGAATTTATGTTTTAATAGTAATATTAAATTTAAATTTAAACGTTATAGTAATTAGATTAAAATAGTGTATATTATTATTTTATATTTATTTATTAATCAGTATGTATATAATTAACTGGAATAATGAATCCTAAATCAATATAAATGATACACAAATAACTTACGACATATTTTATAGAAAAATATGAATCTATTTTGATTGGATTTTATAAATTACATGGGGTAGGTATTAAGGTAATTTAAGGGGTCGGTAATAGGAAAATCATATGGGTTGCTATAATTAAGATATTTTGGTTAATAGTTATTCAAATTAAATTATTTGTATAATAGTTATAATCATTTTATTGATCTATAATATTATGCGCAGTATTACATTTTCTTTTAATTAATAAAGTAATTACAATGAAAAAAGTTATTATTCTAATATTTAAAATATTAAAACAGAATATTACATTTCATCAAATAACAATTGTAGGATTAAATATTTTTAAAAACAAAATACTTATTTATATTTATCATTACATTACAAACATTTCATGTATATATACTTTTTTGATATCTCTTATAGTTAATGAGATACGAGAGGGGGTCGGTATTAGGAGACTTTCCTCATGTGTATACACAAAAAAACTATAGTTTTCTAAATTATCACAATCTCATTCAAGTGACACATTTAACTATAATTGTAATCATCATTATATTGATAATACAATTGGAAATATCGTTTAACTAATTTTTAAATATTTAATGTATAGAAATTGAATATTGATTACATATTGTATTCAATATTAAAATGTTATTATTATTGAATTTAAGTTTGTAATCTAACGTAAATGATATATAATACATTATAATATATGAGTTAATACTTATATACGTATTATTATAGATAAGAAATTATAAAAGGTAACTAGTTGATATGGATAATTCCAGGCCGACATATATTTATGTTTTAATAGCCTATGACCATAGTATTAAGGCTTGGACAAATGTAAAAATGTCAACTATTATAAATTGTTTTAAAAAATGTAAATTTTCACAAAGAAATGCAACATCATATGAACATCGTCTGCAGACGATTGTATAATTATATATGATATAAGTGATATTGATAATTATGAATATTTCGATGTACTTAAATTAATATCCATTTACAATAATTGTTAATTAATATTCAATTTATAATATAATATATAAGAAACCTAAAAATAGTACCGATTATCATAATTTTCCTTTTAAATTGATAACACAGATAATTACTTCAATATGTATCATTTATCACATTTAATAAATCTCTGTATCCTACAAGGTATATTTCCAATTTTCCTAAAAACAGCTAAAGTTATAACCATACATAAATCAGGTGACATTAATGATCCAACTAATTACAGGCCTATTTCTTTAGTATCGCCTTTTTCTAAAATTATAGAAAAAGTATTAAAACATAGATTTTTAGATTTCATGGAGAAAAACAAGGTGATGAACAATGCCCAATACGGTTTTAAAAAGGGGTTTCAACTTCGGATGCATTATCAGATCTAACTGGGTTCATATCCTTGAATAAAAAGAAATACTGTGCTACTCTATCGATTGACTTAAAGAAAGCATTCGACTCCATCAGTCACGATATTCTGATAATAAAGTTAGAGAAGTATGGTTTTCGAGGAGGGTTCTTAAATTATTAGTATCTTTCCTTAGTAACAGAAATCAATATATATCTTATAATAGTTCTAAATCACAACTAAATAATATTAAATATGGTGTACCTCAAGGTTCAGTCCTTGGACCCTTATTATTCTTGATATTTATAAATGATATATTAAATATTAAATCTCTAGGTCATTTTGTAATATTTGCTGATGATACCTCAATTACTTTCCATGCAAATAATGTTGTTGAACTTGAAACTAATATGAACAATACTTTAAAAAATCTAGATATATGGCTTTCTATTAACAAACTAACAATTAATTTAAACAAAACAAACTTTATAGTATTTAATAATGATAAAATTAAACTAGTTATTATATTACATAATACTAGAATTATTCAGAAAAATTCTATAAAATTTCTTGGTGTTACAATTGATGCTAATATGAACTGGAAAATTCATATAAATTTGGTTAAATCTAAATTATACTATGGCATTTAAATTCTAAGAAAATTAAATAAAATTTTACCTATTCACATTCTAAAACTATTATACTACTCTGTATTTCATTGTCATATTAACTACTGTACCCATATTTGGGGTAAAAATTATGAAATAACTACGAGACATATATCTATAGCTCAGAATAAAGCTATACGATTATTATACAGGAAAAATAGTAGAACTAATGTTGATTATATCTATATACAACAGAGAATCTTTACTTTTAAAGAACTACTATTTGTTAATACATGTATATTCATGTTCAGAGTTATAAAAGGTATGATCCCTCAAAGACTTACTAATTATTTCATAAGATATTATTCAAAATATAACATGCGAGATTCATATATATTTATAAACCCTTTTGCAAAAAATAATTGTAAACAAATTAATATAACAAATAATGAACCTAGATGCTGGAACAATCTTCCAATGTCTGTAAAATCTATTTATAGTAGTATTACATTAAAACAATTTTGTATTAAAATTAAGAATCTAATATATACAGGTTTTATATTCTAACATTATATTATTTACCAGATCCTACACGATCTCAATATCCAAGCTCAGAGTTAATGCAGCTTGGAATGGAAAAGTCATTTGTCCATTTATTACCCTTTATTATTTTATTAAAATTATTTATATACATTTTATTATATCAAACTTTTTACATTGTCTAATTGATCATTTGACGAGTATGTCAACAAAACATTACAATTTATGGATTTAACAACCCAGGGCCTGACCAACCCGAGACTTCTCGCATGGTTTGGTTTGGCAATTCCTCAATGTACGTTACTTGCACGGCTGCATGCATGCATCTATATCACTTTACATATTATGTTACGTTATGTGACTTCATTATCGATATAAGATATATTATCATATCTCGACTATTACCATTATACTGTTACTACTACTACTATTATTATTATTATTGTTGTTATTATTATTATTATTATTATTTTATTAAGGGTATACTTAGTATAAGCTAAACATAGCTTCTGGGTATCCCTCCGATTATTATAGAAAATATTTGGTAAATAAAATGTATTCATTCATTCAAGACGGGTTGTTTTATTAGATATACATACAATAGTTTAATTTATACATTTTGTATAATATTTATGCATCATTTAAGTATATATTATCTTATTTTATTTTAATACATTTAAAATAAGTGTATATAATATATCTGAAGGATAATTATATATATATATATAATTAATATAATAAATGAACTGATTAATATTAAATTTACCTAGAATATATAGAATAACAATACATTAATTTGTACAATAAAGTAAATAGTACAATGACTTTGAATTTAATCCATTTCAAATAAAGAAGAAATTAAGTAAATTAATTAGGTATTTTATATAATTCTTTGTAACATATATAATTTAAAAGATAATCAAATTAACTTATTTCACTCACGTTACTCAGAAAATGTTGTGGTAAAATAAATTGTTTAATTTGAATTAAAAAACTAATGTTAAATATATTTGATAAATGTGGATATAATTTATTTAATACCTGAACATTTTGTAATAATAATTAAATGTTAAATTAAATTAATTTACATACACCATGTTTGACACTAGTAAAGAATAAATTCGAGGAATAATAACTTTATTATATCATCAATTCCCAAACGTTGATTCATAAATAAAATATTTTAAATAAATATATTATCATTATAAAATATTAATTTAATAATATATTGATTAATAAGCACTCTATCACATATAATAACAATTATACTAGAGTAAACATAACATCTTTTACAGCTCGCTTTCATTAATATCCAGCATTAATTAATGATGTTTTTCTACTATATTTATAGCCATAGTAATAGAAAAGCCCTTGTCAAAGGGATTTGGTAATAGTAATGCATATTCATATTCTATAACTTATATAACTCCATGTATAGGTATATGTATAGGGCTTATTATGAAATACAGTAGACGATCTCGTACACGAAGTACGCGTAATACGGCCTATATATATACCAGCACGTGCTCGTTAGCGTATCACCTCGTGATACCACGTGACACCTCGTGATACCTCGTGATACCACGTGATACCTCGTGATACCTCGTGATATCTCGTGATACCTCGTGATACCTCGTGATACCACGTGATACCTCGTGATACCTCGTGATACCTCGTGATACCTCGTGATACCTCGTGATATCTCGTGATACCTCGTGATATCTCGTGATACCTCGTGATACCTCGTGATACCACGTGATACCTCGTGATACCTCGTGACACCACGTGATATCTCGTGATACCACGTGATACCACGTGACACCACGTGATACCTCGTGACACCACGTGATACCTCGTGATACCTCGTGATACCTCGTGATATCTCGTGATACCTCGTGATATCTCGTGATACCACGTGACACCACGTGATACCTCGTGATACCTCGTGATACCTCGTGATACCTCGTGATATCTCGTGATATCGGAATACAGCGTGTACTCTATTATTAAATTAACACTTTACCACTTTATATATACACTCTTGTGATTACGTAAGCTCGCATTCGATGTGTACCTATATTAATGATGGTACTAGAGAGATACCGCGTTAATGATAACGTAACAGGGGTAGTAGTGGTGGTGTACTATATCAGGTCAGCTCGTGCAACACACTATAAAGCGGTAAATAAGCCTGCATTACTGATACGAACGCGGCCTTATTATACATCACACGTAGTGCATGTATGCCCGCGCCTATGTACTAATGTGTGTACTTAATGTACGTATTAATCACGACTACTAGCCTCGTATGCGGTATAGGTATAGATATGGGCGGCACCCCTATTGGTCATTAAAACATACTAAATAATGAAATTATATATATATATGTAATAATAATAGTTTATTTATACACTTAAATGATAGTAGCAACAATTATCTATTGTGAAATAAAATAATGTTAACAAAAACAAATGATAATAAAATATGTTTGTTCAGTCTTTCGACGAAGTTGAAATATACGGATCACTTATTATCGCCAGGCGTAGCGTGCTACACATCAGCAGAAATCCTGAAGGACCTCTTTGTGACCTCTTTGTGACCTTCTTCCAGTTTCATGGGATATCGCCTCGAGTATCCAGTTCTTTTCTCTGATAATAGCATTGATACGTAGGAAGCTACTCCCGAAATAATTACTTTTTTAATTAAAAATAAAAATCTGTAATTAATTATGGAAGATACTCATAACCATTTTAATTTGTGTAAATAATAACTAGTCGAAAATCTATTAGAATATGGGATATTAAATATAATTTTTATAAATCTACGAATAACTCGTTTAATGTTTTTTAAAAGGAAGATGACCAAAAAGGGACGATGAAGTAGATTTAATTATATATATATATATATATATATATATATATATATATATATATAAGAAGAGGCTGTGGGAATGGATATTGAAGGAGTAATAATATCGTAATTTAAAACTAATATCCTCATTTATATATATATATATATATATATTTATATATTATCAGATATAGGTATAAGTACCTGGGTAATTGTAGAAGCACTGCTGCTTGTCGAGACAATTATCCTATGTATACACAGCGATTATAATTTCCAGATACTATTTTGTAGTTATATATGAATACTATGTAGATATCGCACGAATAATGTTCACCTCTATCGTCTTTGAATACACTTTTCTTGAATTATTGATCTCTAGCTTAACAATTCATTAAAACAAATTATTTTACTTCAAAATTATGTTAAATATGTAGTTAAATTAATTATAAGGGCCTTATGTATTCAATTTAACTATACTCCCGTACGAAATGTAATACAGATTATCGTGAACAATTTATTACACACAAAACTTTAGAATCTTATGTCTTGGAATTTATGTTTACACAATTTACAATGGAAGGTTTCAACGTTTGAACCGTTCGATAAATATTTATAATAATTTCAGAATTTATAAATACTATATTGATGATATTATATTTGTACTTTTTAAAATATAAATATATATATATATATATCTTTGATACACGTATAATATAAACCCTAACTTTTTGTTTACTCTTTATAACCAAATAATGTTTGGCCTTATATTCTAATATTTTAATTTGTAAATTCAAAGTAAACTGGTTTACAATTCAATGTATGTAATAAGGGTTAATTGTATTGTTTGGTGTATCGTTAATTGTTATCGTTATTAAAGTCTCCAACTGTAATTCATTTGTAATCTATATATTTATGGAAGTTATTATAGAAATTATTTATAATATATATTGTATTATTTAATGGGTTATTAATAATAGCCTATTATATATATATACATATATAAGTAATTATAATATTAGGAGCATTAGTAAATATAATTTATTTAAAAAAGGTTTAAGATAACAGCTATATAAAATGTAATGGTGATTTATTAATTTAAGTATGTTTGACTTAATTTATCATATAAATAAATATACCAACTCCTCTAGTTATTTTGCAACATTGTCTATTATTTGTTCTAAATATATAGTTGTTAAAGTTATATATTATTTAATTTAATTTATTTAACCATGTTTGAGTTGGGCGTATAACATGGGTGTATGTGTAATTTATCAATGAATTCTACTAAGTTATAAACATTTAACTTTAAGATTCATATGTTAAGGTGTAATAATACATAATTGTTATAGGCTATCAATACATGTCATATAATAATCTGTCAAAAATCTTGGTGTTATATTTGACAATACTTTTAATTTTTATAAACAACTGTCCCACATAACAAAACTATTAAACTATCAACTACATTTACTACGCCTTATTCTCCATTCAATAGCAATATCCAACGCTACTATTATAGCTTCTGCTTACATACTACCACTATTCGACTACTGCAATTTTATCCTTTATAATACCCCCTCATCGTATATCACTAAACTCCAAATTCTTCAAAATTCTATAGCTAGGTGTATATTCAATATACCAAAATACTCGTATATCTCCATTCCTAGTTAAACTCCACTGGCTACCTGTACGCCATAGCATCCTATATAAAACTCCACTACTGGCTCATAAAGCAATCCACAATGACTCTCCTGACTACCTAGCATCCCTACTCAAACTTAAATTAACAACTAGTACCACTACACGCTCCACCAATACGTTTCTACTTCAATTCCCTCCTAAACACAAATTACATGCAACTAATTCTCGCGCATGGGCAATATCCATCCCATACTCCTGGAACACTCTCCCTACATCCATCCGTACTACACCATCAACTCCAAACTTCAAGAAACTACTGAAAACCCACTTATTTAATATGAAACATTAACTTCAAATATATATGGACGGCCGATTGCTTTATAAGCACAGTTCGCAGTCCGAAAACCGAAAAATGTAAAAATGTAAATGTATGTAATCCTATTTGTTTTAGTTATTTAGGCAAAACTGATAACATTATTTTTGTCATGATTATTTGTAATTTACTCAGCTTTACGTACAGGTATACTAAATATAATTAGTGAGCGGAGACCAAAATGAGTTAATGCAACCAATATATATTTTTCCGGTGTTATTATTAAATATGCAAGTGTGTCCTAACTAGAGGTATCAACAGTAAGTACTGTTAACTTAAATCTGATATATTGATCAATACTATCAACAAGTGTAGTGTGTACAGGTAATAGTATACTATAGAAGTATACTTCTTTAGACAGCGAGATATAGAGCCGAACAACAGCATTAACGTATTAACTAGCACGTGTTGTGGCAATACTATAACCGAGACGAAGGTTTCCTATACTAGGACAACAGTTTGTTTACGCGTATGAAAATTATTATCAAAATGATTAATGACATTTGCAATATTTCTATTATATATATATATATATATTCGCTAGGAAAGGATGTTTGCTAACACATATTTTGTGACATTTTTATTCTCCGCTTGAGTGATTTTAATATAGTACATCATGTACAAATTAGAATTTGATATAAAATTAATATAAAAACTAATTTTTAAATCAAAGATTTTAAAATGATTATATTAAATTCTAATAATATACACATTATAGTATAATGAATATCTATATATATAATATAAAAAATATCATCCAGTTCATATAGGTATACCCATAGGTAGGCTGAGATATATCTCATAAGTAATTATATCGTATATGAACATATATGTTTTAATACAATATTTAAATAGAAATAAAAAATAAAAAATATTAATGCATTTATTTTACAAATATGTCAATATCTGGTATCTTTGATTCAAAGAATAAAATCATTGAAATATAATTAAATAAACCACCTACAGTTATCTAGTTGGGAGTACAACAAGTAACCATTACAAAGAGAGTGAGTGATCAGATTTCCTGCTATGGTTACTAGTATATTGGTATCGTGTAAATGCTATTAATATAGATGATTTGTATTATTCTTATTATTATTGTTGTTTTTATTCATTAGTTTTATATGTATATATATATGTGTATATGACAGTATAATTACATAGTGTTAGTGATATTCAGATATATGGTTATTCAGGACATCAACATTACTCAATGCCTTGATCATTTACTCACGTGACGTAATAAGTGATATAACACGTGACGTAATAATAATAGTAATTGTATAGCGTATCGTCAATCGATAAATCACTTATAGAAATCACTATAAATAGGGTTGAGGACTCCGGTGTTACCCCATTCACAGCAGTATCGATACATATGATATACATGCACTCAATTGTTAGTATAGCGATATTAATACGCGTAACTTATTTAAGGTTTCTACATAATTGTTATTGTTATTGTTATTGTTATTTTTATTTGGTGGAGTTCTTTCATCCCATCCAGGAACTTTTAGATGAAGTTTTCACTTATAACCATATATGGCTCTAATGTGCCTTCGAAGCGACTCTCATGTTAATGCATACGTGGTTTTAACGAGAGCTGATCATTTATGTATACAACATTTATAAGATAACTTCTAAATATTATATTTAAGACCTATTTTATTAGTCCGGACGGGGCTTGAACCCTTGTTCTACTGCTTGTGTGTCTGACGCCTTATCCAATAGAGCCATACAGGTAGTTTTTATAATGATTAATTATTATCAGATATAACATTTTATAAGGTAGTATAACTATCGTAAATTCATGGAAATATTATTTATTAATATTTTGTTATTTTTAGTTTATTTATACATAAATCTCCGTATTTCATCATTTCATATTAATTATATCCACTTTATTACTTAAAAACTATTATTACTTAACATATATTTCGATTATATATATATATATATATATATATATATCGATATAGTGGTTATGTCCTAACTGTGCGTCTTTCACAGAACACAATGCTACACATAACCACGATACTATGCGTGTTAACCACACTGGCCGGCGTACTGGCCGCAATGCCGGACAGCGACCACGTGGTGCAAGACATGAAGGAAACGATACGAGAGCTGAGGCAACAACTGCGCGTCCAACAACTAGGTCAGGAACTAGTGGTCAGGGCGGCGGGTAATTCGGGCATAGTGCGGACCAGGGATTTGTTGACCGTTAGTGACGTAATAGAAGCGGTGTTACGTAAACACCGGGGTGGTGGTTATATTTAGTAGACCACGCCCATATTACATAATAATATATTATTACGTAAGCATGAGGTTTTTCGCCTTTCTAAATATATTGTTTAAAGTTAACACTCAAATACTATATTAAGCAGTTATATATATATTTATTAATTAATGCGAAATAAATATTAAAATACTAAAATAAATATATAACTGTATATGATGATTATAATAATATAAAAATATAAATATACGATCATTCACGTATAATATCGACGTGCTTATTACATCATAATATGTTTTCACGTAATGCTAATCGTAACACAGGGAACTAAACCCTACTCGGGGTCATCTTATACCGGAAGGAGTGTGGCAGCTATTCATAACCACGCCAACGAGAAGAGAACAATAGGTTACTAAGATGTCATCTGCAGACCGATTACGTTGTCTCGTTTATATAATCCTTAGAAGTTAAAATATAAACCGAATGTTAATATCGAATATATCGATATGTTCAAGTATACATTGTTTTTACATCTTAACATTAATAATTAAGTACTATATATGGTGCATGAAATAAATACAAAATATATTCTATTATTTTAATTACTGAACATGTATTAGTTATAAGTTAAATATATATTTTGATTATACAATATAGCTAAAATATAAATATATTTATAAAATTGAAAACGTATAATTTCATATAGAATTTAAATACTTATGACGTCATCAATATCATTATTACATAAGTATTACGACACATTTTAAATATATTTTAAATAATTATTATCATGAATATTATAAATTATAAATAACATTTAAACATATTTATAACTATAAAGAATTAATTGTATATAGTATAATGTAGTATATTATAAGTTTAATTTTGTCGTAAAATATTCTGTTATAAAGCTATATTAATGTTGTGCCTTTTCGCAAGCAATATTGTAGTAATATATTGTATATTATTTTAATATATACATATATATATATATAGTGTTACTATTACACATAACCCATCGTATACTTGTTAAATACAAAACATTAAAAATCGCGCCCGACTTAAGTCGACGACTATCCTATATTAACGAGAACTATACGACACAACACACGCGCACACGCACGCGATACACACGCATACACCACATAAAGTACGCGTGCGTCGTAGGTATGGGAGAGGTGGTAGCCGTGCTGAACGGAGTGCAGTTCAAGAGTCGTCACAATGACTACGCGTTGAGCTCTCCCAGTAGAACTAGCGATGCCTACATGCAGCAACAGTACATAGGTTATACGTTAACCCCCCCCCGTATCACTCGGCGTATCCTCCTCTATCTCTCTACTACCATCTCTCTTTATATTTATCCTTGTATCAGTTTCTCTATTTTTCTTTTATTTAAATATTAATGTATGCATAACATTATAATATATGTATGCAAACCTACGTGTTATATTTATATCGTAATATAATTTAGTTATTTAGATGATAGCATTATCCGCACCAACAAATCGGCTCTATTTTCCAGATTGCGTACGATTCATATTTATATTTGTTGAACATTTACTAAATACATGGTATACCTATAGGTAATGTTAAGTGATTCATGGAAATAATATTAAGCTTGCTTCACCCAACGATTTATAGCTATACAAATCATAGTAAATATGACCGGATTTGTCGGTATACCGTTATATACCATATCATATATGAATGTAGCTTTATAAAAATGTTGATTTATTTCATATCGCCATTTCATCTCAGTACTCTTTATTTGCATGCATTAAATGTTGCGCGTGACCTGTTTCTATCTTTGAAGCGATGTCGGGTGCGCGCTAGGAACTTACTCGATTCATTTATTTGAATAATAGTAATTGTTATATAATAGGTATACCTATACGTAACGTATACACTGATTTACACCGAGGAAAGATATAACACTTACGCTAAATCGTGTAATTCGAGTTTGTACACACAACATGAACAGCGCCACCTATATAGGTTGAATTATCTGATGTGTTGTTTACAATGTAACATCGTATCAATCTATATACTTTTGAAATATAACAACATATTTTTCATTATAATATATATGAAAACTATAATTTATTTTAAAAATTATAAGTGTTCATTACTAATATTTAACAAATTAATATGATAGTTTGGTTTTAATGCTATACATATCTATGCGGTGAATACAAGCTAATTTATATTGCAGGTCATTTAATAGAATAATGAAAATATTTGTGTGTGAACATCGCTACAAACCTAAATCTATTTCTGTGATTTCGCTAGCAGTTATTACTAGCAGTGGGACGGGTAACTATTAATTACGTTGTATAGATAGGGAGTATTATATCTTTGCTTCGTACATATTTAACGTTCATACATATACATCGATAGAGTTATATATGATGATGATATACGGTTTATTAGTAACTAAAATAGGGTCATTTAGAATCCTTCGCTCCTGCGAAAGTAATAATAAGATAATAATAATAATACGATAATAATTTAATAATAATAATACGTTGAATATAACACGAGACAACAATATTAAATTGGATGATTTAATGATTAGAGGTAAAGAGAAAAGAAGAAGTAAGAATTATAAATCTTTTGTAGGATCTAATAGAACGAATGGTAGGAGGGAATTCCATAGAATGGGATCGGAATTTTTAAAAGCTCTAGAATATACGGAAATTTTATTAGAGTTTCGGGAGATAACGAGAGGAGTATTTTGGTAACGAAGATAAGGTGATATTTTTTGTTTTTTAATTAGATATGATAATCAGCTAGGGGAGAAACAATATATTAATTTATGGATTATAAATAGCATACGTAATTTACACCTGAGGGAGAAGGGTAGCCACATACTAGATGATTGATGTGATGTTGTATTAGAGTAAATCAGTCGTATTATGCAGTAAGTAGTCCGTATTGAGGAAGGGATAATCCGATTAAGTGGAGCAGTAGCTTTAGCAGGAAGTAAATTCAGTAGGTAAGAACAGTAGTCAAGTCGGAAAAGTACAAGATAACTTATTAAAGTTTTCGTAAGGTTTCTGGAAAGTGAGGTCCGTATTTTTATAATTCTGAAGAGATGAAAGTTGGAGGATGTTGTAATGGTTGATATTTGATTCTGAAATGATAATTAATCATCAAATACTAATCCCAGGTTTTTGGAGGAATGGGAAGGAGAAATAATGTTGTTTATAGTAGAGTTTGGGAAGGAAGTACCAGAAGTAAATATGTTAAGTACAATAGTCTTAGAGGAATTAATTAGTAGTTTATTGGAGAGGAGCCATAATATTATGGAGTTAGCATAATCGATTACTTCAGAGTTGATAGTATTATGAGAATGTATAGGGAAAAAGGTAAACAGTTGAATATCATCAGCAAAAATATGATAGTGCAGATTTGGAAAGTTCTTAATTAGATCAGCAATAGGGCGGATATAAATAGAAAAGAGGGATGGACATAGCACGGATCCTTGAAGAATACCGTGATTAAGTGGAGAAAGAAGCTAGTAAGATGTATCAATCATAATAGAGATATTGCGGTTTGTCAGATATGAAGTAAACCATTTTAAGGCTAAACCAGATATACCCATCATAATAATCAGCGAGATTAATATGTTATGGTCCAGGGTGTCAAAAGTGGATGAGAGATTAAGTAGGATTAGCTGGCTATTTAATATATATAATATTGTGTCAGTAATACGGAGGAGATCTGTTTCGGTCGAATGACCCTTACGAACATTTATATGGGCGATAAGTTGTTTGGAGACAATCCTTTCTAATATGTTACTTAATAAGGGTAGGTGGGAGATCGGGCGATAATTGTTAAGGGAGTTCGGGTTTGAATCACGAGTTATTTTAAAAGTATTTTTATAAAGTAATGATTTTTCTAGTTAATTTAAATTTATAAAAATAATAATTAATTTTTAAAAATTACGTCACACCCTCTTGTATATATGAAATTTAGACATATATATAATACCTATACTATAATTATTTATTATAACTTTAGTTAATATTACAATACTTATCAATTTAGTTATGCTATTTAATAAACAATCGTATGTTTATAAAGTGAATTAAATTTGTTATATATAAGTATAGTTTGCATAATAAGTAGGATTGTAATACATGTAATCGTTAAATTAACTTATTATTTATGATATATAGAGTATATTATTTGTATATTCTAATTATATGTCCGTATAGTGATATATTAAAACACATTCAGTACACTGTAATTATATAGCTGTGTAGTTATACAGGTACACTAAATATAAATGCAGTGGTGTGATTTTAGAATTATTTATAAATAATGCTTCAGTAAAATGAACTGAATACATCGGAATGTACCCGACCTATATATACATGTATTGAATATAGATACATTGTTTATATCTTAATCTGATTTAATTATATTTTATAATACTATACTTAAATCATTGTAGAATTCCCGGATGTTCCACCTGCAGTTTTAGCTTTTAACACAACCGATGAACAAATCTTAGAGATGCAAAAGTGGTTCAAAGCATTTCACCAGCAGGTATGTCCTTTGTTTCTATAGAATTGACATATTCTTAAAGTTATATTACCTTAACGAGTGAAATTATTATGTATAATAATCAGTATACTGTATATATATATATATATATATATATATATATATATATATATATATAGAAAATACGGAATAGTATACTATTCTGACAATAAGTTTAATTCCTAGAATTATTCATGCAATGAACTTAGCATGTATCCAATACGGGTTCGTTCTATAACACATGTTTAGTTTCGCTATATAGCTAACACACTGATGGAACAACTCCTAAGTATTAGTCATAACACGAGTAAGTAATGAGCGCAACTCTACCATTATTTACATACGATTACTATTATTAATGTCCTTAATGATCGATATAGCACAATATGTTTGTTGAATAAATCGTAATCGATATATCTCCAGCTATCCACGACTTAGCATACACTAATTTACTCTTAGCCCCACTGCACTATCGGTATCATTATGGGTATTAACCCTAGCCCCCACCACCCCCATGAAGGACCATAGCGTACGAGACTATAGACCCTACTTCAAGGCTACGTTGTGTTACCTCGAAGGGGGTTGGACTAACGCTAATGACACCCTCAGAGAACCCTTCCCCAGTCGGAGGCACAAGATCAGAGCTTCTCTGTACAGTGAACTCACCGATAAGGTGGTGATTACGTAATAGCTATTATTAGTTGTTATTACGTCATAGTTTATTGTTACTACTACTGTTACTACTACTACTACTACTACGACTACTACTACTACTACT